>JAVRXN010000004.1:49905494-50505494 GCA_033556935.1 Timema podura | reverse complement strand
GATATTTCGGCCGAGTAACAATACTAAATTCATATAGACAAATGTTATTTTATGTAAACCAATAAAATAAAAAGTTGAATTTGAACTAACTCGTGTCGATGAACAATCTATATACATATACTAGGTAACTAATGTGTGCTTGTTTGAAACAAGTTCATATTTAAATAATTTCCACAATTTATGATACTAGCAATTTGGTTTAAATAAAATAAAATATATATAAATGATATAGCTAAACAAATCGTTCTACATGGTGCACTCAATAAAAGAATCGTGTATTTTTATTTATGTATACTGTAAAGTGGCACGCATCAATTCCGTTAGTTTCGTTATATGAGAGGTCATTTGATTTCCAGTGTTGTCGAATTAAACTATCGGTCGCTAGCGAGTAACCGGCATATCTACACATACCACGATATCAATGTTTTAAAATCAGCACTGTTTTGTACCAGCCTTTCAAAACACCCTTTACTGGTTAAGTGAGCACACTATCTAAGAACATATAGCTTGTTTAGTTTGATTTTACAATTACAGAGACATTAGGGTTCAAATCCTGGTTAGATTTACTAATTATGTTTTTTATAAAAACGATATTCACAAGATTGTGAGTAATTACATTTCATCTCACAGTCCACCTTCATCACTCCTACTTTGCTACCGTGGTTAATTGTAATAGTCCAAATAAATAGTAGGACCCGGATCATTAAAAAAAACTATACATATTAAAATCGCACAAGAATAAAAAGTATTGAAGCTACGTTTAAAAATATCTATAAATACGTTTGTCAGAAGACTATGCCTCAACATGTTTCACATTTGTCTGCTAAACTATTTAACTTTGAATGTTACACTAGCAAGTATAGCACTGTGAATATATGGTACTAACAGATTTGAATATAAATGATATGTGATATATTAGTAGGAATTTAGTGTCAATTATGTGATCGTGTGTGGTCATTATTAATTTACACAAACTCTATTATATAAATAAAGAATTTAAATTATGTGTATAGAATATGTTAGAAAAATTGTGTAGTTTTTCATCGTGACGAGTTAAACTAAGAATAATATTATTACAATTACTAGAAACCACTATCGGCTACTACACAATAGTTTAAGAAACTCTTGCAAATAATGACTGTTCTTGTAATATTATCTGTGTTTCCCTTTATTTCTATGCAAATACAACTTGTAATGTAGTAAGTGTATCTCTGCTACGTTTTGTGATGGATCAAGCAAATTTAGCATCTTTTTATTGTAGAATAACCATTCCAGTTATGTTAACCTATTTCTAAAAAGGAAAGAAGGAACGGAAAATACTAGTTATATAGCTAAAATAGCTAGTTTATAGTTAAAGTAATATGAAAAGTGCACATTAAATAGCTGAAATAAATAATATGAGGTCAGTTTTCGAATCTTGGTCAGATCAAGTGTGGGTGATTTTTATTAAATGGTTTCCCACTCTCCTTCCAAGTAAATGGGGGTATTTTACCTCTAATATGTTTCCTTACTCAACCCAACCCGATAAGAATATTGTCAATTATATGTATAGCCTGAACAGGTGTTAACAAGCATTGATAACCTAAAAATAATAGTAAGACCATGGTATAATTAGTTTGCCATGAGCTGTCCTCACTTCCCCAACAGGATACGGTGATCCAGGTAGTTTGGCCATGATAGTGACGACAGATGGTGATCCAGGCGGTGAAGCCAAGATAGAGACGAGAGATGGTGATACAGGCGGTGAAGCCAAGATAGAGAGTAGTGATGGTGATCCAGGCGGTGAAGCCAAGATAGAGAGTAGTGATGGTGATCCAGGCGATTATGCCTAGATAGTGACGACAAGTGGTGCTCCAAGCGGCTAAACCAAGATAGTGATGACGTACTGTATGGTGATCCAGGTGGTGAAGCCTAGATAGTGACGACAGGTGGTGATCCAGGAAGCTAATCCAAGATATCGACGACGTACTGTATGGTGAGCCAGGCGGTAGAGCCAAGATATTGACTACAGATAGTGATCCAGGTGGTTAAGCCAAGATACTGACGAAATCTGGCGACCCAGATGATAATGCCAAGATAGTGACGACAGATGGCCAGGCGGTGAAGCCAAGATAGTGACGGAAGCTGCTAATCTAGGTGGTTAAGCCAAGATAGTGACGATAGATGCTGGTCCAGGTGGTTAAGCCAAGATAGTGACGACGGATGGTGATCCAGGTGGTTAAACCAAGAAGTGAATTATGATTTATTTCCAGCCAATACCCTTATTTCAACACCCATTGAACAAGAAACTAAAGTTTAGCGAGTATTTAACATATCAATAATGTGTCCAAAATCCTTCTGCTTCCACAACACTTTCTAATCTTCTTGGCATCGAATTAATAAGTCTTGCAACATACCTAGGGCTATCAGAGAGCTCTTCCCAAGCAGCTTCAACTTCATTCCATAGTTGATTAGAATTCCTGATATCCAAATTACGTTCACGAAGTATCCTACTCATTTCTGCCCATACATTCTCGATTGGGTTCATATCACAGCCACATGGAGGCCATGGAATAACATCAATGCCCCCCCCCCATGATCTGCAAACCACTGCTACACTAATCGAGAAGTATGAACAGGTGAGCGGTCATGTTGATAAACAATTGGTCCTACGGGATATCTTTCCCGTACAGACGGCAACATCACGTTATCCAAGATACACACGTATTGTTCCTTGTTTAAATGTCCATCTATTTTCCACATGAATCCCATACCAGCGTGTGAAATCCACCCCCAACTAGATACAGAGAAGCGACCACTATAGCGGCGTTGATGCACATAAGGTGGTTGAAAACGAGCATTTTTAGGGCGATAAACTAGCACACGACCATCATTTGTGAACTCCAAACCTTCTCGTCTGTAAAAATGGCTCTCCTCCAATATTCTAATGGCCGTTCTAAGTTTTCTTGCGCGAAATTCATTCGAGCCAGCTTCTGCCGTTCTGTTAATAGCTGTTTTGAAGCTGCAGTAAATGACTGGAGCCCTCCTTCTCTTAAGCGCTCCAAAATTGTGTCCTTAGATAAATTTACCCCAACCCGCGCAGCAATCTGTCTACTCGTTAAATACGGGCTTGCCTGAGCTACAGCAACTAGCGCGGCATCTTGTTCCCGAGTTGTTTTACGTGAAGCGCCTCCACCATGACGACACTTGAGGCTTTTTTCATTATTCCCTCTAGATTTCCACAACGAAACTGTTTTTTCGGGAACACGGTATTGCACGCGAAATTTCACTGTCCGTGTACCCTGCCTCCACTTAACCCAGAATCCTTCCTTTATCAGCTTCACTTAAATGTCCATATCGTTCCATGGCTAAATTAACTGTGAACAATAAGTTTGAAACACAGTTCAAACACTCCAAGGGTAGATGTTTTGTTTTGCTCTCCTACTTAGAAACAAACAACGGTTGGTCAAATGAGCCGTCTTTTCGAGATTTTCACTCCTATGAGCCACTTGTGGGAATGTTAATAACACAAATTTTACCCAGTCGTTTTATAAAGTATATTATATAATTGAAGTTATAAAATACATATAATTAACATTAAAAAAGCAAAATTATTGCCTACTGGACTTTAAATATTAACTATCGGTATAGTTGAACACTAGGTCCAAATTCCCGGGATATTCAGTTTGGTTTTTTAGTCATGGTATAAGTTTGGGGTTTGAATCCCAGATAGATGGACTGAGAATATTTTGCCCAAATTTTTTAAAACCCTACCACCACCAAATTTTGGGTAGGCCTACATTAACTCTCAAACTATATCTTCCTCAACGCTACTCAATTAGAGTAATTAACATATATGCGTATATATAAAACGGGTGGTGAGACGCGATAATGAAAGAATAAATAAAATTTTGCCTAAGACCGAATGCCTGATACACCACATCCAACAGTAGTTCATGAAGTGTTCAAAGGCAAACTCATAGAAAAATTAATATTTTAGGCACAACTCAAATTCAAACATGATTTCTTAAACCACTCCCTTGAATCGTAGCCAAGAACGATACTAATTAGTAAGAACCTTACAGTAAAGTTATAGTCGCAAAATGGTCTCGGGGTAAGGTATCGGAATTCTATGCTGGGAGTCCGGGGTTCAATCCTCGGTCGTGGCACAGATTTATATGATTGCCAAACCCTTCCTTCACCTATGACAAGACGTGTATTGATCTCATCTAGTGAATATGTGGAATAACAGGCATTCACCGTGGTTTGGATCCCACGTTAAACTGCAGGTCCTCCATTTCATCTCACAATCACCCTACCATTAAACATTAGTATAAGTAAATACAACCCGAACGGTTAGTAAGACGTGGTGGTAATAATGCTAATAATAATATACAGTCGCAAAGAAAACTAAATAGCAGTCGTCAATTCATTCAACGTGGTGAAAATATTTTTATTTAAAGACGTTATCCGTAATATTAACTTTAATCCTTTTTTTAATATGTCAATATTCAAACTACCCTGCCAAATTTTCTCGTTTATAGAATAAAATAACAGGCTTTGTTAAAGTCTTATAAAAACGTGATTTGCAAGGACAGTATAAGAAATAAACAAAAACCGACAATGAGAGAATAGTGTCAGATAATAAACAGAATATAGGTAAATTAGATTGATGAACAATTATTTTCAAAATAATGAGGTATTTCATGTGCATAATTTTTAACAGAAGATTCGAACCTTATCCTCCACGCCATGATAAACTAGAATACACAAGAATGACATCTTTTTCTATTTTCCCACAGGTGCAAATAACACCAAGATTTTTTAGTCCTCACCTTATTACTCGTTCAATAACGAATAAAGAGGAGGAAGGAGGAATGTTAGAGGAAATATAACTAATTTACATGGGAAGAGCATGAGAAACCACTAAAGAAATACCAGATAATTAAACCCAATCAGGATTAAAGCCCTGACTTCCTTGTCAAAGGCAAAAAAAGACTTATTTAAACTTGACATCCAAGCTAGTTTACACGTTGTCTTCCTCACACTTCTTCATATAAGATCCTCCCCTATCGCCACTCCTTATTTCGACCCTCCTTGAAAATGCTCTTGTCTAATACCTCCTTGACTCTGGAAGCCTAGCCTTTAACATCCAATTGAATAACTACACTCTAAACTATCGAAAGCGGATGGCTGGAGAGGATATCGCTTATAGTGTGTTTGGTGAAGGCAGGGCCTATTCAACCACGGAGCAAGATTATTCGTTGTACTCATTTCACGGCAGCAACCAATAAGCACTGACTCGAAGGCCAAACAAAACAAACTAAAAAAATATCATTTAATAACAGGATTAAGCCGCTTAGGTGGTCACATGTTCTAAGACGCTACTCTCGCAATAGACTAGACTAACAATGACGGGGAGATCCAGGTTCAATCCAGGTCAGGTTCATTGAGAGGGTTTTTTCCTTAATGGTTTTCTACTCTCCATTCACGCAAATGTGGGAACACTCTCTATAAATTCAACCTTCCTCAGAATTAAAAAATTAAAGTAAATAGCATACATGCGTAAAACCCGAATGGGTATGGTGCAGCACTAAAATATATATACATATAAAATTATATATATATAAATAATTATATATGATGGTCCAGAACCAAATAACATATATATATATGTTATTTGGTTCTGGACCATCATAATGCGGACATATCTAAACTTACATATTAATATATTGCTTCCTTGAAAAAAGGAATAAGCACATTTAAAGTGCTCTATGCCATAGTAATGATTTAGTGAATAAATAAACAACACATTAAACATTAAATTTATTTGAAAATGATAATCAACGTAAATCTTATTTAATTACAATTTATCTCAATCAAAGTATTTATCAAAACTGTTACCAATAGTTATATATAGGTAACAATAAATAAAGTATGGAGTCGAACTATAGTGCCAAAAAGTTATAGTCAGTAATAATAACGTTGAAGAAACATATAAACTCACTTTAATAACTAAAATATACCCAATGGATAATATTTTATCAAATCTCTTTTTTTTTCTAACCGGAATTAATATTAAATATTTTAAATTAGGATTGGGACCCTTAAATTATATAAGTTTTTTTTAACTCAGCGTCTTAAAAATAAAGTAAAAATCTTTTAGATTTAATTTGTTATTTGCACTACATGTGTGGAATATAATAATTCATCATTAATAAATTCATAATTAACTATTCACAGTAATTAAGATTCTGAAAAGGGGAGACATGCTTTATGTTACCATATAAAACCAATAAATGTGGGTAGCACTGCTGCCAAAATAATATGTGCTGTGGTTAAATCTTTAACAGCAAAAAAAAAAAAAATCCAGCACATATATTAATTAGACAAAACATAATTAATTAAGTATGTAACGAATAAGCCTATATATGAAATCCAAATAACCTCCACCAAGTGCACACTTGATCCATAATAATGCATATATTAAAGATGCGTAAAGAACGAGAGCTAGCCAACAACGCATATTATTAAGTCATTGAAATATTGCTGAAACTTTTTTTTAATAACTATTTTGGTTCCCTGATAAAGTTAGTTATATTTAATATAAATGAGTACACCTTAGTTTTCTTATTTTATTCAATAAGTAATAAACTATTTCACTTAGAGAGCAGCGTAGCATCCTAAGGTTTTATTTTAAAAATGTATTTGAGGTATTAAACGTGCATTTTCTGAACCTACTGATAAAATCAGCACACGACTTTGATACTATCTTAAAACTTGAAAATACACAACATCCCCATCCCATTAGCTAATCACTTTAAAAGGAGAAACACAAATTTCACTAAAGATAAAATTACCGCAATGTAGGAATCGAACCTGGGATCCTCAGTTCAGTAAAAAAAAAAACAAGCTATCGATTGTGCTAAGAGTCCCACCATCTTACCGTTTAATAAATCTGTAATTCGTGCTCTTGTAGTATTCTTGTTTTAGAAAAAAATTCTAATAATAATAATAATAATAATAATAATAATAATAATAATATAATAATAATAATAATAATAATAATAATAAGGTTACCCATAATTTTTGAGTATTATGAGATTTTAACATATAAGTAGTAGTGCAGACTACAAAATACATAATTTATTTGTTCTTGAAATTAGCTTGAAAGGAGTAATAACTGTTGGCTTACTGCAAGACGTAAATGTTTTGAAGATGTATGAGAGTTAACTGCATTTGAAACTTTCAGTATTTCGCTAGTGCATTATTTGATAAAGTGAATAAGGTGATCCAACTCACTTTTTAGACAAGCGCCATTTAACTATTTTACGCTAAACTCAGACCTTCACTGCCAGCTAGCACACACAGACCGAACTATTCATTAATATGTTTGAATGCCAGAAAAACTTCATTGTTTCTCTGATAACCTCCTTCATATAGTCATTCTTAAATCAATAAACCAAGGAAAGAGTATTTGATGGAATTGCATACACATTCTGGTTGAAAGTTTTTTTAAATTTTAGCACCACGTCTTACTACCCGTTCGGACAATACGGTTAAGTACTAATTATTCTAAAGTGTTAGGAATTGGGGCGGTTGAATTTAAAGGAAGTGAACCCTCATTTAAGTGGAGGAAAAGTGGAAAACCATTGAAAAAAAAACTCGCCCCAATTCACTCGAGTGAGATTCGAACCTCGATATCTTCGGCCTTGTTAGTCTAGCTCAACACGAAACTAGCGCGTTATTTATATTCACCGCCAAGCTGGGTCTGAGATTTGTTGATAATCTTATTGTAGTAAAAACATTATTGATTGAACTTAAAAAGAAGGTCCCAAAATAATAGATTATAGACCAGTCTGATATCTGCTCGAAATACATAAAAAATTAAATATTTGATACTTATAGTAAACAGAATTACAATATAAACTAAATATTCAAGGAAATGCTGTTTATGATTTATTTTCTACTGCATGGGTGGTCACGCGGACCAAAAATTTCTCATATGGCTCATTTTCAATGATGGATGAAACAAGGTTCTCATACTGAACGGAAATATTTCTTACATTGCTAACCAATTTCCCTCCTAGCAAATATGGTTACATCCTATTTAATTGATATCTTCTTCATCACTATACCACAAAACTTATTTAAGGCGTGTAGCCCAGATGAGTAGCAAAGGTGGTTGAAATAGGTAATATTATATTATATATAAATATTCTCCTATAGTTCACTCTGAATTATACTATCCTCTTCGTGGAAGAGCGGAATTTAACCTTCCAGCTGACCCACAAAATCCATTATTGCTAGGCTTGTCAGCATTTCCAGGGACTCATAACATAACATTTGATTAAACTAATGGTAAAAACCTGCCTGGATATGAATAGTAACATAATTGAAAAAAGACTGCAATGCAATCGCTTATGTGGTTATAAATATCCCATAAAATATATATACAACATCCATCCAAAACTTAAACAGGGACTCGAAACCCAAGAACTAAGTATATCATGCTACAATTTGCCTGGTTAATATCCTACAGAATATAATAAACTACCTCGGAATCGGTTTGCTGTTCCAGAGATATACAAAAATATCCGTTCTTCACCGAGACTCACAACACAAAACCTGATTATATCATGCTAAAACATGCCTGGAAAAATATTCTATAAAAAAAGAAAAAGCACCCCGCAATCGGTTAAGTGGTTCCACAGATATATACACATATCCAGCAGACAGTTCACCGGAATTTACACCAAAACACCCGAACATAATTACTATACTAAAAAATGCTTGGATAAATACTCTACAGAATAATAAAAATTACACCTCAGTAATTATGTGGTTCCATAAATGTATACAAAAAGTCGTCTGGCCCTTCACCGGGACTCACACCGAAACACCTGACTATACACAAATAATGATAAAAACTGCCTAAATATTGGTCCGTATTAAAGTAAAATCCACACTGCAATCGGTTAAGTGGTTCCAGAGATCCTAAGTTATGGATATAAACAAAACCAGCCGTATTTTTAACGGAGACTCAAACCCTGACTGCATGTATGCTAGATCCTCCCTTAGCAGACATCCTAATTAATATAAATAAACGCACCACAATCGGTTATAAAGTTCCTGGTATCTTTGGCAACAGACAGACATTTTTAAAAACGGTACAGAACTTACAATATTATTTTACTTAATGATATTTACTTTCCAAACCTTAAAAAAGCATATACATCATTTAAAGTGTTTTTAAGCTCGTAAACAAAAAAAAAATTCTCTCTGCCTTTCATTCATTTCCTCCTCACTCTGATATTATATTAATACTTGCAGATGACATAACCAGTATTATGGTTTAGATTTACAGAATTTATTTATTAAAAAAAACAGATTTGACAAAAACAAAAACAGTTAACATAATTTATTTAATTTATTAGAAAATGATAATCAACGTAAATATTAATAAACTACAATTTTCTCAATCAAATTATTTATCAAAACTTTTTACTAATAGTTATATTGTGACCCGCCTCGGTGGCGTAGTTGGCTAGCGCGCTAGTCGTATTGAGCTCAACCGCCGAGGACGGGGAGATCGAGGTTCGAATCTCGGTCGGGTGAACTGGGGGGGTTTTTCCTAAATGGTTTTCCACTCTCCCTCCACGCAAATGCGGGTTCACTTCCTCTAAATTCAACCCTCCCAATTCCTAATCCATTAGTGTAATTAGTACTTAAGCGTATAACCCGAACGGGTAGTAAGACGCGGTGCTAAATATTATTATTATTAGTTATATTGTGGCCGTTTTGGTAACATTAAATAAGGTATGGAATTGAACTATGGTACCACAAAGTTATATAGACAGTCATAATAACTTTGAAGAAACAAATAAATTCCCTTTTATAACTAAAATATGTCCAATGGATAAGATTATATCAAATCTTGTTTTTTGTCTACCCGGAAATTGTATAAAATATTTTAAATCAGGATTGGGACCCTTAAATTATATACATTTTTTTAAACTCAATGTCCTCAAAATAAAGTAAAAATCTTTTAAATTCAATTAGTTATTTTCGCTACATGTGTAGAATATAATAATTAATCATTAATAAATTCATAATTAACTATTCACAGTAATTAAGATTCTGAAAAGGGGGAGACCTGCTTTATGTTACCATGTAAAAACAATAAATGTGGGTAGCACTGATGCCAAAATATTGTGTGGTGTAGATAAATATTTAACAGCTAAAAAAAAAGCTATATATTAACGAGACCAAACATAATTAATTAACTAAGTATGTAACGAATAATTGATCCTATTAGGAAGGGAACAAAAAAATATAATTAATTAATTAATTTAGTAGATCAAACCATTTGAACATTTAAAAAAGAAATGTCTGCTCCCCCCTCAATCCTTTCAAACAGTCAAGAAATAGTTTAAGGACTTAAGGCTTTCTTTAAATCAAGCCTCGGGTGCAGCTAGGCAAACTATTCTGCAGTCATGTGTGGAGGTGTAGCATACCGCGCGGGCGTTTAGCCAAGCAAGTTGCTACCTTTCAATCTCGACGGAGTGTACATATATATAAAAATCATAAAAATGTATTTATATATGAAAATTATAAAAAATTATTTATATATATCCATATAAATCATAAATAATTATGTACATGGATATAAATCATAAATATATATATAAATCATAAAAATGATAAAATAAGTGACACCAATCAGCAATTCTAGAAACCCTCAAATTTCCCGGAAATAATTCTAAACTTTTTATAAAGGTAATTTTATATGGTATATTAAATGCAATTTAAAATACTATGCTCCACTCCTACATCACAAAAAAAAACTTTTATTGAGAATAAGCACTTCGCAATTTTTTCTAATATAAAGTTAATATTAAATATTAGTTCCAAATAGGATAATATTCTATTTGGGCCTTTCTTTTGATTTTTCAATATTTCTCTTATAAATTCTTATTTTATTAAATTATTCAGGTACATAATTACATCTGTTAAAATTCGAACTGTACAACCCACCTTATCTCCAATCCTGGAAGAAATATGAAAGAGGCAGGAATTAAAGCATAAGACGAAGGTGGTTTAAATGAAACGTTAACGACTTTAAGAAAAGGGCATTAATATCCGTGATTGTTTGATAACTGAAAATATTCAATATTTACTTTTTTAATTTCTAATAATTTTATTTTATTATAGCTAGACTATTTATATCTTATGATTTAGATTATTTAGTTGATTAAAGGTTTTTCATGAGCTGAATAGTGGCGGGAAAAAATTTCTATATTTATACATCTCCTGTGACTCGTTTAAAATAACACTATGGAATTAAGATCCTATTTCTTGGTAAATAAATATAAAAAGAATAACAAAAATATGAAATTCAATCTAATTGTTTTCATTCAAACATATAATTGTTTGTAATTTGACCAATAATTTTTTTAAATATTATTTTAGCCATGAAAATAAAAGATAATTTTATAAAGAGAGCTATATTTTGCTAGCCAAATTTCAAATTATATTTTGTTATTAATACCATCCAAGGGTTTCCGCATATCTAGTAATGGGCATGGTATGAGGAAGATTGAATCTTCAAGAAATGTAGTACCAGTTTTTTCTGTAAGGGAGAGTGAGAAATTATTTAGGAAAAATCCCCATAAATATACCCAGCCGTGATTCAAAATTTGATCTCTCATAACCAAAAAACAAGGCCAGACGATACAAACTACTTAGACAATATGTTCACCATCCAGGCTACTCATAAATCATGACTTATAGTACCTAGTATTAGAATACAGGAAGAAAGTGTGGTTAAAAGAAATGTTTCAACATTTGTCAATGGAGAAGAAGGGCGAAATAATTTTTGGATAGTCTTCGCTCATTGCATTAAAGCGATTTCAAAATCTATACTATCCAACGTATTTAACTCAGTCGGTAGCAAGTCTGCCTATAAAACTAAAGGTACTGGGTTCAATCATGTCATTGATACAAAAATCTATTTCTGAAATCAAGATTTCCCCTTTCACAGTGGTCA
This sequence comes from Timema podura, assembly GCA_033556935.1. Classification (NCBI taxonomy): domain Eukaryota; kingdom Metazoa; phylum Arthropoda; class Insecta; order Phasmatodea; family Timematidae; genus Timema; species Timema podura. Next base: position 50,493,466 of record JAVRXN010000004.1, on the reverse strand, counting down.
ATTAACCGCTGGGATATTAGGATTTGCGTCCGTTCTAGAATCTTTAAACAGTGTGCTGATATAATCTGTTGGTCCAGAAAATGCATGTAAAGTGATAATATATAATGAGTACGTTCTAGCTGATCATAATAAAAAGTGTCGACCACTAAGCCAACACTTCTAATCACGATACCAATTGAAGATCTAACCTCAAATCTGAGCTCGTTAGTGGAAAGGTTGAATGGGGCCGGGAATGCATATGCTGACAAGAAATTCCTGTCATATTCATCTACGAACCATTCAACCGGAATGTCGCCTCTAATGAACACCCAGCTCCGGAAAGATAATATGAAAGCATACATTATAATATCATAACTGGGCCAAACTCGTCACCAACTTGTGGAGCTCGTTGCAGCAGAAAATTTAAGACGTGGCAAAGTTTACAAGTTGGTAGAACTTATTATCGATGCAAAAGCTATGTAAAATAGGTACAGCATAGCTGCACAGTTTTAATGGCAGAGTCGGGTTTAAAATTAAATTTTTAAACATGTATATTTTTCTTAATGTTTAATTTTAATAGAGGTATTTAACGTGCAGTTTCTGAACTGATTTATTTCACCAGCACATGACTTGCCAATAATCTTAAATCTAGAACGGACACAACATCCAGATCCCCAGCCGTTAATCATAGCTCTGAAATGGGAAGCCCCAGTTTTACAAATGAAACTTTTTTGTACATGGTGGGAATTGAACCCGAGGCCCTTTTCTCAATAGAAAGACACTATCAAATAAGAAGTTGGACTAACATCTAATCAAATTTGGAATCTACCAAACATGGACAAAATATATTATTGGTTAAATCATGTGTTTGCTATAAACATTTTAATAAATATGTAAAATTAGTTTAATAACATTTAAAAAAAGGATATTTACATTTAAAACATACTTGTTTTGTTCTAACATTGCTTCTTATTAACAGTTCGGGTCAAAGATGGTTAATGAATGAATTTAAAATTAGAATGAACAACTAACATTTGTTGAACGCCTCAGTTTAAAAAATAACATTACAAAAATGTATATATAATATATTATTGAAACTATAAAGTATACACTTATAATTTAAATCACTAAAAAATCAATATTGAGTATTATAATATAGTTTTTGCTATTTATTACACATAGTGGTCTAAAATAATCTTGATCGTGAAGGTGATATCGATTTCAAGTCATCATCAGACAGCACAGTACCTATACATCATTTTATCTCTTGCTATTTTAAAAATAATTCAACAGTCCTCAAAATATATATTTGAAATTAATGCTAGGAATTTTCTACACTACAAAAGTATTATAAATTTAACATTCATAAACATTTAATAACTTGTATTATGACCAAGGCTTTCCTAAACCACTAGCTCAGCTTTATATAACACTAGAACGAACTCTAAAATGCATTAAAAATATGTTAGTAAAATTTGTTTTAAATTCAGATACTATATTATGAATATATAATTTACACCATTGTGTATGTGATCTGAAGTGTCTAGTCTGCTTGTACGGTGATGGGGAGGTTGGGTTTCAAATCCCATTGAAGTGTGGGTCTACTAAAACTTTTCCCCGTAAGTGGTTTTCCCATATATTTTTACTAAGGTTGGAAAGATCCTCTCTAAATGTTACCTTTCTAATCCCTTCCTTATTCGTGTAGTTATGTGGAGATACCGGATGGGTAGAAAGACGCGACGCGCAGTATATTTGTATATCTATACAGGTATTCTATATATTCTATCTAATGACATTACATTACTACCAGAATCAATATATATGGTTCACATCTCAGTTTTACGTGACTCTTCCTTGATATACAGACCTTGAACTCCTGGGAAAATGTAGATAGATACCTTGTGGTGAAGCAAGCGCGCGTGTAAAACGACTCGACCCATAATTGGAGGCGCGCACAAGCTTGTTTCGGAAAGTTGGTCGTTGGGAGTTTTGTTGGAAAGGAACAGGAGGTTGATATGGTGGAAAAAGGAGGGTGGGGGGAGAGGGGGAGGAGCGTATGATAAATCTGAAGTCAACTTGATGCTCCGCTGTTTGCGATACATCACGTACTCCCGCCAGAGGGATGGAGTTTTGGACCGACATTAATTTGCTACATGATACCTGTGATAGTGGTCGCTGGTTGACGGCCGCGCTAGAGGGGAGGGGTGTTACAAATAGAGGGGAGTAGGGAAGAGAAACAGAACGGTTTTTGAACTGAAGATTCAGGTTATATTGATATGTTTATTTAAGGTTGGTGGAGTTCTGACACCCGTTGCAGACGTTTATAAATCCCGCGTTATTTCATAAGTTGTTTGATATTATTTTACTAACGTATTCACCAAAATGTAGTCGAAAATTGTCAGTAGATTTATGACGAGTTAAAAAGTTTAAATTTCGAGTTTAAAGTTTTTAAACAAATTCTGTGACATTTTATGCAAACATTTGTAATTTTGAGATTAAAGCAAATGATTAGAAATATCGATCTAGTCTTTCTTTATAAAATAAAGTAGCTTTGATTTGGGGTCATAAAATAAAATTTTAAGATAATATTGGGTTGTTTTATACGGATTTATGTAAGCGCTCACACATTTTTACTTTGTCTTGACACCTTGAAGAGAGATGTACGGTCTATGGTGATTATCAAAAAAATTGAGTTCAAGATTTTGATAAATTTCAACGTGTCGACCCCCTGAAAGTGGAAAAGTGGTTTTCATGATCCCATCTGTCTGCTGCCTGTCTCCTAGAAAAGCCTAGGCCTATAGCATAAACAATTTTATCAATAGGGTTAAAACGTATCTGGGGTTTGCGTAGTTTACCCGTGGTTTTAAAAAATTAAATATTGTACCATCGCTTCTCCTACCATGTAGAAGAAGTGACGATTACATTTACAAAGTTAAATAAGGTAGGTTTGGAAGGTGCAAGCATAAGATGGATATACAAGTATAACAAACCAGTTTATTTAAATTTAAACAAGTTAATAGAATTACATAAGTTTCATATAGGAACAATCCTTTGCTATTTTGGAGAAATTAAATTAGTTACCATAGACGTACACATCCCAACTGGGAACTAGGAATCAACATTAATAAAGTTGAGTCTATTGTCGAGAGTAGTAACTCTTCAAACTAGTACTAAAGTACATTTTGCTACGAAGGAGCATCTGCCTCAACAAGGTGGCAAAATAAATAGAAAGTTTGATATTAATTCAAAGTTAGGCAACAATATGAGATATCTATCTAGCTTCGCGACTACTAGACTTAGACTTTAAAAACATAATATACTTTAATTATAGTTAAATAATGGCTAACGATATCAAGTTATGGTAAGTCCTGATTTAAAGAGCTACTAGAATGGTAGTTAAATGAGCTAGCTAACAAGAGTTAACTCCATTAAAAGTTACGAAGCAAAAAGGCTAACATCCTTGAAAAGAAACTATCATTCTACAAATAGTAAATGGAGAACTACCAGGAATCTAGGCTGTAAATATACTACTAACTTGCTGTGCTCCCACAGGCCGCGCACCGTAAAAGGGTACACCAAAAAGAAACAATAGTGACTACTATCTGTCACAGACCTAATTAGGTCATTGAACAAAGCGTTAGATAACCTGATTTCCGCCATTAAGGGATCCTAAACATGGTCATACCATTTAGGGAGTCATTATTATTACCTTATACATAAAACTATGTCTTAAGAACTTAGAAAAGGAAGTCAGACACCCTGACATAGTAAATAAAGTCGTATGGACCAAGTTACATAAAGCATTAAGCTCATTATTCAAAGCTACGCTTTATGGGCATAGAAAAACAAGTCAGAAACATTGACACAAGATACCATGTCATATGGACATTGAAAAGGAACAATAAGATTAATATTGAAAACTATGGTTTATGGGCATAGAAAAACAAGTCAGACATTCTGACACAAAAAACTATGCCTTATGGACATAGTTAAAAAAGAGTACTACGGTTCTACTCCGATTCTAACAATCGAATACTAATAGTCTCATCTGCGTTGAGGTGGAGAGACCAACGCCTCACACATATTAGTCACCAGTAGCTTGTTCGCCGATGTAGACCCAACAGCAGAGCACAATTACAAGCTTATTACTAAATACCTAGTATATTTGTATTCCTACGTTTAACATCAAGTTTAAAATTGACCTAGTCTAAGGGATATAGATAAGGAAGGTAGTCTTTAGGAAGTGCACTTATTTAACTAGCGAAAGGAGTAGATGGGATACCCACCATGACATCTTTGTCAGGAGTAACAAAGTTTATTGCGAGCTTGACACCTTCAACCACGTGCCCAACGGTGTGGATATCAGATATATTAGACTCAGTAGGTAAACTACCTATGTAATAAAAATAATCACCTATATTTATCACAACTACTTTACTCCTCTTCCTATCTAATTGATCAACTTTCTTAACATTTAACTATGGAGGAACATTTTTCAGATCAGAGCTAGCGTGTTTGATCCTAGAAGTTACTTTAGAAGGATATATCCTATAATCTTCTCTCTATACCCGTGGTCTTACACCCAAATGGCGGGAAATAACCTATAAAAACCCGTTTGCTTAAATGTATTCACACACTCAACTATTTAATATGATAAAAAAATGTCTAGCATAGTTTGAAATTGTCCTAAGTGTACCACTCAAACTGTAAATATATATATATATATATATATATCTTGTTTATCTGACTGCAACAGGATGGATAGTAAACAAAAGTATTACAGTTAAGTGGTCCGGTCAGAAATGCCTCACGGCTTGGATGTGGCCCGCCGGCCATGAGCTTGCGAACCCTGCACTACATGAAGGGTGGGTGAGCTATCTTGATATTTTGATATTCCCTCTCCTTACCCTGTATCCTTAAACTAGTTAATATAAACAGTGGATATCATTGACGAAATATAAGATACGACGTGTCAATACACATGTATATTTGGCAAACCCACATCAACCAGCGGGTCTCAATACATCCTACCCCAGAAGTACAGTTGGTCTACTTCACACCATTTCATACCCCTACCAACACTCACAGTTAGGCAACACGTAGTGCCTAGAAACAAATCCAACCCTTGTTGAAATGCGTGCGAGACTAGAAAGGGGTGGTGACCGAAATGAAAGAAGGGGGTGGAGGGGAGAGGATTTTTATACAGGATGTGAAACAATGAAACAGATTGATGGTGGACGCAGAAACAATAAAAGTCACTTTGTTATCATTGCGAATCAACCACCCCCACCAATACCAACCCCGTACCAACCCCCCCCCCCCTTTCTGCATGTTGGGAACGTGAAATATTTTTCTACTGGGGAAAAAAAAAATACGATTTTTTTTATTGGGGTAGTCGAAATGGGAATTCGTAGTGGAAATGTTGACAGTGAAGATCTAGGGTAAAAGTGTTATTAGGTTTCATTGTGTGGAAAATACGTGTTGAGAATTGGGTAATAGCTTTCTCTTTTAAAACATATATGGATACCATGTCATTCGATGTGTTATATAAAATAAAAAATAATAGTAAAACACATGATATATGTATGTGAAAGCATCTTTATCATAAATAACATAGCTTTTATGCAACATAGTGACAGGCTGTCTATACATGAATCTCGTCAACAATTACTACCCAATCCACCCAAAAATGTCAATCAACTAAACGTTGACCCGCTTCGGTGGCCTCACTATCTAAGACGTCACATTTGTAGACTAGATTGCTGATTCCGATAATATCAAGGTATGAATTCCAGCTGGGTGTGTTAAGGATGTTTATTCTTAAATAGCTCTACACGTCCCCCTCCCCCCCCCCCATAAATGTGGGCACACTTGCTCTAAATTCAACCTACCTCGTGTCTAAGACATTAGTGCAATTAGTACATCTGAGTAGTAAGACACGGTGTTAAAAAAAAAAAACACAAATGTTCACATTGAATACCGTTCACTTAACGTTTACGTAGAGTGAAGAAATATAGTATTTGATCGGGGTTCACTTAAATAAATGTAGTTCTAATTGCATTTTTATGTTAATTAATATGCAACAATCACCTAATTATAACGGTGGTAGGGGACGTACCTATCTGGCACCCTAACGTACGACAGTAGGGTCTTAACACCAACGAATATGTAAGACACACATATCTATAACGATCAGGTATACATTATTAGCTGATCACGATAAAAACCCGAAACCTCTGGTGAATACCAGCAGCGTTATTTCCATTAAATCGGGGTTACGTCCCCTAATTAATTGGTGATAATTTTTTTAATATCAAATAAATTTTGAGTTATTTTAAAGTATATTTAATTATAGTTGAATTATAAATGGCATGGATTTTTTTTTATTATAATAATATAATAGCAAAAGCACGAGGAAGAAATAAAAACCTGCATTGATATTATAAACCATCAGAAGTACTAGGAGTTGCCTGGGCTAACCACGCAATGCATAACGTTGTTACCCCAGACAACGCTTTTCTCAGCTTCAAACAGACAGACAAATAATCTCTTCATTTTATTTCTTCCAATCCAGTTTTATTATAAATTTTATATATATATATATATATATTATAAATTTTATATATATATATATATATATATATATGTTCAGCTTTGAGGTGCTTATTTTAAATGTCAGCCCTTTTCGTTCAGTGGATATCGTGCAATGTTCATGACATATAGACAGACAGACAAACTATCCATTTTAATAATATTTATTTAATAAAATGAAAAAAATATCAATGCTAACCTCATAAAAATAATTATTTCTGTATTTCATAAAATATTCAGTGTCAGATGGATGTGTTTTAATTTTAAACGAATGAGAATCTCTCAAAATATTTAACGATGGTGGTAAAGTCGAAAATGAATGCACTCAAAGCGCTGGGACAGCAATATAGACACGAAGTCTCAATATTGACATGCTCTCATTTTGTACTCTACGTGAAGGAAGAAAAATATAAAAGTGTATATTTCAGAGTCGCTAGAAAAAAATAATTAAAAATGCTTTAGAAAGTTTAGTGACCAACGTATTACAGGATATAGCTATTTTGCATTACAAGAACATTTAATTTTCTTAATGTATTAATAATATATATTTAATTTATATAATATCTTTATGATATCTAAAATATATATCAATAGTGTTCGTAACTATACATTTCATTCAAAAGATAAAACACACATATATCCACCACTGTTTTTAAATAGATACAATTCTCGTAATAAGCTGGATTGCCGGTAACGAGAAGGTCGGGTTTCAAGCCCCGGCCATTTGTAATGAGAGTGGTTATTGCTAAATAATTTCCCACACTCCCTTCCTTCACAAATGGAGGTGCACTCACACTAAATTCTACCTTTATCGTCCCTGTCCCATTTTGTATAAATATGTGGATGTGTAGGATGGGTATTAAGACTAGTGCACTAATAATATAGCACACCACACACACACACACACACACACACACACAACAAACACACAACATCACATACACCTCAGGATTAGACTTTGGCTTGTGAAATTATGTTGTTTTATTATAGTTACTTACACGTGCTAGCGATTTGATCTAGGGTTTGAGATGAGTAGGGTAGTTTAATATATTTAATATAAGTTCCCCGCAATCCCGTTGAGAGAGAATAGAAAACACAAAACATTTATAAAACCAAACCTAGAGTCCCTCCCTCACTGTGATTCCAAACTTGAACTCCTTTTAACAGACTAAGTTCAATAGGTGCCTTTCACCTAAGACTAAGCAGCCACTGGTACGTGGTTATAAAATAGTGGGCATTAGTGAAAAATCAAGAAATGTAAAAGTCCCCCTACTCGTTGAGTTTACCAAGTGACATGACAAATCAAGAAATATAAAGGGGCCCCCTACTCGTTGAGTTACCCGGTGAAATGACAAATCAAGAAATATAAAGGGCCCCCTACTGGTTGAGTTTACCAAGTGACATGACAAATCAAGAAATATAAAGGCCCCCTACTCGTTGAGTTTACCAGGTGAATGACAAATCAAGAAATATAAAGGGGCCCCCTACTCGTTGAGTTACCCGGTGAAATGAAAATTCAAGAAATATAAAGGGCCCCCTACTCGTTGAGTTTACCCGGTGAAATGACAAATCAAGAAATATAAAGGGGCCCCTACTCGTTGAGTTACCCGGTGAAATGACAAATCAAGAAATATAAAGGGGCCCCCTACTCGTTGAGTTACCCGGTGAAATGACAATCAAGAAATATAAAGGGGCCCCTACTCGTTGAGTTAACCGGTGTAATGACAAATTAAGAATATAAAGGGCCCCCTACTCGTTGAGTTTACCGGTGAAATGACAAATCAAGAAATATAAAGGGGCCCCCTACTCGTTGAGTTACCCGGTGAAATGACAAATCAAGAAATTTAAAGGGGCCCCTACTCGTTGAGTTTACCCGGTGACCTGATGAATCAAGAAATATAAAGGGCCCCTACTCATTGAGTTTACCTGGTGAAAAATCAAGAAATGTAAAGGCCCCCTACTCATTGAGTTTACCTGGTGACCTGAAAATCAAGAAATATAAAGGGCCCCCTACTCATTGAGTTTACCTGGTGACCTGAAAATCAGAAATATAAAGGGCCCCCTACTCATTGAGTTTACCCTGAAAAATCAAGAATGTAAGGCCCTACTCGTTGAGTTTACGTGACAAATCAATAAATATAAAGGGCCCTCTACTCGTTGAGTTTACCTGGTGACAAATTAAGAGATGTAAAGGGCAATGATATAAAAGGCAATGGGGGCAGACCCTGGGACTCAGTGGGAAGCGGGTGGGCAGTCCATCCACAGCCCTAACCTTCCCATTACCGGCAAAGTATATTAGACTAGTTTGGACTGTAAACCACGTGCGGGTGAGAATCTAGTTTTGATCCCGTTTAGGACGGGACAAATAATCCACGAGGTATGAAGACAGGAATGAGATAAGAAAGTAATTTCTCCATATAAATTGATCTCAATTTGTTAATAGCCTTAGCTATAGTCAAATTTTGGTAGGAAGGAGTGTTTCAGAGAGTTGTTAAAGTTACTAAAACTGTTTTCATATATTCATGCGTAAAGTCATGTGTTAAACAACCCGACAATTTCAATCAATAATTATTAAATAGTATTGATAATATAATAAAATGTTATTAATGTTGATAATGTTAATGTTTATAGACTGTTATTCTTACCACAATCCTACTATAACCTTAAGGCTGTTACATGGGGAGGGCGTTTTATGCGTTTGGAAATCCCGCATTTTTGAAGAAGTGTTTTAATATTTTTAAATATTGTTTTTACCAAACTGTAGGTTAAAACTATCAACAGCTATAATTTTTAAATTTTAGGTTTAAATATTTGTTTTAATTTGACTATGCTTTACACCAATATTTGTACTTCTGATATTAAAGTAACACGATAGAGACCTAGAACTAGCCATAATCTATCAAATAAAGTCATGTTTTATAGGGTCACAACATAAAATTTGAAGCAAATGCGGGATTGTTTTTTAAGATTTTATATAAGTTACCAGACATTTTTTTAAACTTTAAATTTAAAGTTTAAACTTATAAATGGTCAAAACTTAAGCCTAAATTTTGTTGAAAATCGTTTTTAGAAATATCAAACCATATCGTAAATAGTCCATAATCTCGAAACAGCTGCAACGCTTTCAGTGCTCCCCCATGTAACACCCTTAAGCACTTGATAAAAAAAAAAACGCCCATTTAAAAATGTATTGGATTCCGAACCATCAGAATTAAAAGTGTTTCAGATAATATCAGGAATTAATAAGAATTTAAAAAAAATTAGTTTATTTATATTTAGAATGGTTTTGAATGCGTACGTTCAATATAAAAAGCCTATATTTAGGAGGATAGTGATACGCCTGATTAAACCACGCTAGCATGGAAAGAAAATGAGTAAACCAAAGCTTAATTCGCCATTGAACGCCTTATCCATTGCATCTACCATTGATCCAAGTCTTATCTTGAACCATGACCAAGCTTAACGCCGTCTTTATTAAGGTAACAATTTTAACATCATCATAATTCGACGTTCTAGCTTCTGCGGGTCGTCTGGCACATCCTATTCCATTCCTGTCGATCTCTCCAAACTTCTCCCTCAGCCACTCATCTCCAGTCTACTCCTTTAGCTTCTTGTCCTCCTGTGCTTGGTCCATCCATCTCTTCCTTGATTTTCCAAATTTGGTCTTCTACCCTTTTCTTTGTTCTGTAAGGTTTTCTTAGGCATTCCGTCCTTCTCCATTATCATCACATTACCTAACCACAGTAACATTTTTTCTCTTCAGTGTCTCTTCTAACGGTATAACTTTTAAACCATCCCTAATTTTTCCTTATCCTGTCTCTTCTTGTTACATTCTCAATTATTTCATTTCCTTCATTCCTTATCCTGTCTCTTCTTGTTACATTCTCAATTATTTCATTCCTTATCCTGTTTCTTCTTGTAACATTCTCAATTATTTCATTTCTTCATTCCTTATCCTGTCTCTTCTTGTTACATTCTAAATTATTTCATTCCTTATTCAGTCTCTTCTTGTTACATTTTCAATTATTTCATTCCTTATCCTGTTTTTCTTGTAACATTCTCAATAATTTAATTCCTTCATTCCTTATCCTGTCTCTTCTTGTTACATTCTAAATTATTTCATTCCTTATCCTGTCTCTTCTTGCAACATTCTCAATTATTTCATTCCTTATCCTGTTTCTTCTTGTAACATTATCAATAATTTAATTCCTTCATTCCTTATCCTGTCTCTTCTTGTTACATTCTAAATTATTTCATTCCTTATTCTGTCTCTTCTTGTTACATTCTAAATTATTTCATTCCTTATCCTGTTTCTTCTTGCAACATTCTCAATGATTTCATTCCTTATCCTGTCTCTTTTTGTTACATTCTCAATTATTTCATTCCTTACCATGTCTCTTCTTGTAACATTCTCATTCTCACATTATATTTTTTGGAAGGATGACAGCTCATACGTTCTAAAACCACGAATGGAATTATTGAATTACAAAAAATATATTTTAATTGACCATGACAACAACTCTATTCATTTAAGGAAGGCTTGATCTAAGTCCAAATTTCATAGGAATAACTTAAAAAATATATATATATATATATTTTGCAGTCAACATTGGTAGTATTTTACTGTTTCCCCGGTGTTTTGATTGGTTTTGATTGTATTAATCAAAAATAGCAGGTACAGAAAACATGATTTCACGTATCAATACGCGAGTGTAGATATTTACTAGCTGTCAGATAGAACCCTTCCTATAAAAATTGGGGTGATTTGAGTAAAATGTCGTTGAAAAAATGTATTTTTACATTTTCAATATTTTTGTAAAATATCGTCAGCTGTTGATAAAAGAAAAACTAGCGATAGTTTAAATATTGCGAAACAGCTAAACGTGTGCGAACAGTTTCGACTCTTCATAGGGTACCAGGTTAACAGCCGCTTGTTAGCTCATTCTCGCTCTTATGAGCGAACAATACACGACTATACAGGAGCCACATTAAAAACACATGTGTGTTCTTCGCAGTGCCACACATACGTCTTTTTTGTTTTGTTATGTAACAATTTCGAGAGGAGGGTAGCGTCAAAATACGTGTGTGTGTGAGGGGGGAATGAGCTTGGAAAAGGGGAAAGAGGAGTGTGTGAAGAGATGAAGGATCATATTATATTGTCAGTTCGTGAACACACAGTTCGCAATTATCCGGTTCAAGGGGTTGTAAGTGACGCGTCGCAATCCAGTCTCACAAAAAAACAAAACAAAAAAAAAACTGCGCCAGTCGTAAAAATATGTTAACACGTCATAAACTAAAGCGTGAGTAAAGAGTGATGAAGGGAGAGGTTAGGGGGAGGGGCTCGTTACGTTTACGTCTGGGAGCTGATAGAGCGTAAACACAGTCCGTGGAAATGACTGGCAGATTATTATTATTATTTCTACACTCACTGGACAGCGTGGTAGTGGTCGTATGTTGGTATGTGTGATTCTTAGTCTCAAGGTCACCGTTTGATCCAAGGATTCCCTTGATTCTTCCCCCATTCGTCTTCAAGGTAATTTATCTTTTATATACTTCCAAATTTGTCTCCTTGACGTGTTTTCTTATATATGAATGACTTCACTTTTGCAACATACGTCATTTAGACACATTTTTCTATTTATATATGTGTTAATAAAATCAAATATTTATATTATTTTAATATAAATAATTATATATGTATGTATGAATTTCTTACATATATTAGGCGTCAAAATATACTATACCAAATAGTGTACATGGATATGGATACTTTTGCCATTTTTAGAAATATATTTATTAATTAGTAATAAGAATATTTCTTCGTTAATAGCATTAAAATTACCCATCTATTGGTGATATATGTAATACATATATTGAGTCAAAGTTGAAAATAGATTTTTTGAATCAGGTTCACATTTAGATTTTAATAATATTTCAATTAATACTGACCTTCTCTGTTATATAGTTGTCAGAGTTCCTAAAAAGAGATATGGAGGTCCAGGGTTGGATTCCTGGCACTTCCAGATTTATATGTGAAGCAGTGGGTCTGGAACGGGGTAAACTCAGCCTCGTGGTTACTTAAATAAAGTAGAGGTTCCGTTCTATAAAACTGAGATTAACGGCTCAAGAGCTCGTTGCGCTGACCCCTTGACACCCATTAACAACCAATGTTGGCAATTTCATCGCCAACAGAAGGTGGCCTCTAGGTCGGTAAAGCTCGAGCCCAGGCTGAAGGCATGGGGTATTTTTACATATATTTGTTATAGCTAAACACATCTGGGAAAGATATGATCAATCTTTTCTCAAAAATATTATTATTATTATTATTAGCACCGCGTCTTACTACCCGTTCGGGTTATACGCACTTACGCTAATGTGTAATGGTAGGGTGATTGTGAGATGAAATGGAGGACCTACAGTTTAACGTGGAATCCGAACCACGGTGGAGGCCTGGCATTCCTCACATTCACAAGTTGTGATCAATACACGTCTTGTCAGAGGTGAAGGAAGGGTTTGGCAATCAGATAAATCTGTGCCGGGACCGAGGATTGAACCCCGGACCCTCAGCACAGAAGTCTGACACCTTACCCCTAGACCACCAGGTCACCTTCTCATAAATAAACCTCTGGTCCACTTTCTCATTACTTTATAAAAATAAACTTAAAAGCAAATGGAGTAGTTACTTATTCAAGAAAAAAGAGACAATTGTTTGAATAAATGCAAATATATCTTTAATAAGGATACAATTCATCGTAAGTATTGTGATAGTTAAAAACGTTAAAATTCGATATATCAATACAAATTTTTTTTTAAAGGTGGAATTAAAAGAATGGCTAATGGTGAGGTTTTAAATATCTTTAAGGTTCAAATAACCCGAACATATAGAAATAATACAATATAATTTTTTTTAAAAGAGAACATCATACAACATTATAAGTATTTGGCTTTTTTTTAAATTTAAAATGTAATAAAATATAGTATTTAAATATAATATTATTTTCTATCTTAGAGACAGTGTATTGTGAAATTAGACATTCAAACATCCGAATTAAGGATATGTATATCTTCTCTAGAGCAACAAGAACCAAAATAGCAATTTTCTATATAGTCTACGTATAAATAAGTAAATAACATCTTTTCATGCACATATTTACATTTGAGTACTTGATTCGTAAATTACATCAAATACATTAACTATTTATTATTATAATTTTTATTAGAAGAATATTGGGGTAGCCTAAAACGTAGCCTATGTATTGGCTATTTTAACACATTAATATTAAGGGTTTTTGTCAAATAAATTGCCTATGAACCTATTCGAATTTATGTGATTTAGTTCAAACAGATTTATTTTGCACCAATTAGATAAAATTAGTATTTACTCAACATATTCCATATTTTATGTATAATTAGATTTTGTATATTTATTTAACCATGGTTGATAAATAAGTAAATTATTGAAAAATATTAATTATATATTTGAACTGTGATAATTATGTTAAAACATCGTTATGGCAGTAGTCCGTGGCAAATGATAATTTCACCGTGACAATATTGTCTACAACTTTAAAATATGTTAAAAATAAATGTATATGTTCGGAAAGAATACTATTTACGTTTGTATGTATATCCAAATAAAACATCTTTTCCCTGTATAATTGAGGCTGTAGGAACATAATAAATATGTAAACTAATCTAAAACCATGTAGGCCTATTCATTTGATTTGTCTTTTACGTTGTATTTGAAAGTCATTCATAACTGACAAACTTCTATATTATCTTATTATCTTATTATGATGAAATAATATTTTATAACCACATATAAATATCTATCAAACTATTTATTTCAAGTTTAGGTGAACTTTTGGCTATTGTGCTCAAGGTGGAACTGATATTATTTTCTTAAGACTTGAATTCACTGCTATCCCAAGGTTTTTTTAACCAACAAACTTTTATATATTATGAATGTTAAAATATAAAATATGATCTACCAAGACTAATAAAATATTAAATAATTGAATATTTTTATAATAGTTTATAAGCATTGACCGAACAGGTTCCCTTAAAATGCCGTCAACTATTAATCTGTGGCTAGTCCAAATAGATAATTAGGACCTGGCAAGTAAAAAAAATAACCAAATACTTTTCTCTATATATATTTAATATTTTGAAAGTTAACATATACCTATTACTAATATAAATAAACAATGATTGCTAAAAATATTATTAGATTTTGATGCTCACTTTCTCTGAAAATTATTGAAATATTGGTTACACAATATTAAAACATTTCCCCAGCCACAATCTAGACAGTGATGCATATATGAAATTTATAACACAAAGCCAACTTTATATACTTTCGTGAAAATGTTCGCCATGTGTTCACTTGCACTGAAAACCTAACTACAATCATATCCAAGAAACTAACACTAGAATACTTAGCTCTAATGAGAAATTCATGTATTAATTAAAGAAAGGCGTATTACTCAAACGGATATTAAGAACGGATATTAAGATAGTGAGACTTACAAAGATCCTAGATAATAATATTCACACCACAAGACAAAGATTCCATTACTTCAACTTTCACCAAATTAAAATTAGTTCGTTTAAAAATAGACCTTCATTCTTTTAGTAGTTTAAAATCCACTCATATTTACTAATTTTATTTATAAATAAATGGTATGGTTCACCGCACAAAATTTATTTCTTTTATTATCTTAAAATATACATTTAATAAGAACTTGTAGGATTTTCGAAACTCTCTATATACATATATTGTTACATAAATATTCCACCAAACAGCATAACAATACATTTCTGTTTCAAAGAGGTTCATAGAAAAAAAAAATCTTATAGCTCAGAAAATATTGGTTTTATAAAAAATATAATCCAAATAAAATAGTTTCAATTTTAATGCTAATAAAATTTTACAATGATAAGTTATTTCGTATCTCATATAGTTGCGGAGATACGACCAAAATTGGAAATTTATGCTTATATAAAGTAATCTCAAATTCATTTTCATGGGAAAATAAGAATTTAAATTTTGTTTATAATGTTAATCAATGTCAATATACAAAATATAATCAAAATCATTACAGCATATTTCAAGATTTTTTTCTCTTTTTGCCCTAAAATAAACAACCCTTAATTTTAGGGTTGGATAGATAAATTCCAAAAACATCTCTTAGGTATTTTATGAAAATCCTAAATACAAAGTTTTAGCCCACTTGGTAAAATTGTTTCGGCTCTAATTTGAAATAATGAGAAACAAACAGACAGACGTCCAGACGGCACCGCGAGGACTATTTTTTCCGGCGTGTTAAGAGAACGTAAAAATGTACAAACTAAAATAATTATAGCCGGAAAAATCAATACTTTTTCCAACATAAGTATAGATTAAATATTCCTCACCTCAGGGACTAAACGCCTCCACATGACGTTAAAATATGTTTACTATCTAGAACACTTCAAAATATATTTATCAATGATTTGGATGTCCCGGTCGGGTGTATTTAAAGGGTGTAGATTTTAATAAATGGTTTTTCCCAGTTTCCTTCCACAAGAGTGCGGGTATGTTTTCTCTGAAATATACCTTCTTTATCCCTACCTCGTTAGGTGAGTTAATTTAGATTCATATAACCTAAATTGATATAGAAACTTGGTGAAAATATAAGACAATTTTGGATTTTTTGGATTACGTTATTGTTTGATTCTTTTTTTTTCTTTAATTTTTTGGTTTTCAAATATCTGCTTCAGAGGTAATAGCTGTCCTCTTCCAATGCAACAACCTCTTTGCGGCTTGATAATTTTAGTGTAGCCAACCGTACAAATAAAGAGCAAACAGAGCTTTTTGCCTACATTATCTTTTCATTCCTACAACTATGTTTTAAAAATATAGAAATTGTATTTAAGTATATTTACATAGTATAAAAAATATGATGGCACTTAAAAACCATTCTTATTCAACATATTATATACACAAAATTGACTCAAATATACCCAAATATTCCATAAAAATAACGTAAACTATTAAAAATTTAACAAAAGATAAAAAAAATCTTTCCACCACGTCTTACTACCCGTTCAAGTTACACGCTTTTGTAGTAACTACGCAAATTATTTCGGGGATTAAGAAGGTTACATTTAGAGGAAGTGTACCCGCAGTTGCGTGGAAAGAGAGTGGGAAACTACCCTTAATACACCCGACCAAGATTCAAACCCCAACCACCACGTCATCGGAAGTCTAGTCTACTGGGAGAGTAGCGTCTTATACCATGCGGCCACTGAAGCGGGTCAAAATAAAAAATATGACCTAAATAACGACTATAAAAAACGTTCCACATCCTTCCTTAATCAAATGGGGTGTGTTTACTCTAAATATACCCTTAAAACCCCCAACTCTTATAACAAGTATTGTGACCTGGTGGTCTAGGGGTAAGTTGTCGAACTCTGCGCTGAGGGTCCGGGGCTCAATCCTCGGTCCCGGAACAGATTTATCTGATTGACAAACCCTTCCTTCACCTCTGACAAGACGTGTATTAATCAAACTTGTGAATGTGTGGAATGGCAGGCCCGCCACCGTGGTTCGGATCCCACGTTAAACTGCAGGTCCTCCATTTCATCTCACAATCACCTACCACTACACATTAGCGTAAGTGCGTATAGCCCGAACGGGTAGTAATACGCGGCGCTAATAATAACAATATAATAATAATAATAATAATAAAACAAGTATTCAATAACGTTAGTATTGAATGTATTACTAAAAAATGTTCATTAATTTGACTGTGGAGGAGAGAGAAAAGGGCAGAAAGAGTCAGAAAACCCTATTTTCGAACAAATCACCTCCAGTACATTCAATTTGTTACGAGCCTCCCTCTCAACCTCCTGGGTCGTAGTCAAGCCCACAAGGCACGAAGTCTGCTCCCTCTAGACTGCTGGTGGTTTTGTACAGGAGACTAATCTATTTTTTACGCCTCTGACTCCATTCGCCCCTCCTCCCTCCTCCCTCCTACTCGCCTCCCCACACACACACACACTCTATACAATGTGGTGTTGTCCGAGCAAACGTATTTGGTCCAGAGACCCGAAATATACTCGTCGGTCAAGCGCCCGTTCCCAGAGTGCAATATTTTATTAATTATGAACGTGTGTGTTCACTTCCCACCCGTCCAGATGGTATATATTTGGGAGGGCTGGCAGCCATCGTGCGTGGTATGGTATTCATGTATGCCGGAGCTGTTAGGAAAATGCGACGTAACTCCCATGTCATAAATAAAAATTACTTAGGTCTACTAACGGTGACTCAAAATCCATTTTCATAGGAAGTAAAAATATGTTACATGAGATATTTAGCATTTCAATGCATCATAGCGGGTTCAAAATAAACTATATAAATGTTCAAAGGAAAAGAATAGGCTAAACAATATCTTAGCCATCCGAGTTAAAAAGGATATAAACATAAGACCTATTTCTTTATGATGCCCAAATCTACATGATTATATTTTAAGCGAGTGTATGTGGAACAAATATAATATTTATTAGCTGACCATGTTGTTTCCACGTATAATGTAGGTCACGTAACCCCTATTTCTGGGTATTTGAACACCCTATCAACCCTCCCTCTCCCTTCCCAATCTTGTATGAATGAATTCCCTAGAAATCCTGCGAAACCTCTTTTAGCCACAGTTTTTTTTTATAGAAACAGCTGGCCTACTAAATTATTTATTTCCATTTGAATGATTCTGGACACATGTGAGGATTATGTATTCTGTATGTGTACTGGAAATAAAAAATAAAATTTCCAAGAAATTTTAGACACTGCTTCATGGAGATATTTTATTATCGTAAAGCTATCATTCTTAGTATCATTTCCTGTGACTTTATGTTAGAATTTAGAATTTGATGGTTAGTTGCACACCTGAAGACGTATTTTATTTATTTGACCACATGTATTTTATTTCATTTGGGCAGGATTGGAATAACACAAGTTCTACCTTCCTTAGAGCCCACCTCACCTCATGGATAACACCTAGCTCTCAGCTCGAACAAGACGTTACATCTAAGGCCGGTTACCTTTTGGTCACTGCGACACAAACGCCGTGACCAGGTCGCTCTATTGCATTGAATTGTTTCATTTGAGAGGGGTCAGACTAACGACACGAACGCCACGACAGATTTGAAAACGTAGGTGTGAGCGTCTCTTGGGCGTAGCGGCCTCTTTCATATGAAACACTGCAATACACTAGAGCAACCTGGTCGCGGCGTTTTTGTCGCAGCGACCAAAACGCGACCAAAACGTCAGTCTGTCACCGGTATAAGTACGGTTTTTGTATTCTACTTAAGACAACAGCGACATTTAATCTAGTGTAAATATTTTACCATTACAAAAATACACTATGATTAAATATCGCTATTTTAAAATAAATATAATCAACTTTTGAATATGTTATTAATTTGTTTTCAGTCTAACTTTATCCCTAAGGAGAAAATATCCACTTCAAATTCCAAGAGAAATCAAATAAGAAACTTCAACTGAAAATCTAAAGAGAAATCTTAAGACTGTAGTAACACTAAGAACATGAAGAGAGTGAGGTCGACTGTTTACAGAAATACTAGCTGTTAATGATTGTATTAACAATAAATAATTACCTGCTTCGGTGGCTACATGGTCTAAGGCGCTACTCTTACATTAGACAAGACTGCCGATGACGGGGAAATCGAGTTTCGGGTCTCGGTCGGGTTTAAAAAAATTGTTTTCTATTCTCCCTCCACGCAAATGTGGATATATTTATTCTAAATATAGCACTAATAATCCCTAAAACTATTAGCATAATTAGTACTTAGGCGTATATACAAAGAGGGTCGTAAGACGTGGTGCTGAGAAAATTGTATAAATATAGCAGCTTACCCAATCACGTCATTCCCTGCGGGGTAGGCAAGAAACTGAATATTGCTCTAAAAACAGTTCCGTACTTATTCCATTCTCATATAACAGATGTTGACATAAATAATTGAATTAAGAAACCCTGTGCTAATTCTAAGCCCGAGTACTTCAATGAAACAGCAAATTTAGGCCTACTGTTTTCAAATACCATGTTCAGAGTCCTCCCTCTCTTTAACCAAATCAAATTATTTGAAGCGCAGACTACTCTTGTTGAACAGAATAATTCAATAAATAATTTAAAGAATTACGAAAAAAAACAGCGTTGACTTACTTTTTTATCTGTATCTGATGTCATTGGCAGCCTCCACAACATTTTTTTTTTTTTTTTTCTAAATGCGGATAATAGGCCGGAGGAACTTCGCTTTGATGACTCCAATTACAATTTGTTTCGAAGAGTGAGGGTTTAAAATCGTCACGATGTAAGATTGTTCATTGATTTTTCACGGTGGAATTGTCTTTTTCTCGGTAACAGAACATCGAGAAAAAAAATTGTTCCGAGAATTGAAAAATAAAATGCGTTTAGTACCATTACGTTTACTTCAACTGATCAGAAGAGCAAGCCTTTTGGGGTGGGGGAAGTAGATAGGGGTGGAGCACCTACCGGAGCGGCGATAACTCTTTTTATGTGTCCAGAAAGCTCACACATTTTTTAGGGAGTTAATTTATATAAAAAATATGGTAAACTTAAAATGAAGATGAAAAGTATCAACACATTACTTAAAAAAATAAAAATTATACATTTTTTAGTGTTGTAATATTATTAAAATTCTAAAAAATGTTAAATCATCCACTCTTAAACGACTTTCCACAGTTCTGAGATCAGAATCAATTGTTTTAAACACAAACCTAGCCTTAACAAAGTAAATAAAATCAATTTTAGTAGTAATAATGCTTCACAGCTGCTATTATCGTAAGAAATAGAAACGTTTGGGCTCTTTCAACGCTAACAAGTCATTTTAGATATTTCTTGAAATAGTGTATGTATAATAAAATAAAAAAACTACCCATTGCTTATATCTGTTTGTAATAGCTTTAACTATTAGCAAATGACTACGAAAATATAAAAAGATAATTTAATTTTAAAAAACCAAGGGAATCAAGTTATCTAAGAAAAATTGATTTTGGTATTATCCATTTATTTTAAAAACTAGAATGTTTTGTTTCATCATTTATTATTACTAATTATATTAATATTATTAAGTGTTTTGTTTTTAATAGGGCCGTTCATTTTGTCAGTGAGCTTAGACCGCCGATGCACCCAGCCTGTTCGCTGCCTCCTCCCTCGGCTCCAAGAAAAACACTATTTCTTGGTATTTGACAGTAATTAATTTAAAATTTAAAATATCAATATTCATAGTAAAAATAAAATAAAAGGAGTAGATAAGTAATTATTTTAGTCAATAAAAAAGATCACTATTAAATTAATCGGCTCCGTGGTGTTGTTGTCAGTGCACCAGACTACAAGCCTAGGGGTCCTGGGTTTGATTCCTGGCTGGTACCTTTAGTATTCTTCCCATAAAGAGAATGATCTCAATTGTCACCAGGGTTTGGTTAATTAGGCCTAAGTTAGGTTAAGACTCACCTCAGCTCCAAAACTCCATAATAACTACCATTTCATCATCTCAATGCGGGTACGACGTGTAGACAACCTCCTGTGTTGTACCCTGGGTAGTGCTATCCAGGAATAGTCCTGTGCTCAGGGTCATTCTTCACTCACATTTCAAGTCAGAGTCTGTGATGGACGTGTGGAAATTGTCAGCTACAAATGTGTGGTCATTTAAGATCACAAAATATCAAATAACACAGCCACTTTAGACTAGGTTTTATTTTTTAATATAAAGAATAATATATTTAAATAAAGTTATAATCATAATTAACAAATATAATAACTTTGCTATTTAATCCCTCATTCATATTTATTGAGGGTTTATTTTCCTAAATGTTTTACCAATTTCCTTCTACGCAAATCTGGGTACATTACCTCTAAAACGCTTCTTTCCTCATCCCTACACCATTAGTGTAATTATCACCTGAACAGGAAGTAGGACGCGGTAAAAAAATATCTCATGGCTACATTCACCCCCCACAATTTCCTCTTTACAAAAACACATAAACAAATAAGAGAAACAAGAAATGTATGTGGGGGAAGGAAGGCAAGGCAGTACTCCTAACAATTTATTTAGTAAAAAAAAGTTTTAGTTAAAATATTGCTAGAGTAGTTAATGTCATCACTATGAAAGGGTAAATCCACATTTCACCAATGATACATATTTCGATCATGGAAGGAACCGAACTTGAAACCCTCAGCTTAGTAGACAGACATACCAACTTATTGAAGGTCTCGGTCATATAGAGAGCTGGACTAAATGTATATACTGAAGCAATATTTTAGTTATCGTGTCAAAAATTTCATAAGAGGTTGAAAATGCTCCCTAGCTCGCATCCTATTTCAACCCAACGTTTCGTTTAGTATCGGTGTAGGAGAATGTAGTTAGCTTGAGGTACTAAGCCAGGGTGAAGAAGTCATCAATAATATCTCCATCCCCTTCTGTCATCCTTCCTACCCCCTGTTCTATCACCTAATCGCCATGTAGAACCTCTGTGCTTTAACAAAAGAAAATGTATTCAGTCATTGGGCAGTTAATGAAACCATTTGGCTCATTACCTCCTTTCCCATTACTCAAAGTTTTAAAAAAGAAAAGAAGAAAATGCTAGCGGCCATACATGATGAGTAAATGATGTATGCTCGTCCAAGACATAGCTCACTTGTGATGAACCTGGAAAAAAAAATTATCTAGTGACTAATTACATGAATCTACGTATACTCTTTAGTACAGGTCAATACTAAATAATTATAAAGTCTTGGGATTTTTAACAGCAGTTTATGTGTGTGTGTGTGTGTCTATACCTTAGGTATACACACATATATGCATACATACACATAAACACAAAAGGCATTTCAAACTCTAAGGCCTCACATACAGCCTACATACGTCTTGGGGTTTTGTATAAACCCCTACGTACAAAAGGCTTTTCATACCCTAAAACCTAACAATAGTCCACATACATACACAAGCACACATGTAAGTGTGTATGTACAAATATATTATTTATATATCTCTATATACATCTATTATATATATTTATATACATACACATGACTAGTAAATGTAAATAACTGTATGTATAGAAATATAGGAATAGCCTTTACATAGTATATACTATGTATAATGAAACAATATATAGCCTATTTATTCTTATGTATATAAACAAATGTGTGATATATAATTATAATTTTACATATAATAAATATTAGAGGAAGTGCATCCAAATCAGCCTGGAAATAAAATTGAAGCACGACATTGATAAATCACATTTTCTGAAGTATCAGGCCGAGATTTAAACATCAACAGGTTATTTTTTCTTGTGTTAAATTAATAAATACACGGGTGGATTAATTAGCTTTATATTAATTTTTACTTTCTCTCTATCTTACAGGTAGAGAAAGTATTGTGATCGTCAAAAAATTCGAACTCGAGATTTTGATGAATTTTGACGTTTCATGACTTCCTGAATCCGAAAAAGTGGTTTTTGAATTTCCGTCTGTCTGTCTGTCTGTCTGTCTGTCTGTCTGTCTGTCTGTCTGTACCTCCAACTAGAGCCTAAACTATTTTACCTATTGAGCTGAAACTTGATATCTAGGGTTTTCATAGGGTTGCCCGAGGGGTTTTTGGAATTGGATATCTACCCCTAAAATTAAGGGTAGTTTACTGAAGGGCAAAAAGAGAAAAAGTCGATTTTCTCAAAATCGGCTCTAACGATTTTGATTAAATTTCATTTATGAACATAAATAAATATTCCAAACAAAATGGCTACTCTCAATATTTCGACAAAATCGTTTTAAGGGCTCCGGTCTGATGCGTAAATTAACATTTTTTATAATAGCTCCGAAACTATTTGAGATATGAAATTACTTAGCATTACAAATATGTATATATATTTATAATACAAATATTTTATTCGAAACATATTTTTATAAAATCAATAACTTTCAATATATACGCAATTATATATATATTTTTAACTTTTTGGGCATTAAAGCTTAAGTATTGCGACCGTAAGAAAAACTAACCTGAAATGTTGATGGATGTCGACGTCTCATGACCCCCCGAACCCTTAAAAATAGTCTTTGCAATGCCGTCTGTCTGTGTGTCTATTAAAAATTAAAATTAAGGGTAGTTTACTGAAGGGCAAAAAGAGAAAAAGTCGATTTTCTCAAAATCGGCTCTAACGATTTTGATTAAATTTCATTTATGAACATAAATAAATATTCCAAACAAAATGGCTACTCTCAATATTTCGGCAAAATCGTTTTAAGGGCTCCGGTCTGATGCGTAAATTAACATTTTTTATAATAGCTCCGAAACTATTTGAGATATGAAATTACTTAGCATTACAAATATGTATATATATTTATAATACAGATATTTTATTCGAAACATATTTTTATAAAATCAATAACTTTCAATATATACGCAATTATATATATATTTTTAACTTTTTGGGCATTAAAGCTTAAGTATTGCGACCGTAAGAAAAACTAACCTGAAATGTTGATGGATGTCGACGTCTCATGACCCCCCGAACCCTTAAAAATAGTCTTTGCAATGCCGTCTGTCTCTGTGTCTATTAAAACTTAAAATTAAGGGTAGTTTACTGAATGGCAAAAAGAGAAAAAGTCGATTTTCTCAAAATCGGCTCAAACGATTTTGATTAAATTTCATTTATAAACATTAATAAATATTCCAAACAAAATGGCTACCCTCATATTTCGGCAAAATGGATTTAAGGGCTCCGGTCTGATGCGTAAATTAACATTTTTTTAAATAGCTTCGAAACTATTTGAGATATGAAATTACTTAGCATTACAAATATGTATATATATTTATAATACAGATATTTTATCCGAAACATATTTTTATAAAATCAATAACTTTCAATATATACGCAATTATATGAATTTTTTTTAACTTTTTGGACATTAAAGTTTAAGTATTGCGACCGTAAAAAAAAACTAACCTGAAATGTTGATGGATGTTGACGTCTCATGACCCCCCGAACCCTAAAAAATAGTCTTTGCAATGCCGTCTGTCTGTGTGTCTATAAAAACTTAAAATTAAGGGTAGTTTACTGAAGGACGAAAAAAGAAAAATTTGGTTTTCTCAAAATCTGCTTAAACGATTTTGATTAAAATTCGTATCTAGGCGTTGATTAAGATTATAAATAAACTGGCTATTTTCATTTTCCTATGAAAATGATTTTTAGGGTACATTACAGAAGCGTTAATTTCCGTATCTCCACAACTATTGGAGAAACAAAACAACTTATCATTGCAAAATTGTAGGCCTATTAGAAATAAAAAACTTTTATTTGACATATATTTTTATAAAAACAGCAGTTTCTGAGATATTTGCAAATATATTAATACAATTTTGTGAGCTTTAGTTGTAAACATATACTACTTAAGTCTTAACGCAATAATACTCCAATGCCATAGAGTAATTAAATATAAGTAAGTATCTAAAAAAAGTATGTTATTTTTCCTTAAATCTCTTAGGAGAAATGTTTGCATAGCAATGATCTATCTCCATTTTAGACTCAATAGTCAATATTTACATTTTTTATTGGTCAAAATGTATAAATGAATAATTAAATATCAATGCGATGACTTGAATATCTGCAACACCTTATAAAATGTTAAAACTTTAACCAGAATCGAAGTTTTAATACGAAGTGTTGACCCTTGTGGAAGACATTAAACTGTTTGAAATGCTCTTAGGTGGACAAAGATGCGCCTCTTTTCTCATTGATTCTATATCATTGTATATTATTTTATGCGTGTTCTTATGTGGAGTGGTAATGATACAATGTACATTATTCTGTTCAGAAATCTTACGAGTTTATAGAAAGAGAGAGAAAGTCTGTGCGGTGCTCCGTACCATTTATTTCTTAAGCATAAGTTAAGTAATGCTAAGTTAATTTTGAAGAAAAATAAAGTATGATTTGCAATTGACTGGTCTAGATTTAAGTTGGTTTATAAATCGTGTATTAGCATAATAAATAGTTTCAGAAAGTGCACGTTAAATACATCAAATTATGATATATACATATTAATCTATTCAATCCTCCTATGTTTGTTTAACGTGATAGTGTGTCAATATTCAGAATCTCCATTATTATTTATGCTTCATTTATGAAATCTATGCTATGTGATTTTTTTTGTTGATAAACGACTAACCAAAATTATGTATAAGCCTACTATCGAAAGTGGTTTTTCTCACATTTTATGTTGGGGGCTGTCCACATAAAATGATTCATCCTCATTATACTCTTCAATCCATCTACTTTTGGATGAAACAAGACACCAAAATTTTAATCAAACCAACATGCCTTCCACGTACACATACAAAAGATAATTCGTGAAATCAACCATAATGAAAGTAGGATTAACTAATTTTACTTATTAAGGAACCCCCCGCTATCCCCCCCCATAACCCCCACCTCTCATAGTTCGACGTACGAGCCCCTAATAAGTGAGCTTAGCTGCTACGTGCAGACAACAGATGCACCAAATCCTTTGTAACTGTCCCGAGTTTATATTACGTTCTATGTTCTAGCTATTGTTGTGTTTTAGGAGGTGCTTAAAAAAAGAAGGAAGTCTAGGAAGAAGAAGAGGGATAAAATAAGGGAGAACGTATACACCGTAAAATTATAGTTCTCGAAGAAGAAGGGTCCATTAAACAAATTGTATCTTTGGTCTTGGTATGATTTGGTAATATCACAAATACTGCGGGTTTTTTTCTGGAAGTTTCGAACTTTTTGAAAAAAAATATTTTAATATTAGTACTGATTCATCAACGTAAACTATATTATATCCTAGAGCAGTGGTCGCCAAATGGCGGACCGCGGTCTGCATCCTGACCGCAGATACATTTTTAAGTACCTTAGCTAGATAGCAATAAACAGAATAAATGATGCTATTTCCGTGATGGGAAGGGTAGTAGACATGGAAGGACAGCAGTAGTAAGTAAAATAGCTAAAAGGAAATAAAATCACGTTTTTGAATCAGTATGGTCCTAGAGGGCTTGCACTTGAGTCACTGTTAAAGTTTTACTGGACCGTGCCAGTATCTCAAGTTTTTAAAACGGATCTCCATCAAAAATAATTGGGGGCCCGTGTCCTAGAGTATAAGTTTGATTTTTATAATATAAATAAAAGTGTATCAGCATTGGCTGAGGAAAAAGAGGAGAAATCATAATATAATATTGGATAAAATCCCGTCAGCAGTTGTCTGGTGTCGAGGTGGCCATTGCCACGTGTGTGTGTGTGTGTGTGTGTGTGTGTGAAATATCACTTTTATCTACCTTTATTTTTAAGTAAACCCTTTGAAGGGCCCATCTGATGGTCGATTAACGGGGAAATTAGACGTAAGATCGAGCTTGAGCCATAAGTCTCATCAAAGAATGGTTTTACAAATTCCTTACTACACAGTAGTTGAATTTGAATAAAAAATTTTTTTTATTTAAATAATAGTATTATTTGTTTTGTTTGATTTTTAATTAAACATGGTAGTTGGCTTCAATTGTTTCAATTCCATTGTTTTCCAAAGAAGACTATAATAAAAACCTCACCAATATTCGACGTTTGGTTCGAGCTGTGTCCATAGGGTGAGGTGATCTTTCAATTATGTCAGTAAAAGTTAACCAAATAAATAAAATAATGTAAAAATATTATATATAGCCAAAACCATGGCAAGTTTGACAAAAAATAACACTAGCACAAAATTACTTCTAACAACCATATATAAAATTTTATTCTGAAATAAATGAAGCTTTTTATTTATCCCCCTTGTCTGAACTTCTTGAGATATATACCCATTTTGTTCTAAGTACTTTAATAAGGGTTCATTGAATGGCGTGTTCCAGGAAACATCATCTTATAAAGGTCCTGTTGGATCTAGAAACCATAAATCATTCCCTCCTCCACTCTCTTTTTAACCCTCCTCCTACCCCCAACGTTCATATAACCCTACAGCCTTGCACTGGGCGTCATATGTTTCTTAGCCTGAGGCTCTAATGGGATTACTCGCGAGCACTGAATTAAACTTTCTAATCTAAATAAAATTATTAAAGTGTGGCAGGATATTAAAGGGGATGGAAAGCCTGTATTTGCGTGGAAAGAGTGGGAGAAACCACAGTCAGGGCACAATCATTTTCATCCACCATCTTGAATTATAGCCAACTTTATCGATAAATGATGTTGTATATTTGAAAAATGTGTCTTAGAATAAACCAGGGACCCTGGAATGTTTGGCTTAAGTTTCCAGTTCTAAACATGCTGAGCTATCAAGATACTAGACTACCTATTCAGCCGAGGATTATATCTATGGGCAAAATAATCATAGTTTTGTGAATTGGGGCTTTCCTTTTCACGGTGATAAATAGATGGCTGAGGGAGTGAATGTTGTGTTTATTATATGGTTAGTTTTTAAGTCATCTACAGATATGATCAGTTTGTTAAGAAAGTGCTATAACGCCTAGTAAATAAATGATACGCTGCACCACACATAGTCCTCTCACTTTTTTATATATATTAGCGGACCCGACAGACGTTGTCCTGCCCGAACGTTGGCATTTCGTTTGGGTGGCATAATTGATTTCGATAATAAAACAAATACTATGTGATCATCACAATTACAAATTCACAATGAACTCCAATTAGTGAGTAAGACAAATATTACAAATTCAGTGTTTGTCAAGACAACATACAAAATAAAACATCTTTTCATTTTTGGCATTTCGCCCACAACTCACAAATATCAGCTGTATCGAAAAACAAACATAACTATAATTATTCTCAGAAGTTCAATTATTCATGACTTTTCAGAAGGTTTTAACGGTCAATTATTATGAACTTATGATTTTGTTAACGGTCAATTATTAATATTATATTCATTATTATAAATATTGGGTGGTGGTGGTGGGGGTGAAATTTCGAGGTTACATGTTCTGATATGCAAAAAATCTCAGAAAAATCCCCCCAAAAAAATCCCTATAAAATAAAAAAAATTCTTAGAACCCGATTGCAGCGCCACCTACCGGGTCCAATTGTGAATCTAAACCATCCACGGACCCACTCAAACACACAAAAATTTCATCAAAATCGGTCCAGCCGTTTAGGAGGAGTTCAGTGACATACACACGTACAGAAGAATTATATATATTAAGATTAGACTTTTACTTAAAAATCGTAAGATTTGTGAAACGATGTATTATACATTGTTTCAGGAACATGATGGGGGGGTAAAATGACAGAGAAAATGCGATAGCACAAATTAATTCAGGCCATGTTAATATAAGGCATACTATAAAAAGCATTTCACCAACCATCGTAGAGTAGATTATTTTGAAAAACTGATTTTCGAAAAATTGCTATTCGGTAAACTCGATGGCTACCGATACAACCATTATAAAGAGAACTAACATTGTAAAACAGTTCCTCCAAGCTATATTTTACCACCTGAAGCCCAACGTTGACCCATATATGGAAGAAGCTGAAGTTGACAATATGTCAGACGCCATTTCCATCCCAGCATGCCAATGTATAACACTGTAAATATAACTGTAAATAACTCTTCAAATTTCTAACATAGTGCCTATATTAATGTATTGCAATCAGAAGATTTTTTTAAATGGTTCCTTGGAATTTTTTTTTGGCTTAAAACCATGGACTTTTTGCTGGTTGTACATTTTTGTAATTGGTACACAGGATCTTTTTTTGTCTTTATCTGTTTTTTCACTAAAAAAAATTAAAAACATGGAAATTTTTGTTTGTGGACCCCAGGAATATTGGATATTTTTATAACGGGCATAATTGTGACTGTGTGGGATCATAGAGCCATTTTACCTGCGAAATTACAACTCTAATGTTACAAATATAGGGAATGACTATGCATAAAATATTCCCCAGATATGCCAGTTTAAATAAAACGTTTTAACAATCTTCCAAAAATTAAAAAAAACTTGTTTAATCGATGTTTTCTCTAAAAAGTTATATAGAGTGTTATATGTAATATCAAACACCCCTCAGGTATACCGTTTATTTTAAACACAATCGTTTACGGCCACGTTTGAAAAAATTATGATTTTGAAAAATTAGATCAACGCAAAAAAAAAATTAATTTAATGGCTAAGATAAACATTTAAAAAATCTCACCACCGTATGCCCAAACAAAAGATAAGTGTCAAGTTTAAATAAAATCCATCAAATCTGTGGCCACAGGGACAGAGAGACAGACATAGCTGTAAACCCCTCTTTTTGGGTTTTGGGGACACACAAAACGTAAATATTTGTAATAATTTTGAGTTCCTTTTTTAGTACGGTATTACAATAATTTATCTATTTCAGATAGTAAAAAAACTGTTATTTTATCTATTGAAGCCTTGAAAAAAGTTGAATCATCGACAATTTAAAATGTCTACATCTCTAAACACCAGCTTCCTGAACATTTGACAACAGACTACCATCCAGAAGCCATCATAAACAAATGTCCCACAACACATTTCAGTGACTAACGATTACAAGTAAACACTACAGGTTGGTTTGAAGTCTCAACCAGAAACATTCCCGCCACAGCTTTTTGTTTATCGGCTGGGAAAACGATGTGAGTAAACTTGTCAAACAAAACGCGACGGGACTACCAACTACAAAAGAACGTCCACCACACGCAGAGGAGCAAAGAACTTAAACCGTGAAGACGATTCCGAGAATAATGAGTTGACATGAAATTACAAAACCTCTCTATAACTTTTTTTACTAAGAAAAACAAGAAGAGAAATGATTTAAAACGGTATAAAAATAGAGATAGACCATTTTAAAAAACGGGGAACAATCTATTTATACATTATGTTTTATCGGTTTTGAATCGCACATGTGGTCATATGGTCTAAGACGTTATTCTCGTATTATTATGGGCTACCAGTAACGGGAAGGTTGAGGGAGGGTATTTCAGTTGTAAGTACTAAGGCAGATTTACACATGTGATAATTACTGGTATCGTAAATAGGTGCGTGGACCACTGTTTGAGAATCAATGATCTATAACTATCTATAATTCAAGTGCTATGATCCAAGAAAACTGGATAAGAAAAGTTTAATTTTTAAAAATATGTCAGAAGTTATTACGAAGGAAAATGTTAAACCCTTTTCTGGATATATTCAAACATGCTGCAACAGACATGATCGTGGATATCCATTTTTTAATCAATGTAACATATTAAATAATATATTATATTTAACTATACTAATTAAATCCAAAACTGTTGGATATTATTGTAGAGCATTATACCTATAAGAAGAGCTTTCCAATTGTGGCGAGATTTAATCAATTAGGCCCTAGCTATATGTTCACTCATCATTTTTCATGTTCTAAGAAATTGTAATGTGTTTCACGGATTTCAGGAGATGGTCAATAACAGGAAACGATTCAATTTTTTTTTAAATCTTGATAAGAAGCTGGCCAAAGTGGTTTTGCGCGCCATCTGTCTGTGTAGATACAAAAGAAAGCTAATGGCCACGAATCCTCCAACCGAGATGACCTACAGTGCAGCAGGCAAAAAGGATTTTTTCAATCTATGAAAAGGATTTCAAGGATGTTTTATTTTTTATCTCTATCTTCTTCTTTTTTTTACGTATTAAGAGTGTGAGGGTGGGAGGGACTTGAGGTCAAGATTGGGGAAGAAGTTTGGGTGGGTAGGATCGAAAGGGGTTGGAGGAGTTAAAAAGAAACTGGCGAGAGCAAAGCAATATCCATCGCAGATGTTGTAGCGCGCACAATCCTCTAGTCTTGGTTATGAAGATCAGCTCCAAGTAGAAGGCGCTTGCTCCTTTTTATTATCTCTCCGTGGTGTTTAAGGCGATTAAGAAACGGGAACATTGTTAGTTGCGAAACTCTCAAAACAATTTTTGAAATTCTTTTAGAATTAAAAACAGAGAGCCCATTTAAAATATATCAGCACAGAATTGCAAATCTACGTATTCTATTGCCATTTTTTTAATAATAAAAGTGTACCGTAGAAATGAGGGTTATTAGACTTCTTGGTTTTCCGGGATTGTTCCGCTTTTTAGGTGATAGTCCTGGTGTCCCGAAAGACCACTTCGGGACACTCAATTGTCCCAGTTTTTAAATTTTTTGTTTTGTTATCTTTTACCCAGTAATCGGCGATACAGGAGGTCTAATAACGTTATTTTTTGTCAGGATGGTATGCAAAAGTATAACACAATTCGGGAAAGTCCCCTCTATTATATAAGTTTAGTCATTACATTATCTTTTAATTCGTATGTCATTGTGAGATTAAAAGTGTAAATGAAGGGATATGCTCGTTTCGTGGTTCTGAAATTTATTTATATATTAAATTTAATATACAGTGTTTTAGCTCTAAGCATACCGAAAAGACAGTGCAAGATGAAAGAGGCAAAATCCTATCACAAATATGAGTACAATTTTAACTTTTGCTTTTATTATTTATTATAATTATTATTATTATTATTATTAAACATTAATGCTGAAATTTTATATTTTGTAATATTTAAAAGGTATTTATTTTATTTGTCGTAAGAAGTGAAATAAGATTGTAATACTTGAATATTTATACTTTCTCGCTATCTTACAGGTAAAGAAAGTATAGTGATCGTCAAAAAAATGGAACTCGAGATTTTGATGATCTCGACGTTTCATGGACCCCCCCGAATCCGAAAAAGTTGTTTTTGAATTTCCATCTGTTTGTCTGTACCTTCAACTAAACCTAAACTATTTCACCGATCGGGCTAAAACTTGATAACTAGGGTTTTCATAGGTTTGCCCCGAGGGATTTTTAGAATTAGATATCTAACCCTAAAATTAAGGGTAGTTTACTGTAGGGCAAAAAGAGAACAAGTCTATTTTCTCAAAATCCGCTCTAACGATTTTGATTAAATTTCATTTATAAACATTTATAAATATTCCAAACAAAATGGCTACTTTCAATATTTCGGCAAAATGACTTTAAGGGCTCCGGTCTGATGCGTAAATTCTGATTTGAGATATAAATTACTTATCGTTACAAATATGTATATATATTTATAATACAAATATTATATCCGAAACATTTTTTATAAAGCCAATTACCTTCAAGCTATACGCAAAGATTTATATTTTTTAACTTTTTGAAAAAAAGGTAAGTATTGCAAACCGTAAAAAATATCTAACCCGAAATGTTGATGGATGTCGACGGCTCATGACCCCTAGAATCCTAAAAAGTGGTCTTTGCAATGCTGTCTGTCTGTGTGTCTATTTAAACTTAAAATTAGGAGTAGTTTAGTAAAGGGCGAAAAGAGAAAAAATCGATTTTATCAAAATCGGCTCTAACGATTTTGATTAAAATTCGTATCAAGGCGTTGATTAAGATTATAAATAAACTGGATATTTTAATTTTCCCATGAAAATAAATTTTTAGGGTGCTTTACAGAAGCGGAAATTTCCGTATCTCCGCAACTATTTGAGATATTAAATAACTTATCATAGCAAAATTGTAGTACCATTCAAAATAAATATTTTTTTACGAAATACATTTTCATAAAACCAACAGTTTCTGAGTTATTGGCAAATATATTGATACAATTTTATGAGCTTTAGTTGTAAACATATACTACTTAATTTTTAACGCAATAATTCTCCAATGCCATAGACTATTAAATATAAGTCTCTCAAAAGGTTTATTCTATTTTTCCTTAAACCTGTTAGGAGAAATGTTTGTACTGCAATGTTACATTTCCATTTTGGACTCAATAGTCAATATTTACCATTTTTATTGGTAAAAATTTATAAATGATGAATTTAATATCAATGCGCTAGCCTGAAGATGTGCAACACCTAATAAAATATCGATTGGAAGTAGAAATTTAAATACGAAGTGTTGACCCTTGTGGACCCAATATCAATCTTTTTTATTGGTTCAAACATACAAATGAGGACATAAATTCTTTAAAAATAAAAAAATATAAAATTTAAAACTGGGATTTACATAAATATAGTGCAATTTATGCTTGGGTTTGCTAGTATATATTATTTTGTTCCACATATATTACAAGTTTTGAGTAAATTTCTCATTTATTTTTTCTCGGTTTACCCTAGAAAAAATCTGGCAACTCTAATAGAATATACTTTTCTTAGATACAAATCTTTCAACTGTAAATTATATATTATAGACAGTCATACATAAAATATTTATATTAAAAAAACAAAAGGTAATAGACAAGTTTATCTTGAAAAGTATCAGCAATGTTCAGAGATATTAACCTTCTTACTATCCTTTTGATCTAAAAGCATATTTTCACTAATAAGATAGTGATAAAACAGATTTATTGAGAATGTAGCCTCATTTACATGAAGGAATAATAATAAAACATTTAGGGTAAAAAACCTCTCAATACTCTAACTTTGGGATGTGAGCCTTTACTTTACCACCATTGTAAAACCAGACAAGACACAAATGGTTGATGAAAAAGTTCAACAAAATGTAATTAAATATTTCCGTTATATTATTAAAAATACCTATTCAGATATAAATGTTGTGTAGAACAGTTTGTTACAAGTCTCACAATGTGTTGGTCGGCAATTGATTGGAGGTCGATGAGTATATTCCGGCCTAGTGCATTGGGAAGCGCTTACCACAGGTTTTTTTTCTCAATTTTTCTTCACGCCAATACGGATTGGTTCCCTCTAAGCATACTTCCAAATCCTAATCCTTTATAATATATCAACTGTTTTAAAACCTACGTTGGTAGACACGTGATTAAAATGTCAATCTCGTTTAGTATTATTTACCGATTATGGGGAGGCTAGGGTTTGAACCCTGGATGGATGTACTGAGTGCTGCGTTTTATAAATGGTTTCTCACTCTCCTCTGAATCCAAAGTGGGTACATTTCCTCTAAATTTGGCCTTACTCATCCCTATCAAATTGCCATAGTTAATACGTATGCATTTAGCTTTAATGAGTACCAACATTTGTTAGAAAAAACAATATTTTAAAATCTTAAAATAAAAAGTGATATTTAAAAATAAAAAAATACTTATTGAATTATGGTTTTGTTTATTTTTAATAGTTTTTTTAAAACAATACCTTTAATATCATTTATAATGGTCGTTTGAGTAATAAATAAATAAATGTACATATATAGTATAATTTAAGAATTTCTTAATGCCATCAATGAATTATTATAATTATTTCTTTAAATATTAGATTTTCAATCAATTGGATAATGTTATATTATAGGCCCCACATCAATTCAAACGTTTGAGTTCTTAAATACTTTACCAAATTAAATTAAAAACTTTTTCCTTACTTTAGAGCATATTTAAATTGTAAACATTTATATAAAAAAATATCATGCTGATGATACCACTTATTTTATGTGATTAGACAATTAAAAATGTATTAGCCTATTTTATATAGCAGCAATGTTTTCGACGACACGTTCTTTAAAAGGAAAAAAAAAGCTTGGATCATGGTAACAATAATAATGGTGTAACATTTTGTTCGGAACGTACCAAACTTCTCGACAAAAGGGGAACTCTAGTAATTAGGATGAGAATGACCACAGCAAAACCTCAAGAGCCTGAAACCCCGCTCCCCTTCCCCGCTACTAACCTCCCCACCCTCACACTCCATAGACTTCCATATGTAAGTAATAGCCTCCCCACGAGAGATAACAGTATCCATGCTTCT
The DNA here is from genome assembly GCA_033556935.1 of Timema podura. Classification (NCBI taxonomy): domain Eukaryota; kingdom Metazoa; phylum Arthropoda; class Insecta; order Phasmatodea; family Timematidae; genus Timema; species Timema podura. Next base: position 50,458,119 of record JAVRXN010000004.1, on the reverse strand, counting down.
AGAAGAGGAGCAATTCTCGCCAAACTTCTCCAACGGGGAGGAACATTTGACGGCATCCCAGCACGTGGGTTTTATCTCCCGCCAAGTGGACGCCAAGAAGAGGCGTCGCCTTGTTTGTTTTTTTCAATGGGTCATAGAGAAGGGCAGATGAGAGGGAAGGGAATGCAAAAAAAAAAAAAAGTTCAGAGCTGTTTCTTTAGGGAGCTATGGTACGATTGTCTTATATCGGTACAAACGAGTACAATAGTTTCTCTCCACTGAAATTGATGTTGTTTAAAGGTAGAAGTGAGAAAATACAGATGTTCTGAAACTCATGGCCCAAACTGCACATATAGTTTGTTTGTACCAAAAGTAATACAAAATACCTATATACTTACATTTGGAAAACTATGCTAATACCATTAAAATGTGTTCAAAGTTTCAGCGTACAGCGCCGGGAGAGCAAAGCTGCCAAGCATACGTGTACAACAGGTTGCATAGGAGCTAGGTGCGCGGCACTAAACACCTTGACATCTTGGAGCACGTCAGCAGAACATCCCACAATTAATAATAAGCAACAAACCAGTCCATCTAGAAATGCGAACACGTTCTGAGGGTTATAATTAACGGTCCTACATCACAGCAAGTGCTTGCCATTATTACATGTGCAGTGCAATGTGCCTAGCTCCTATGCAACTTGTTGTACAAGCATACTTGAACAGCTTTGCTCTCCCGGCGATGTACGCTGAAACTTTGAACATAATTTAATGGTATTTGCATAAGTTTCCGGATGTAAGTGTATGGGGATTTTGTATTAGTTTTGATTCAAACAAGCTGTATGTGTTGTTTGGGCTATGAATTTCCAAACACTCTGTATAAACATTTACAAGTGATTAAATTTTTTTAGGAGTAAGATCACAGCTCCACCAAAAAGGCGGATCACAAAGATTGATACTTATGTTTGATCAATACCAAGATATTTTTATTGATAGTGATATTTTTTCCCAGTGGTCCTTTTACTAACGAAAGGTTTACTATAAATCTATTATATTTATTTTTTTAAACCGGTTTCCTAGGGATGGTTTGCTTATGTCAATGTAAGCTAGTTTTATCAATAAAGTTTTCAACGGGAGAAAGCAAGAAGATGCAGTGGTAGGTGTGAGATGGCCTCTTCCCATAGATCCTTATTGCACTATCCAAATTCTGGGTCAATTTTTCTTTCTTTTTTACGATCTAAATACTTATCTTCTCAAGAGTTCGAGAAAAAGTAAAAAAAGAAGCAAAATAAACAATATTTACGCACAAAACCATAAAATAATTCAAGAAATAGCTAAATTTAAGGCGCAAAGTTAGAGACACTAAAGGTGTCTCTTTTACTTGAAGGCACTGTTGAAATGAACATCAACATAAATATTTTTGATTAATTATCAAAGAAACAAAACTAAATAAACATAATACACACAAGAACCATTAAATAACTGAAAAAAAAATACCTAAATTTAAGACGTAAATTAAATAACTCTAAAGTTGATCTCTTAAGTGGAAGCATTGTCATAATGAACAACGGAATATATAGTTTAGTATTATTATCAAGGAAATAAAATCAATAAACTTTGTTTACACCTAAAACAATACATAACTAAAAAATACCTCAAATTAAGACGTAAATGCAAGCACACTAAAAGCAGCTTTCTTAGGACTCCACACACCAAGGCGAGCATGAACGCGATCTACCCAACACATGGAGGTAAATGCAGTGGCACACACCGGCGAGCAAGCTGGGCCGCGCGGTCAGATGCGCGGACTGATCGCTCATGTCGGGTTGTTCACCCAGTTTATCAGCGGGCAGCAGCCATTTTGATGCAGTTTGAGGCCACGTTTCGGATTTCCGAGCTTTTCTTGTTTTGTTTTATATCTTTCTAATCGGTATGGATCCAGAAACCACGGAGAGGCTCATAGAAGCTGTTAAAGAGAATCACATACTCTACATTATGGAATTGGATAGCTCTATGAACAGTAGTTTAACGAACAGGAAGTGGGACGAAATAGGCCCTATGTTTGGAATGAGAGGGAAGATACGTAGCCTTTACTATAATTCAATATAGAATAAGTTATGTGATTCTTCCACAGCGTAAATTACACGCACACACACATGAAGATCTTGACCAGAACCACGCAACCCATCATTTTATCGCCCTTTGATCGCGCGAGCAATTCACGCTGGTGTGTGCTTACAAGTTCGCCAACGGATCACGTTCGCCCTCGCGCTCGATCTCGCGTTCACCTTGGTGTGCAGAGTCCTTTACCCAGGCATTGTTGCAACGAACTATAAAATACATTATATTTTATACTATTAAACTTTATTCACTGCATGTCATTATAAATATCTGTATTTTAATGATGAATTGAGCACTGCATTGCTCACTATTAGTTAAGTATTTTGCATTTATATATAGGTATATTATATATATACCTAGCCTTATATACGTGAATCAAAGATCAAACGACACGTGACAGCTTACTTATGTGTCTTTTTTATTTTTTGTGAAAGATACACCGACTGAAAGCTTACCTACAAATAACTCGTTGCCAAAGAGATTATAATAGGTTTGTTGATATTTCCAAACCACTCATTGCCAAAGAGACTCACAGAGAAGATATATACATTAAAAGTAAATATATTATTTGAATTGTTACAAATATTTTAAAACGCAAATTTAACCACATTAACAAATGGTTTCTTTGACGCGGTTTCGTTCAATGATGAAAAAGTGAGATGATATATAGCTTACCTTATGTTCTTAAATACAAGGAGTACTTAGTAGAGGTCTAATCTCGATCCGATGAGTACTTTTGGAGTTTACTGGATACAAAACAAACAAACTGAATCGAGCGTGTAAACAGGCTTACGATTTTGTTAAATGCTGTATTATAAAATAAAACTGTGTACATAAGATTATAACATATATAACTGAATTATTTATTAAAACAAAATGAGTGTTATTAAAAGCAAAGATTTTTGTTTGAAAAATACTGATAAATATTGCTTTAACTTCTGCTTGTCAAAGTTGTCCACCTCAGATTATAGCTCAATGAAGTCGTACTAAGTTCCGGTTGGCAGCAAACCTAATAAATCTATTTTATTTTTTATCTAAAACCACAAAAATAAAAGCCTACAATTTCTCGTTTTATTACCTCGTAAAATCTATTTCAAGCTTCCTTTTGGTAATAAACAGCCCCTAATGATTGTTTCCCCTTAAACAAAATGTCAATCCATGACGAGAGGCTACGATACACAAAACCTTTTCAGTGTCGCGAGTAAAAACTGACAGGTACTTTTTGTGTAAGGGGTCTTTTAATTGGGTGTTTATTCAACAGGATACGTTTTTTAATACATAGGTGGTTTAGCGACGTGTACGGTTTCAAATCAATCTCTAATTGAGTCATATTCACATCATTAGCTTTCAAAACATCTTGTTTGATTTTATTATTCAGAAATGTTACAAAAATATTAATGCCAACATATTTATCAATATTCTTTTTAACATCTAAGTTTCATACATGGTCTCATTTGTTGATTTAAAACATTTTTTTAATCATTCTTTTCAATTCGGTACACGGTGCCTTTAAACTTAGCAGTCATTCCTTGAGAAATTACAATATGGCTTCATCATATAAGTTACGCCATAGTGTAAAAGTGCTGGGGTAAATTGGTTTTACATTTTTTATGTTGTGTTTTGATTTAAAAAACTACAATTTTCCACTAATTTAACTATTCTTAAAATATATGTGTATCAAAAAGCGACTTAAACACATATAAAGGCCTATATTTTTAAAACATATTAATTTTATTTCAATTGGGTACAACATAATATACATTTGGTGTTTTTTTTATATTTTGAAACATGATAGTTTCTACAAATATAATTTTGTTATAAAATCTGTATGCGTATCAAAAATTATTTACACACATTAGAATATATGTCTATAGATGCATATAAACATATAGCTTTATAGAATTTTAACCAAACACATACACATGGACACTAAATTATCAAACAAAAATCTTTATTTCAAATGTATCCTTAGCAAATAATATCAAAATATAATTATTAAATACATTTTTATATTAAAAGTTATAGTTAACAGCAGTTTTAGAATAGATGTCAAAATTAACTAGTTTCGATATATTCTAAATTAATATATTTTCTATAGGTATAACAAATAAGTATTGTGTTAGATATACGTACATAGTACATAAACTGAAATTTGTAAAAACATATTTAATTTAATTTTAACCAATACTTAATATGCTTTCATAATTTTTAAACGATTAAAACTTTTGTTTTATAGGTCCACGTCCAGTTGAGGAAATGTACATAATATAATATTAGAAGTGTACAAGTACTCGAAAATTCTAGTCAAGTCTTAGTAACAATCTGAGCTCTTCTCAAAGATATTTAGTAAATAGATGCACAGCTGATCGCCAATTTTTTCGTTTTTACCTTGAGTGCAAGGGATTTTTTCAAAAATTTATTCCATAAGCACAACCTGTTCAGTTATCATTTGGAGCGAGCATACATTTATAAAATGCATCGTATTCAAGCACTATTCGACTTACGCGGTTTCTTAACTTTGATTGATATCTTTGAAAAAGAATACCGCTTAGGTCAAGGAATTACTGTAAGGCTAACATAACAAATTGGCTTGTTTTTTAAAAAAAGTGGTTTATTTATGTGTTTTGTTAGCGTCATTTTGATTAAAAAACATTATTTCACATTACATATAAAAAACTAGATCCAAACTATATTTATATAAATTATGTCAACTATAGTGGTTAATACATTATAAAGAAAGCTGATATTTATTTGTGAGGAAAGGGACAGAAGAGTTAGTATGAAAAAGGATAAAAGTGGTGCAGGGAAGAACGATACGAAAATTCAATTCTCAATTACCAAGTCACTGAACTGTATGTAGAATGGCCAAAGGGGGAAAAAAAAATAAGTTGGGGGAGGGTGCTCCCCATTACTTTGTAGTCGTGACACGAAATCTACTTCCTTCTCTTACTCCCCCAATTTCTTGAGCTCTCGCTAGTCCTCTTTTTTTTTTCTCCAATTCCTAAGAGAGCTACGACCCTACCTAGTACGTTCTTCAAGACCCTTTAGGGTAAAAAGGGGTGAGGGGAGGGGGCTAGTCGTAAGAACCCAATACCCAGTCCAGCCCAAACCTCCGGGATTTTGACCCTTTTTTTTTCTGTCTGCACCCCGATGGCGGACAGCGACTAGATTTCAAGGTAAAAGCCTTTGTATGTCTAAATTCACCATGTTCTAAGTTGGGGGATGTTTGTTGCTTTAGGAACTACTGACTTAACGAATTGTGGGAGCTCCTAGTTATCTAAAAAGAACCCAAAACCATTTTTATTTGTATTTCAACTAAATTTAATTTAAATCAGTATCCAGTAACGACTGTATCTGTAACTAAAACTAGTTTTAATATATTTGAAATGTTTCTCCGAATATTAATCAACTTTGTTTGCTGAGCTTAAATGAAAGCAGGCTACATTTATTAGTATTACTTTAGAAGATTTTAGAAGATACTTTATCGAAGATTACATAATTCTCCTCGTCCCTTTTTTCATAAAGATCAATACTCGCCTTTGTTGTTGAACGACGTCACTCTCATGTTACCCTGGCCTACGGATGTTGGGAAGATTGGGATTCAAATCCCAGTCGGGTCCGCTGAAGGTGGTTTTCCCTAAAAATTGTTTTCCAATCTCCTTCCACGTAAATGTGGATAGATTACCTTCCTTCATCATCCCTACCCCATTAGAGAAATTGTATATGCGTATAACCTGAGATCCTACTATTGGGTTGAAAGTGAAATGTACCTGAGCTTCTCTCGAACCAATTACTTGTGCTAGTTGTTACCACCTAGACTCACTCTACCCCCCTCCGTTTCCCCATCCCAAAAACCCTCCTGAATAGTCCTGTTCGTTAGATATTTCCCTCTGGAACCAACCAACGAGAAGAACCGTGCAGCCAAGAGTCTAACACTGCTGCCCAATACTGAGGGCCAACTCCCACGGGAACCTTTCCTTCTCTTTAGCCTTCGGGTAAGTTACTGCTATACTGGGCAAGTTACTGCTAAACAAGCCACTTCTATCTCATCCCCCCTCCCCCTCTTTTACCATTTACTATCAGGTTCACAGCCTGGTGAAGATGACTGGTCGATATGAGTTGCTATTCGATTATCAATTGCATCACTGAAATAAGAATACTTCGTCATGTAAGAACTCAAAGTAAACCACCAATAATAACATTCCCTACAAATTATTGCAGTAAGACTCTGGTAAGAATAAACTTTTAGAAAATGTAATTTTTTTTTTGCTGTAAACATTGATGATGCTTTACTTTGTTAAAAGTGTAATTAAATCATCATAAGCCGCATTGGTTTTTTCCAACCTTTGGCCGAGTCAGTTTAGTATTAAACCTTAATCTTTTTCTTTCATTCAACCACTCTTCCTTCTTGATCTGCTTCTATTCTTCTCCTCTCTCTCGCACACCTGCTGTTATCTGATCTTCCCGTCTCTTTATGGATATCCCTAGCAGTTTTTTACTTGTAACTCAAATAGAAAAATCAGCCTGAATACTCTCAGACAAGCATGGTGCTTCTATTAAGTTGATGCAAGAGTTGGGCAAGAGTCGAACGAGCACAATATAGAAACAGTCCTCCATTCATAAAGCAGCTCAACCTAAGGCAATTTGCACGTGAATTGAGACACCCAAACCTTAGTCTCCAATAATGAACTATCTTTAAGCAATTAGATGGAACCAAACACACACACAAACCCATTGAATTGTTTGGAGCCATGTGGGCTCGAATCAGGATTCTTACAAAAAGCAATAGCTTTCCCTTCGTCGATTCAACGCGAGAAAAACCACTCTATCATAAATATCAAGGCAGATCTAATAATTTTACATGCATTTTATGACAAACCTTTCGGTATACAATATTTTTGAATAATAGTAGTAGTTAGACTATTAGTAGTGTAATCATCTTAAACTTTATTTTTATGGCTAAAGTTATATTTTCATAGAAAGGGAGGGATTTTTAGAAAATACAAACATATTTATTTGCAGCCAATCTTGATGATATTTTACTGTATCATCGGTGCTATCTTATGGCTATTAATATTATCTATAAAAAGTGATAGCTGCAGATCACATAACTTAATTTATGAACACATGAAATGGCGTTTAAATCTGTAAAATAAGGTGTTTCCTATGAATATTGGACTGTATATCACTGAATCACCCACAAAATGAATTATCCGAATACACTACAAGAGCTATTTTTAATATTCCACACCTAATACTTAAAGAAAAAGATGTGTGTATAATTGGACATTCCCAAACATAAATATTACATTTTTTACTGTAGGTACCACTTGGTGACGAACAAAGGTCATCTACACATGTAGGCAGCCTCTTTCTCTCTCTCTCTCTCTCTCTCTTTGGGCGAGGTTTCAAAAGGGTAATGAATATGTCAGAAGCAATAAAGTATTTGTCCTTTTGACAACGACTACTTGTCTTCATGACATCAAAATATTAGTCTTGTTGGCAGTGATATAGAAGCAACCGAGATAGCGCCGGTAATGGTGTCAATAAGACACTCGGTGTAACCTTATATGCTGGCACATTGTCCCCAGCGTGACTCCAACATGTATTGGCATTAGCCTCACGTATCGGGATGTCGGAGAGGGGTAGTAGGCTCTTCTGTCTTCTGCCGGAGAACCCGTTTGTCCGCCCGACAGCCTACCACAACAAGAGGAGTGTAACAACATCTTAAATGATGGGTTAAACCTGTCACTGGCATTAGGAAAGGCTATTCTCTCCCACTTAACACGATAAAGCTTTTAATTTGTTATCCCCCCCACTTTTGGGATGGGAGCTTATAAAGAGAATCTTAACTGAGAATAAATACTTCTCTTGTTGAGAGACACAAGCATGGCTGTTGGAGGAAGATCTCGATTTCCTTTGTAATTTTAAAGGGGGAGAGAATACGAATTTATTTTAAAGTCTGTCTTTTTTTTTTTCCAGTTTTTACCAAAAAAATTTTTTTGACCAAATTTAATACAATACTGTTTTCAGTAGTAGCTACGTTAAATTTAATTTCTTCAAATTTTTATCCCAACAGTTCTTAAATATTTGTCATGGACATAGTGGCAACTGGAAATTGAATATAAACGTTTTAAATAAGGAAAAAAAAACCTAATCAAATTGTGATATGCCCATGACAGATACTAAGAAAATAATGTTGCTACAACTTCATGTATTCTGTTTTAATGGTTTAATGGTCTAAGGCGTCATTATAGAAATTGACTGGCTAACTAATGACGGGATGATTGGAATTGAAATCCGTGTTGGGGATTTTTCTTAAATACATTACCACTTTCCAACCAAATAAATGCAGGTACACTTCTTCTAAATTCTAGCTTCATCAAACCTAAAATATTATCGTAATTATTGCATACACGTACACCCCAAATGGGAATTAAGACGTAATATTACAAAAAAGGCAAAAAGGATTTTTGTTTTAAAAACTGTATAAATGTAACTTTTAACTTAGGTTTCATTCCATCCCCCTTGAAATTATGAAGGAAATATTCTCTTTTCCCCTCCTTCCGTCCTCCTAAATTCTCCGGGATGGTTAGGTAAATAACCAAAATGGGCAGTGATTAGCTATAAAATATTAGTTTTCAGCCTATCATTTATAAGCGTATAGTAGCTTTGTGTACATAATTCCTTTCACCATGAGTAACATAAGTTTAACAAAACAGTCATTATTCCTTAAATTATTATTAGCACCGCGTCTTACTACCCGTTCGGGTTATACGCACTTACGATAATGTGTAATGGTAGGGTGATTGTGAGATGAAATGGAGGACCTACAGTTTAACGTGGGATCCGAACCACGGTGGAGGCCTGGCATTCCTCACATTCACAAGTTGTGATTAATACACATCTTGTCAGAGGTGAAGGAAGGGTTTGGCAATCAAATAAATCTGTGCCGGCACCGAGGATTGAACCCCGGACCCCTAGCACAGAAGTCCGACACCTAGCCCCTAGACCGCCAGGTCACCAATTATTCCTTAAACCCGCCTCGGTGGCGTAGTTGGCTAACGCGCCAGTCGTGTTGAGCCAGACCACCGAGGACGGGGAGATCGAGGTTCGAATCTCGGTCGGGTGAACTGTGGGTGGTTTTTCCTAAATGGTATTCCACTCTCCCTCCACGCAAATGCGGGTTCACTTCCTCTAAATTCAACCTTCCCAATTCCTAATCCACTAGTGTAATTAGTACTTAAGCGTATAACCCGAACGGTTAGTAAGACGCGGTGCTAAAATTAAATTAAATTAAAATTATTTCTTAAGTAGGTTGGTTTGTGTACATTTACATATTAATTAGTCCAAAAAAAAAGGATCAAATTATATATTTTGTATTCGTTCTTTCAAATGTTTTAATACATTTTAAAACACACACAATCAACTTTAATCATGTTTCAATATGCTTTTACCATGATTCCAATTATGGTGAATTTCACACTTGTTGAAAGATCATAATGAGAGTCTTGGAGACTTCTGCTTCTTTAACGCTTAATACTAGCCAAGATCAAAGCTAAGGTCTGTTTCTCACATTTTAATGATCAAAGGCTTATTTCTCTCATAATCAAAACAAAATGAGCTGAGCGAGATATAATTACCACCTTTTACTCCCAGAAATGTCAGGACTCACTTTAATAAATGGGTGTTTTATTATTTTGTCTTACTCAAGTTCATTACTGGTAAGTTTGACTATATCCATTAAGACCCACTTGTACTGATACCCATTTACTATTTTATATAGGCTAAATAAATGGTCACCCGTTTTACTATTTATACTTAAATGATGGGTATGCATTTTACTTTTATAACATCGTTATATACGAGCCCATTCACTATTTAACATTATATATGAACCCATTTTATATTTACCTAAATATATGGCACCATTTACTATTCACAGAACGCATGAGCCCATTTGACTATTTTAATAGAAATATACCGACACTTCTATGACTATTTCAGCTGACAATGTGTCTACAAACGTTTAGGCTTGAGCTACTTCATCTTGCTTGATTAGACACTCAATTGATAATTTCAACATATATTAATATTTATTTGTTGATTTAAAAATACTTGTTTAACACCTATTTAGCCTTTATAAGCAATAATACACTTTGGCCCACCCATTCACACTCATCGAGCACAAATCTATGTTAATTAAATCCACTAAGAGGATTTTTCATTTAACTTTTGGTGATTGTTTTTGTAACACACTGTATATTGTAAAATTAATATTGTCTCATTTATTTAAGGTCTAAAGAAAACATGGTTTTGCAACGTCGACTAGAAACTGTTGTTTGGCCATCACTCTTCTTAGAAAAAATATAAAACAATAAGAGCTTACTAATTGATATGTGTTACAAACTGATATATTGTGATGGCTGGGAAAAGATCAGTCTTGATGCTGGACTCAAATTCATTTAAGAAAAAAATGACAACGTGGAATCGTTAAAGTCGCAGATTTACATACTCTGATGCTCTTTCAAGGCGAGCATGAGAGCAAATTCCAACACGTGCTGACCAGCTGGTCACACCGGGATATTTGCGGAACTAATAACGGGTATTGGCCTTTCGCGAAGATTCTGTAACAAGAGAAAATACATATAAGTATTAGAAGGGGGGGCAAAAGTAGAGTGGTAACCGATTAATAGTTTCTAGGGCTACCTGCGGAGACATTACTCTATGAGGAGCTGGGTGAGATCCTCCCACTGACCACTGGTTTACACATCTCCTTATCCGAGCATGTCTTCGGCACGTTGGTGGCACCATCCAGGAGTCGATGACGTAGCTACCAAGCCCCTGGATGAGAGGGTATGTGGCACCGGAAGGCTTGACGTAGAAAGACAGCGCGAAGCTTCCGGAAGTGGTTCCTTGATGGTAGGCATCTCCAGACCCGGTGCAGAGTCACATGAGAGCGTGCCAGGGTGCGTTCACAATGATCCTCAGGCACCGGTTCATCTTTGGTGGTTAAAGCTTTACATCGAACGGCTAACCGGGTTTCAGTCACTATTTAGTTGAGTTTGATTCTCTATTTTTTCACTTAATTTAACTAATAATTTTATCTCTGATATTATATATGTTGCATTAAGATAGCTTGATGGAAGTACAACATTTAGAAGACTATTCCATCCAAAAGTTTTGTTTGGTTCATTACCGATAAAGATGAACGTATTCCAACTTTCGCTGAACGGACAAAAATACCACGCGATTATTTCAAGATTGGCTCAAAACTCTTCATATGACTGAATTTATGTATTGCTCTTTAGATTTAGATAAGGTTAAATATTGCCAATTATTATAAATATACTTAGCCTCTGGATTCAATATATCTTTCCATGATGTCTTAGGGTTGGTTTTCCTTTCAGTATAAAACTAAGCTACACCATAATACTTTGAATACTATTGAAGGGGATGGGGTAGAGGGAATTTTAATACATTTCGAACTCAGTCTTAAAGATTTAGCTATTGTTAAGTAAAACATATGAAGTCACTATTAGCAGTGCTATACACAATGAATAAACTTACTTTTAGAAAACAAATATTAGTTGTTGTCACAATAATTTTGTAAATTTGGTAAAATAAACAACGCATAAATTTTCCCCATTCAAATGAAAAAAAAAAGTTAATGTTGGTTATATTTAATTTATATAACTATACTATTGTTAATAATAAGTTTTAATAGAATCTGGATTCACCTTGAAATGGTTCTGGACATTAATTTAATTACAAGGTGTTTAAGGAATCTCGCACACAATAATTGTATTATTAATAATTACCAAATTTTGACTGAGTTTTGTTTGACATTTTTGAATTAAACTTTGATATTAAAGAAGAAAAATACATAATTTTAAATTTATATTTGAATTGAAAGTAAATATATTTTTTAACTAATATGAAACGTTGCAAGAGTAATTAGTCCAAATATATAGCGATTAAAATTAGCAGTTACCCAGCTCTAAGGGTCTCTTAACGCCTTTAACGACTAGACTACCTCTGCGAGTGTTATTCATGGGTTCTTAAGGTCTTCTCGCTGATAGCGATGGGAAAACAATGTTCGAGGCACTGTTGTTTTCTTCGATGGAGAAGGTAATTTGGCTTCTTGTCCTGGCTGAGGCTTCGTCTTATCTCAGAGCCCATCTCAGTATAAAACATGGGATTGTGGGGATAATTTAAGAATCTCTAATCAGAGATAATGTCTGCCGCCAGTTAAGGCAACAAGCGTGCAGGCACGACCCCGCCCAGAGAGGTCTGTTCAGAAAACATCGAATAGCCGCGTAGGAACAGCGATGGAGATAATAAGGCAATACTATCTCTTGGCCAGCAGTTTATAAACTGTGGTTGGAGGACCAACAGGGTACGTAACTATTTTTTTATCATAAAAGTTATATCATTTGCGTTTTGTCTGACACCTTAGCTCCTCAGTCGGTAGTGCTTCTACCTACTGAGCTAGAGGTTCCGGGTTTAATTCCTGACACATACGAAAAGTGTATCATCAAAGAAATTTGTGTTTCCCCTTTTCCAGTAATGGCCGGGGCTGTGTCCTACAAACTAACTTGACTCAAAGCAATGTTTCAAAATCACCAATGATAAATTTTCCGGCTATGTCACGAGATTAGCTCAGGACCTTGGTCTTAGTATACAGACACGCTACTTACTGTTTTAAGGTGGTGAAATTTTTATTGCTTCCTATTTATTGAAATATATATATTTTTTATCCTTCCATTAAATTAAATAAACGTTGTTTTTTTCTCTGATAAATCACTAATATAAGCTATAATGTTGAGAACTGTGTCTTTTTGTCCACTTATATGTTACATCAACCAAGACTTTGTAATACGTTACAGCTAAAACATGACGACCTAAAATTGTTTTGTTATTATTTATAAAGAATATTATATAATATATAAGCATAAGTATTACATAATATAATGATGCACAATACGAACTAAAAAAAGACTTATTTACTAATTTCCAAATAGTACCCACCATCATTAACTTTCTTTTTAGTACCGTGACTTACTAACTGTTCAGGTTATACGCTTATGTACTAATTACACTATTGGGTTAGGGATTAGGATGGTTACATCCATAGGAAGTGTATCCGCATTTGTATGGAGGGAGGAGTGGAAAAATCATTTTAGGAAAACCACCCTCAGTCCACCCGATCGAGAGTCGAACCTCAATCTACCTGTCATCGGCAGTCTAGCCTACTGTTAGAGTAGCTCGTTAGACCACGTGGCCAACGAAGCGGGATCATAATTAACTTAATTAGTGGTATTACCTAAAGTAATTAATAATACAATACTCTCGAAGATGTGGGTACATAAGATAACTAAGTAGAGCTTAATATATTTTACTGGTATCCCCCATGTCTTAGTAGACTTTCGAGCTATCCGTGTATTTACACTAATTGAGTATAGATGCAGAGGGTAAAGGGGTGTAACAATTAAAAATAAATGGTACGGAGCACCGCACAGACTTTCTCTCTCTTTCTATAAACTCGTAAGATTTCTTAACGGAATAATGTACATTGTATCATCACCACTCCACATAAGAACACGCATAAAATAATATACAATGATATATAATCAATGAGAAAAGAGGCGCATCTTTGTCCACCTAAGAACAATTCAAACAGTTTAATGTCTTCCACAAGGGTCAACACTTCGTATTAAAATTTCGATTTCTGGTTAAACTTTTAACATTTTATAAGGTGTTGCAGATCTTCAAGTCATCGCATTGATATTTAATTATTCATTTATACATTTTGACCAGTAAAATATGTAAATATTGACTATTGAGTCTAAAATGGAGAAAGATCATTGCTATGCAAACATTTCTCCTAAGAGATTTAAGGAAAAATAACATACTTTTTACTTTCTCTCTATCTTACAGGTAGAGAAAGTATGGTGATCGTCAAAAAAATCGACCTCGAGATTTTGATGAATTTTGACGTTTCATGACTTTCTGAATCCGAAAAAGTGGTTTTTGAATTTCCGTCTGTCTGTCTGTCTGTCTGTACCTCCAACTAGAGCCTAAACTATTTTACCGATTGAGCTGAAACTTGATATCTAGGGTTTTCATAGGGTTGCCCCGAGGGATTTTTGGAATTGGATATCTACCCCTAAAATTAAGGGTAGTTTACTGAAGGGAAAAAAGAGAAGAAGTCGATTTTCTCAAAATCGGCTATAACGATTTTGATTAAATTTCATTTTTGAACATTAATAAATATTACAAACAAAATTGCTACTCTCAATATTTCGGCAAAATGGCTTTAAGGGCTCCGGTCTGATGCGTAAATTAACATTTTTTATAATAGCTTCGAAACTATTTGAGATATGAAATTACTTAGCATTACAAATATGTATATATATTTATAATACAAATATTTTATTCGAAACATATTTTTATAAAATCCATAATTTTCAATATATACGCAATTATATATATATTTTTAGCTTTTTGGACATTAAAGCTTAAGTATTGCGATCGTAAAAAAAACTAACCTGAAATGTTGATGGATTTCGACGTCTCATGACCCCCCGAACCCTAAAAAATAGTTTTTGCAATGCCGTCTGTCTGTGTGTCTATTAAAACTTAATATTAAGGGTAGTTTACTGAAGGGCAAAAAGAGAAAAAGTCGATCTTCTCAAAATCGGCTCGAACGATTTTGATTAAATTTCATTTATAAACATTAATTAATATTCCAAACAAAATGGCTACCCTCAATATTTCGGCAAAATGGCTTTAAGGGCTCCGGTCTGATGCGTAAATTAACATTTTTTAAATAGCTCCGAAACTATTTGAGATATGAATCTACTTAGCATTACAAATATGTATATTTATTTATAATACAGATATTTTATCCGAAACATATTTTTATAAAATCAATAACTTTCAATCTATACGCAATTATATGAATTTTTTAACTTTTTGGACATTAAAGTTTAGTATTGCGACCGTAAAAAAAAACTAACCTGAAATGTTGATGGATGTCGACGTCTCATGACTCCCCGAACCCTAAAAAATAGTCTTTGCAATGCCGTCTGTCTGTGTGTCTATAAAAACTTAAAATTAAGGGTAGTTTACTGAAGGGCGAAATGAGAAAAATTTGGTTTTCTCAAAATCTGCTCAAACGATTTTGATTAAAATTCGTATCTAGGCGTTGATTAAGATTATAAATAAACTGGCTATTTTCATTTTCCTATGAAAATGATTTTTAGGGTACATTACAGAAGCGTTAATTTCCGTATCTCCACAACTATTGGAGAAACTAAACAACTTATCATTGCAAAATTGTAGGACTATTAGAAATAAAAAAACTTTTATTTGACATATATTTTTATAAAAGCAACCGTTTCTGAGATATTTGCAAATATATTGATACCATTTTGTGAGCTCTAGTTGTAAACATATACTACTTAAGTCTTAACGCAATAATTCTCCAAAGCCATAGAGTAATTAAATATAAGTATCTAAAAAAGTATGTTATTTTTCCTTAAATCTCTTAGGAGAAATGTTTGCATAGCACTGATCTATCTCCATTTTAGACTCAATAGTCAATATTTACATTTTTTATTGGTCAAAATGTATAAATGAATAATTAAATATCAATGTGATGACTTGAAGATCTGCAACACCTTATAAAATGTTAAAACTTTAACCAGAATCGAAATTTTAATACGAAGTGTTGATCCTTGTGGAAGACATTAAACTGTTTGAAATGTTCTTAGGTGGACAAAGATGCGCCTCTTTTCTCATTGATTCTATATCATTGTATATTATTTTATGCGTGTTCTTATGTGGAGTGGTGATGATACAATGTACATTATTCCGTTCAGAAATCTTACGAGTTTATAGAAAGAGAGAGAAAGTCTGTGCGGTGCGCCGTACCATTTATTTAGATACTTATATTTAATTACTCTATGGCATTGGAGAATTATTGAGTTAAGACTTAAGTAGTATATGTTTACAACTAGAGCTCACAAAATTGTATTAATATATTTGCAAATATCTCAGAAACGGTTGCTTTTATAAAAATATATGTCAAATAAAAGTTTTTTATTTCTAATAGTCCTACAATTTTGCAATGATAAGTTGTTTAGTTTCTCCAATAGTTGTGGAGATACGGAAATTAACGCTTCTGTAATGTACCCTAAAAATCATTTTCATAGGAAAATGAAAATAGTCAGTTTATTTAAAATCTTAATCAACGCCTAGATACGAATTTTAATCAAAATCGTTTGAGCAGATTTTGAGAAAACCAAATTTTTCTCTTTTCGCCCTTCAGTAAACTACCCTTAATTTTAAGTTTTTATAGACACACAGACAGACGGCATTGCAAAGACTATTTTTTAGGGTTCGGGGGGTCATGAGACGTCGATATCCATCAACATTTCAGGTTAGTTTTTTTTTACGGTCGCAATACTTAAACTTTAATGTCCAAAAAGTTAAAAAATTCATATAATTGCTTATAGATTGAAAGTTATTGATTTTATAAAAATATGTTTCGGATAAAATATCTGTATTATAAATATATATACATATTTGTAATGCTAAGTAATTTCATATCTCAAATAGTTTCGGAGCTATTTAAACAAATGTTAATTTACGCATCAGACCGGAGCCCTTAATCCATTTTGCCGAAATATTGAGGGTAGCCATTTTGTTTGGAATATTTATTAATGTTTATAAATGAAATTTAATCAAAATCGTTAGAGCCGATTTTGAGAAAATCGACTTTTTCTCTTGTTGCCCTTCAGTAAACTACCCTTAATTTTAAGTTTTAATAGACACACAGACAGACGGCATTGCAAAGACTATTTTTTAGGGTTCGGGGGGTCATGAGACGTCGAAATCCATCAACATTTCCGGTTAGTTTTTCTTACGGTCGCAATACTTAAGCTTTAATGTCCAAAAAGCTAAAAGTATATATATAATTGCGTATAGATTAAAAATTATTGATTTTATAAAAATATGTTTCGTATAAAATATTTGTATTGTAAATACATATACATATTTGTAATGCTAAGTAATTTCATATCTCAAATAGTTTCGGAGCTATTATAAAAAATGTTAATTTACGCATCAGACCGGAGCCCTTAAAGCCATTTTGCCGAAATATTGAGAGTAGCCATTTTGTTTGGAATATTTATTAATGTTCATAAATGAAATTTAATCAAAATCGTTATAGCCGATTTTGAGAAAATCGACTTCTTCTCTTTTTTCCCTCTCAGTAAACTACCCTTAATTTTAGGGGTAGATATCAAATTCCAAAAACCCCTCGGGGCAACCCTATAAAAACCCTAGATATCAAGTTTCAGCTCAATCGGTAAAATAGTTTAGGCTCTAGTTGGAGGTACAGACAGACAGACAGACAGACGGAAATTAAAAAACTTTTTTTCGGATTCAGGAAGTCATGAAACGTCAAAATTCATCAAAATCTCGAGTTCGATTTTTTTGACGATCACCATACTTTCTCTACTTGTAAGATAGAGAGAAAGTAAAAATCAATACATCCAGCTGATATATGAACACTAAACTAAACTAGATAATATTTATGCCTTATCGTAGATTCATATGTTCACTGAGAAACAGTCAAAGATTAGAAAAGTAATCATGTGAATAGCTCTAAACAAAATTACAAAGATTCAGTGGCACAAACGCGATTCTCTATGCTTTAGTTCAATATTTTTCAGCTCGATCTGTTCCACTCAGCAGCTTCTTCTACTCCTGAGACCCTATAAAATTGTCTAAAGAAACCAACTCAAATAAATGCTCATGCGCTGTAGAGGCTGAGACAAGTAGACAACCTCGTTGATTCTTGTGAGGAGATTTAAAAATAGATCATTAAGTGAGAAGAATTTGTATTTATGAATTAAATCATCTCACAAAAACCACACTTTTATTTGAAAACATTCATTGTGGACAATAATCTTAAATAAACATCTATAAACCATAAAATGTCGATTTTAGTGGTCTCGGAGTACAGTGATCGCTTCAGGACCCGATGATCGTGGGTTCAAACCCAGCCTGGGTTGACGGATTTTTATTGAGCGATAAAAATCCGTGGCACAACTTCCTTCGGAAGGGAAGTAAAGTTGTTGGTCCAATGTCGATTGTGGCATGTACTAGAAGCTTGGAAGGTATGTGTAAATAACATTCCCGGCAAAATTAGTAGGTCTTTCCACGCTCGCTCATATAAATTCACTGCGGAAGGGCAACATGAACCACCACACTTACTTAAATCCCCTAGTGCATGGTATTTCTACCAGATGGTGTGGGTAGCACTGACCAACCGAAGAGGTGAGTTCGTGTCCAGCGTTGGATGAATGTAAATCATATTAAACCAATCTTAGAGTTGTTGACCTGGAAGAAGAAATATAAAATAAAACAGCCTTATCAGCTGTCTTAAATCTGTTTTTCCAAGCATCAGGAGTCAACACACGGACCTGTTATCGTAAGAATTGCTGCACAAATCGAGAGAATCCAGCTCTTTGTTTTTGTTGGACGTGTGGAGGAAGCCTTAGACCATGTGCCAACCGATGCGAGCTACTTGGTACGTGGACACTTCAGTGAATTAGGAAAACACTGTTGGTACAAACTCATTCATCGGCTCAACTCTTGGGAATGGAACGCGATTCTCTGATCTCAATACAAGTTTCACCAACCACACATCCCAGAAGTAGAATATTATGAGAGAAGTGGCGCTTCGAATAGACGGAGGTAGAGGGAACATTAGATCCAGAGACAGGGACCCCCCAGGGGAAATTAATGTCAGGGAATGCGGTGGTCTCGTTAGCTAATTTGGCAAACTCTTAGCACTTTTGTGGGGGAGCATAGGGTTAAATACTGTAATATAAAACTTTGAGGTTATAGTTTTATGGTTTCCAGTATTTATATCTAATAAAATCTTCTTATAAGAATTTATAAGAAAATAATTCACTAGAAAGGTGGATTTAGTTTTTTTATATAAAATAAATCTTTAAGGCGGAGATGCAGGTGACGCGAGAAAAGATCACTGTTTTTGCAGTTTTTATATCAACACTTTTTTTGGTCAAAATAAACCCAATATTGCTTGAGTACAAACATAGAGTTTAGTTTTATTTAAATGGTACTTCAATATTTGTTGAATATCTGTGAAGTGTGTCCTGGAATTTAATGACAACTTTTTATCTTCATTTAAAAAGTTTATCATCTAATACCGCTATGCTCATGTGGCTCATTAGTTCATTAGTTTGATATAAATAAAACAACGTGTGGAAGAGGAGGAGGCGGTTTTCAAATACCAAAGTAGAAGTGGCTAGGTGGTCTTACAAGACCAAAGTAGAAGTGCTAGGTGGTCTTACAAAGACCAAAGTAGAGGTGCCTAGATGTTCTTACAAATACCAAAGTAGAGGTGCCTAGATGTTCTTACAAAGACCAAAATAGAGGTTCCTATATGTTCTTACAAATACCAAAATAGAGGTGCCTAGATGTTCTTACAAAGACCAAAATAGAGGTGCCTAGATGTTCTTACAAAGACCAAAATAGAGGTGCCTAGATGTTCTTACAAAGACCAAAATAGAGGTGCCTAGTGTTCTTACAAAGACCAAAATATAAGTGCCTAGATGTTCTTACAAATACCAAAATAGAGGTGCCTAGATGTTCTTAAAAAGACCAAAATAGAGGTGCCTAGATGTTCTTACAAAGACCAAATTCATTCAAATTTTTTCCTACTTTTTCTTTAAGACATATGTTATTTCAACATCTTAATAAAACAATAAAAAGTGAAAAGTGGCGAAAAATGGCATTAAAGAATAGCAAAAATCTTAAAACCTACATTTCAGTTTCCCCAAACCAGTGTAGTTCAATAAAGTGGAAACAACCGATACATTAATATAATTTTATCGATATATTATAGCTTTCGATAGATCAATATGGTTATATTTATATATTAAAGAAAACATCCATACCTAACCACTAAGCCTTCCCACCCAGCAAGAAGCTTTTGTCAAGCAGGTCCGTAACAAGTATTGTCCACTAACTATGAAGGATAGATTCTCCTCTTCCCCATGACTTAGAGGAGACGCGGAGGAATGACGTCAATATCCCCCTTAGGTTTCTTTAATTATAAGACCCAATCTGTAAATGTCATCCTGACTCAATGGCAATTGACCCCCGCATGCACCCATCAGAGCCTTGTCAACACAAAAACAGATGAAACGGTGATCATTAATCAGTAGATTTACGTCGCCACTCCCCTTCTCAGGCGTAGCAATCGACACAAAACGTCTCTTCATCAATCTCCCCGCACATGATGTGGTTAGTTGAGTACCAGGAGTCGTCGCGCCTAAGGTTGGTTTCACACCAACGAGTCCCGAGTCGATTCGAGTCGAGTCGAGTCTGACTTACTGATTGAGACAAGTACATATTGTATTTGATAGCACGATGGAGGACCAATACTTTTCACACCGGCGAGTCGAGTCACCCGAGTCTAACCGAGTCTAGACGAGTCACCCCGAGTCTAGCCGAGTCCAGGCGAGTCAAGAGTCCATGATGCGGCAGATTACAGATTTCATCAGTCCAGCCGAGTCAAGTGTATTATTTCCACGTGCTTTTCAAGGCTAACCTCATGGACACGGGATACCTCATTGATATTGTCCAAGAGAATCCTTCTATTTATAACTCGTCCCATACAGAACATCAGGATAGAAATGCTGTTCCCGCTATTTGGAAACAAATGTGAAAAACTACCAAAGGTGCATCGTTTCACGTTAAGTGGGTAAATCCACACTAAACGACGTCTTTTTAGGCGTCTACACCAGCGTCTCCATACATTTGTTTTGTAAGAAACCGCTAGGACTGTATCCATCTTGCACGAGCTCTTTGGTCAAACTAGTGGACTCGATGACTCGACTCACTAGTTTGAAAGGCCTTGACTCTGGAGTCAGATTGGACTCGACTTCATGAGACTCGACTCGTTGGTGTGAAACCAGCCTTCGTCCTTTTGAGTTTCTTTACATATTTTCAAACTACTTGCCGTCCCGTTGATGTATCGTGTGTCAATAATATATTGATAACTAATAACTGCAACCGTTAGACTCTATAAATGTAAGTTAGTATACTTATTTTGTAATAATTAACTATAATGTGAAATATCTACTAGATACCCATTTTGAACCAAATCGCTAATTATTTTTTAAAATAATCAAATTAAAAATAAACAGTCAGCAGTAAACTACCGTTAAAGGAATTACCCCCCCTCCCCCCCCCCCCGAAAATAAGTAGGCTATAGGATACAGCTTCATTTGTTATATCAAACAAACACCCGCCTCGGTGGCGTAGTTGGCTAACGCGCTAGTCGTGTTGAGCTAGACCGCCGAGGACGGGGAGATCGAGGTTCGAATCTCGGTCGGGTGACCTGGGGTGGTTTTTCCTAAATGGTTTTCCACTCTCCCTCCGCGCAAATGTGGGTTCACTTCCTCTAAATTCAACCTTCCAAATTCCTAATCCATTAACGTAATTAATACGTAAGCGTATAACCCGAACGTATAGTAAGACGCGGTGCTAAATAATAATAATCATGTTATATCAAACACTCCCAGTATCTATATGCTTATATGTAGCCAATATCTATATGTCCATAGGTATAAGATATAATTATATATATACATATATATTGGTGTTATTTTTGGTAACTCTTTCTTAATCTCTAAGTATATTATATTATAAAGTTATCTTACTTACTTAATTTCTATAAACTCTGATAGCTTCCATTTATTTCGGCAATGTTTGGTTCCACCATCTTTGAGTGAAATACTGTGGTCGAATATTTAGGTAAAGAAAGAAGAAACGCTCGATTTTTAGCGGTCTTTTCGTAATTAGATTTAGGTATAATAATAATAATAATAATAATAATAAATAATAATAATAATAATAATAATAATAAATAGCTATTAAATATTTATCAAGGAAGCTATGCTGGCGCGATCTGGACATTGAAGTTATTCGGGGAAATAATTATTATAATGTTATTTAAGAACACCTGACTTATTCGCGGACATTTCAAAGTCTATATGACGTTAATAATCTTAATTCTGTATTACTTTATGACTTAAACTAATTGTATGTTTCTTGTTAATATTTTGTTTCTTTGTATTTATCTGGTGTATTAAACATTGTTGTTAAATTTGATTAATTTTAATATTAATTATTGGGAGTTTTTCCAAAATGTTTTTTATAATCATGCCTAAGTGGAATACTTTTGAAATGTTTGAACTTAGAAATTTTAAAAATAATTTTAGGTACTAATTTTTTTTTAACAGCTTGGAGGTCATCCATTACCAAGAGTTTTAAAAACCCTCAAATAGAATAAAGTCTCGTTTAGAAAACAAATGTTGTGTTTCAAAGGTAGGCAAAGTCCTCAAGTGACAGTTTAACATATAATTTGTGGGAATCTCTATTACGAGTATATAAAGGTAAGAATTTGTAAACATTTCTTAACCTAATATTTTCACTTTGAGAGCTGAAAGTTTAATATAGGTGAGACCTGAACATTTTATCAGTCACTATAAATTTTGTCATGTGAAGTTATTAGTTTTGACTTGGATTTTAAAGAGAGATCCTCATACATTACCAGAAGATTTTTTTAAATATTTTAATTTTTTTACTATAAAGACATAAAGCTATCAATATTAACACTATATTGTAGTGAATGCCTTCTTATAGAACTATCTTTTCAGTTGAATTCTTGTTATTATTTGGAGACTTCAGATAAAACTTTTTTTTATTAATTCAAACATATTAATTTTGTTGTATTAAATTTAAATTGGTACATTGAATATTAAATGTTTATTTAATTATAGTTTTATGTTTCTATATAAAAGTTTAGAATATATATATGAAAGTAAGGCATGCCCCATAGGTAAGGTTGGTGATTAATTTTTTTGATATAATGTATAGGCCCTATGTATTTATATTTATATAAAAAATAATTTTATAGTAGCTCACTGTTAGCTGTTGATTTTTGTAAAATTTGATCTTTTAGGGGAAAAGAGCTAGGATGACTATTTTTACATGATCAATAATATGTGTATATTTACTAGTTTAAGGGTAGCTTACATGCGACAAATTATAGAAAGTTTGAAATTTTTCGAAATTTACTTTGAATAAATGAGTATGTGGGAATTATGTTTCATGATAATAAGAATATATTTTTATTTGTACTAATAAATTGTTTACGGGTGGATTAAACATGACTAATTGTTTAGATTTTAAAATTTTTTGGAAGCATTTGAACAATTCGGATTAAAATTTATAAACAAATAGGGTTTACTATGATTAACAAGATGATATGTTTGTTTTTATGAGGAGAACTAACTCATATGGTAGTTTACTCTAAACCTATTTTAAAAAAATTTATTTCAAGCCATAATAAACAATAATAGTAAGTTTGTATGATTGTGTCGTACCAATAAATATTATCCCCTTGCGGAGAATGAACCAAAAACCTAGTATGATTTTTAGTAGCTAGCAAGTTTGGATTTATATCCTTTTGGATCCAAACATATTTTTCAGTACTGTGCTCACATAATCTAATTATTTATCTTGGCACAGAATGAGAGACCACGCTTCACATCCACGGGTAGAAAAATAGTTTTGTATATTCTCAGTTTTTCATTATTTCTTTTGAAATTAATAATTATTTTACAGTGCATTGATCAAATATATTAATCTTTCAACTCTTCAAAACGCATGTATTTGATCTCTATGAATCCATTAACTTGAAAGAAAATTAACCAAAAATATTAAATAAATGTGAGTATTTCATGTTTATTTGATTATCTCGTAAGTAATAAAATTTAAAATACAGGGTGGAAAACGTTTTTATAACAATAACAACTAGTTTTACCTTTGACCTGGTATATAATAAAGCCATATTGTTAAAATATGATTCGATACTTTTTTCTAAAAATAGCTCTGAGAAATTCTGGTGAAACATAAATAGTTAATTGCAGCCCTTCTAATTGCAAAGGTCTATTTACAACAGTATTTAATCGATGTATAACTTTTATACTATTAGTCTAATTTTAACTTCTAATCTCCTGAGAGAAACAAATATTTTCAACAGGCCTAGCAGTGAAACGCTATGAAACCCAAGTTACGCCCATAAAAAACATAAAAAAGATGAGACGGGAGAGGATCTGTTTAGTTTAATTATATGTATGTATAGAGATTTGAAAATAACCCCCAGGCAGAAACAAACCAAAGAGGATTACTAAGTGTTACTAACC
Organism: Timema podura; assembly: GCA_033556935.1. Lineage (NCBI taxonomy): Eukaryota > Metazoa > Arthropoda > Insecta > Phasmatodea > Timematidae > Timema > Timema podura. The sequence goes on along the minus strand of JAVRXN010000004.1, from coordinate 50,433,704 downwards.
CCTCCTACCTTCATCAACCCATCTCCCCGCCAAAACACACACAATTACCATAATGTAGGAAGCTAAGCTGGTAGCTGAATTTATACCCCGACATGTTGCAGCTATGGTATTAAAGCCATGAGGAATATTATTTACAACCCCTTTTCAACCCCTACTCGCTATCAAATACAACACACTGGGCGTTTCAAGGGATGAGGTATAGTTTGGGGAATTGAACACAATATTATTTAATTATATTTGTAATTGTGGTTAGCATACATCGGTGGTAACGCAGACTAAACGTCAAGCTCGTATAGGTTGGTTTCCAGTAGATGGGATGGTATGGGTATGAATACTGGCTAAGGATACAGAGGGAGTTTTTTCTTAATGATTTTACACTCTCGTCACGCACAAATGATGGTACATTTGCTATGAATAGTACCTTCCTCACCCTTGCTCCTTTAGCGTATTTAAATGCTTATATCCTGGATTAATAGTAAAACGGTGTGGAAAAATAATAATAATAATAATATTTAGCACCGCGTCTTACTACCCGTTCGGGTTATACGCTTAAGTACTAATTACGCTAATGGATTAGGAATTGGGAAAGTTGAATTTAGAGGAAGTGAACCCGCATTTGCGTGGAGGGAGAGTGGAAAACCATTTAGGAAAACCCCCCTCAGTTCACCCGGTGAACTGCGCTCGCTCGCACGCTTGTCATCTGGCCGAACCCTAACAATGTATTGTGATGGGTACAGGGTATGCAACTAATAAATATGTAACCTCCTCTACTCCCTCATTTCTGGATTAAATATCTTTCCAAGCACCTTGTTTTCGAACAACCTAATGTTTTTCGTCATGTAGGTAAGAGGACAAGTTTTATTTCCATAGAGAACAACCGGTACAATAATTGTAAAACCATAAGATAATAATAATGTATATTATTCTGCTAGTGGTTTACGAATAAAAGTCCACTGGATGGTCACCTTGTGAGAATAAATGTCTTATTGAAAATGTGATGGGAGAAATGTGTAGGATGAAAGAACCATATTATAGCGAATGTACAATAATAATAAATGTCTTATTGAGAGATGTCATGGAAGAAATGTGTAAGGGATGAAAGAACCATATTTATAGCGAATGTACAATACATAATAAATGTCTTATTGAGGATGTCATGGAAGGAAATGTGTAAGGGATGAAAGAACCATTTTATAGCGAGGTACTATACCTATAAATGTCTATTGAAGATGTCATGGAATTAATGTGTAAGGAATGAAAGAACATATTTATAGCGAGAGTACTATACCTATAATGTCTTATTGAGGGATGTAATGGAAGGAAATTGTAAGGATGAAAGAACCATATTTATAGCGAATGTACAATACATAATAAATGTCTATTGAAGATGTCATGGAAGGAAATGTGTAAGGGATGAAAGATCCATATTCATGACGAATGTGCAATACTAATAAATGATCTTAAACAAGGAATAAGAGAAAGATCCACTATTTATCAATAGCAGTTGGTTGCTAATAGGACTGCTGGAGGCTAAATTTGGTATAGTAACATATCTCATCATATCTGTATGAAGACAGAACACTTATAATAAATTATAGTATCATACATAAAATAGCTGCTAAATTTTCTAATCAACATACATTCAATATTTATCCATTTACTTCACCAAATACTGTTTAAATTACCTTTTTGTGCGTTTTAGTAAATAACTTTTAATAGTGTCCGGCTATTCCAAGCTTATCTTTGAAATATTACTAAAGTTAAAAAATATCCTTTATTACATTATATCTACTACCATGACAACTTACATAAATACTCAAAACATTTTACATGTTTAAAGACAAAAATATAGAGATATATAGCTTTCCAAACCATGAATGGTTTCTCTGAATTGTACTTTATAATTAGAATATTAGAACAATTATTTACAGAATCGAGGCAAGGGCATCCTTAAGAAATGTATCCCCCATCACATAATGCTATAACATAAAGAAACAAAAAACTCATTAATTGAAAATAAATCCTAAATTAGTTAGAAATTTCGAATAAACATTTAAAAATAGCTTCTGGTGTCTTTTGTTTAATTGTGTAAGCTAGTTACTTCAATGAATAATGAATTAATGCTATTATTTTATATATTTTTCAATGGATTTGAATCTTTGCGAAACCACACACACACAAATACATATGCACATATACCCACACACACAAATAGGGTAAGGATGAAGCAAAACTCTGATAACAAAGCATGATATTTCTAACCCTTCATAAACGAACCTCTAACATTCAAATGTAGGGATTTGTTCAACTAATCCGTCATGAAAGGGACTTCAGTAAGAGGATTGCCAACTAATATCCATGTTGTTTGTCAGCCATTTTTCTTCAGCCTCGATTAATTTTTGTTTTAATCCTCCCCCTCCTACTCACCCTTCCTCCCTCAGCTCACAAAACTGCCTTGTTTCTCAGGTAAAGTTGAATTAATATGTTTGGTAATGTTAGTAATAATATGTCATGTATAAATGACTCTAAGTACAGTTTTATCATAAATGGGTAGTTATATTATTATTTATTATCACCACGTCTTACTACCCTTCGGGTTACACGCACTACGCTAATGTGTAATGGTAGGGTGATTGTGAGATGAAATGGAGGACCTACAGTTTAAGTGGGATCCGAACCACGTTGGAGGCATGGCATTCCACACATTCACAAGTTGTGATTAATACACATCTTGTCAAGGTGAAGGAAGGGTTTGTCAATCAGATAAATCTGTGCCGGGACCGAAGATTGAACCTGATCCCTCAGCACAGAAGTGCTGACACCCTACCCATAGACCACCAGCTCACCAAATAATAGTTATTATTAAGAGCACCTCACCCATTAAAACGTGTAATATAATTATCGTAATTAGATAGTACGGTCGAGCCAGGCGTCGTATCATAGTGTAGTCTTCATTAGAAAACATTGGATTGAGACATGAAACTTTTAATTCCATTTTTTTAATGCGTCAAAATTGAGAATTATTATCTAAAAACCTTTTTGTTGCCGCATGGTCTAAAACTTTACTGTTGCAATATACTAAACTACCGATGACGAGAATATGAGGTTCGAATCTCGGTCAGTGTAGTAAGGTTTTTTCTGAAATGGTTTTACACTCTACCTCCACGCAAATGCGGTATGCTTCCTCAACCCTAAAACAACTAGCGTAATTAGTACATAATATTACAACCCAAATAGATACTAAGACGTGGTGCTAAAAAGAAAATGAAAGGTTGATTTCAGATTTGTTGTTGTCAAATGAAATCTCTACTGTATCTCGATGTAATTTCTGGTTAGAGCATGCCCTTGTATCTGATGACCGGGTTAGTTGGTTTTATACATGAGTCCTTTACAGTACTTTTTAAAAATCCTCAAAATATAAATTAATAAGTATACGTTACTATGCTCGCCATTTCTAAGATTAGAGCACTATATTGATTTTGGTCGTTGAGGTGTGGATGTAATTTTATGAGACTAATTAAAATAAAATATTTTTCATACGATTACTAATGTGAACTTTAAAAACATGTACTGTACATAAACTATGTAAGACACACGTTACATCAATCGCCGTGATTATCTTAACTTTTAATCAAACTTTAATCAATAAAACTGTAACGTGCTAATTACCCGTTAGCGCTTACACTCAAATACCTCATATGTGATAATCACAATAAATCCAAGAACTGATAAATTCTAATAATGTGTGACAGATATAAACTCACTGTGGAATCGTGTTGATGGAAACGCCCAAACTTGAAGAAAGTGTCCCAGGTGACTGTTCTAAACTTCCTGGAGGAAGTTCAACACACGGGAATCTTAAACGCTGCTCAGACTTGACATTAATGACGAGTTGCTTCCCTCTGTTGTCCTCAGCAGCCGTCTCCTAGCGCTAGTGGTATTTTTTTTTTATCATTTTTAGGAAATATCCCCCCCTCTTTGTTAATGTCCCTTCCCTAATACGTCAGTGCATCTTGTATTAAACCACCACCCCTCGCTTCACATTTTGTCGGTGACGATTCGGCCCTTTCTAGGGCCAACACGTCGGCCAGCGTGACCTCACCAAGTACCGGTGAGGTGGGCGCAGATGGCCAAGGGGAAGCCAGCGGGGCCCCTCCGACTTCAGGAGGGCTGCGTGCCACTGGTGGAACCACCGGGGCATCCGGCGATGCGTCCGCGGGTCTAGGCCCGTTGACCAGCGCCGGCCCCCAGCAAAGCGTCGGCAGCAATGCCGATGCGGGCGTGCCCAGCGGGGCCCCTCCGGCTACAGGAGGTGAGCGTGCTGCTGGCAGCCAAGAAGTACTGGAGGCCCTTTTCAGGGCCACCAGCCCGCAAACCGGGATGGACGGCGAAAGCTCCCGCCAGCACGATGGGTGGAAACCTAACGGTGCCAACGGAAGCCCTGACCAGGGGGAGCCAAGCCATCTGTCGCCGGTAAAGACCGCGGCAAGCGGCGCTGACGCACGCGTTAACGCAAGGGCCTCTTAAGCCCGCGTCAACTCCGACACCTCCCGCCAAGGGGTGTCGGCAGGCAAGAAGCGCCCGGCTGAATTCTCTTCAGACTCTGAAGACCGGGTCACACGCCTCCCGCGTGTTGACAGCTCGAGCGAGTCCGTGGACGTGGAGGGACTATCTTCAGGATCAGACCTCCCGTTGATGCGAGGCGAGTCGAGCCAGGGGTCGGATGATGAGTCTGAAGGGTTTCAGACCGTAAGACCCCGCCGAAGGGGTAAGGCTGGCAACACCAGGAAGCTACCGGGGGGCAACCCTAACCATTTAGGCGGTAGCTCTGGTGATGAGAGCGAAGACGGAGGTGGCCTGGGCCAGGGTGCGCCAGCGCTGACCAAAGGTGAGAAGCGGCGGAAACCTAAGGGTAAGAACGCAAGCCGTGCCTCGCCTCAGCCTGGTACTAGTGGTTCTGGGCCGGCTCCCAAAGCCAAGGGGAAGATCCCTCCCATCATCTTGTGTGATGTGGAGGACTACTCCAAGGTGGCGAGGGCCATTCGAACCAAGGTTCGAGAGCCTGTGGAGGCAGTCAGGCAGCCGGGGGATCGAGTGCGCCTCCAGTGCGGGTCGGAGGAAGATTATCGCGCCCTCCAGAAGTTCTTGCCGAGCTTGGGGATCCAGCATTGGTCCTACGAGCTGGGTCGGGAGCGACTGGTCAGGGTCGTGGTGAAGGGACTCCTGACACGGACAAGCCCTGACGACATCCAGGAAGAGCTGGCGGAGATGGGTTTCCCCGTGAAATCTGTCTCCCAGATGCTCTCCCAGTGGAAACGGGACCAGAGGACCGGAGAAAGGCAACGGTTGCCGAACTTCGTTGTCTCTCTGACTCCCGGGGAGCAAACCGCAAGGCTGTACTCCATATCAGTCCTGTGCGGGCTCCGCGTCAAGGTGGAGAAGTACAAGTCTCCCGGAGGCCCGGTGCAGTGCAAGAACTGCTTCCGGTTTGGGCATGTGCGGAGGGATTGCCGCGCCAATCCTAGGTGTGGGTTCTGTGGTGGTGACCACGAGAGGGGCGGGTGCCCGGAGGAGAGACGATCTCCTCCGAAGTGCCTGCACTGCTCAGGAGCTCACTCCTCGGCTTGGCGTGGATGTCCCACGTACAAGTCTTTGCGGGCGGCAGGGACAGTACGGGCTTCCAAGGTTAGCGAAGGGAGGACGGATGGCCTTAGCGAAGGCCAGAAGCCCTCGGGGCACGTTGCGGTACGGAAGGTGACCGTGACTCCAGCTCCAAAGCCGAAGCCGCTGGTGCAATCTTTCGCCAGTGCGCTGTCAGGGAGACCAACCCCTCCATCCCAGGCCGAGGCACCTGCCAAAGCCACTCTACCTGAACCAGTCGCATCCGGTTCATCCCTATCGGTCGAGGACCCGTCCAAGACCGCTCCTCTCCCAATCCCTTCTCTACCCACCCCGCACCCCGCACCACCCTCCCCAAACCCCTTCACCCTTCCAACCCCTTCCTACCACTCCCCACCCCAACCCCTGTCAACCCTGCCACCCCCACACCCAACCCCACACCTGAGGATGATGCTACAAAGCTCAAAATTTGTATTGAGCTTCTCAAGGAGATTCCGGGACTGGATCCTTGGGACTTTTCATCGAGTCTCTTGAGGAAGGTCCAGGAGTCTCCGAGGAGTAACCGTGGCCACCTGGTCATGGAGCACATCATCCTCTACCTGGTCTCTCATGGCAGTGCACCCGAATAGAGGACCCCCAGTGGTGAAGGAGCTCACGGTCGCACTCTGGAACGCAAACGGAGTCGCGGGGAAGAAGGCTGAGCTGGAAAGTTTCCTGGCAAAGCATCGTGTCGACGTAATGCTGTTGGGAGAAACCCACTTGCGCTCCGCAGTGAGGTTCTCGTTGGCAGAGTTCATCTGCCATCGGAGTGACCGAGCGGGGGATGTGGGAAGGGGTGGGACGGCGGTCCTGGTCCGGAGGGGCCTTGACCATCACGTCGTCTCTCTTCCTCCCCTCCAACACATGGAAGCAACGGCTATCCAACTGGTGACCTCTACCGGCCCAGTGCGTCTTATCTCCATCTACTTCCCTCCCTACCGCCGGTTCAACCAGGCCACGAGGGCTGACATGGAGGTGCTGCTTCGAGGTACCACGCCTGTTTTAATCGGTGGTGACTTCAACGCTAAGCACCCTTCATGGGGCTCTAGGATTATGTGCGCTCGCGGCGGATTGCTCCGCGACGTCATAGATCTGCACGGCTTGGTGGCTTCCGGTCCCCCGACCCCTACCCACTTCCCTCTCAATCCCATTGGCTTCCCGGACGTCCTCGACTTCGTTGTCTCCAGAGGGATCAGAAGGCGGTTGGTGCTGAAGTCTCTAGCTGAGCTAGACTCGGATCACAACCCCGTTCTTGTGAACTTGGGACGCGCGGTGTCCTTCATAGACCCCCCCGAAAAACCTGACCTTAAGCGCACTGACTGGGACAAGTTCACGAATGTGTTGAGAGAGAGGTTGGGACCCACTCCTACCTTTCGAACAGCAGCAGAAATCGATCGCGGTGCGGAGTTCATAACTTCCGCCATCAAGGGGTCGCTCGAAGCTTCGACGCCGAGGCACCGTCCTAAGAGGGCGCCACAGGCTTCTTTGCCCGATTCTATCCTCAGGCACGTCCGGGAGAAAAATCGGCTGAGGAAGGCTTGGCAAACCTCGAGGGACCCGGTAGACAAGGCCAACTGGAGCCGCAAAGCCCATGCGGTTCGCGAGATGGTCAAAGAATACCGGAACAGTGTCTGGGAGGACAAGATTGAGAGCTTGTGCGTACAGGACAGGTCCCTGTGGCGCATGACGAGGAACTTGATGCGGGTCCCCGCACCAAGGCCGCCTATTGTAGGTCGTAACGGGGTGGCCAACTCCGACCAGGAGAAGGCCGATGCTCTCGCTGAGCACTTAGAGGCGCAATTTGTACCGACTGACGACCCGTCAGACCCGGTGCACTTTGGGCACGTGGATCAGGTCATCGCAGCGGTCTCGTACAGACCCTTGGATGAACCAGAGCCCACGGAGGCGGCAGAAATGTCGCGGGCGTTAGCCGCTCTAAGATTAAACAAGGCCCCCGGACGCGACGGCATCAATAACGCGGTCCTCCGAAAGCTGCCCTTGAAGGCGATTAACTTCCTCGTGGAGTTATTCAACGCCGTCCTGCTCCTGAGTCACTTCCCAGAGCTCTGGAAGCACGCCAACGTCCTCTGCTTCCATAAACCGGGTAAGGACCCGGCCCTAACTTCGTCTTACCGACCGATCAGCTTGCTCGACTGTTTGGGCAAGTTGTTCGAGAGACTTCTACTGACGAGACTGACCCGACATGTTCGCGAGGCGGGCATCTTGGTGGACGAGCAGTTCGGCTTTCGGGCGGGACACGCCACGTCTCATCAACTTGTTCGGCTCGTGGAGCAGGTCACGAGGAACTTCAACATCAACAGGCTGACTGGTGCTGTCTTTCTCGACGTGGCAAAGGCCTTTGACCGTGTTTGGCACGAAGGTCTCCTTTTCAAACTCCTCTCCTTGAACCTTCCCTTCTACCTAGTTAAGATTGTTCAATCTTATCTATCCAACCGGACCTTCTCCACTACCTTTGGGAACGCCACATCCCAGGTCAGAAGCATCCGGGCTGGAGTGCCGCAGGGTTCCCTCGTGGGCCCGGTGCTCTTCAGTCTGTATATGAACGACATTCCGAAATCCCCAGACACCAAGTTAGCACTGTATGCGGACGACACGGCTCTAGTAGCGGAGTCGTGGCGAGGGCAGCTGGTGGAGAGGCGACTCCAGACGCACCTGACGCAGTTGGAGGGGTGGCTGACTACCTGGAGAACGAGTATTAACGTGGAGAAGAGTACAGCAGTGCTCTTCACATGGAAAAGAAAGTTCTACAGGCCGGCCCCACTCCGGCTGTTCGGAGAACAGATCAGATGGGCGGACAGTGCTAAGTACTTGGGACTTACGCTGGACACCAAGCTGACCTGGCGACTTCACTGCACAGAGAGACTGACCAAGGCGAAGCAAAGGCTGGGAATCCTAGGCCCACTGCTTAACAGGCGTAGCGCCCTGTCCACAAGGAACGGTCTGACACTGTACAAGCAGCTGCTCAGACCGATCCTCGACTATGCGTGTCCCGCTTGGGGCCACCTGGCGGACACGTATATGAGGAGGATGCAAGCATTCCAGAGTAGGTGTCTGAGGATCATTGTGGACGCACCTTGGTACGTTCGGAATGTGAATCTGCACCGAGACCTGGATATGCCGACCATCAAGGACCACTTCCGGAAGCTGGCGCAGTCCTTCTACGCCAGACTCCCCGGTGCCACCAATCCTCTTATCCAGGGGCTTGGGAATTACGTCATCGACCCTGGGGGGTGCCACCGACGTCCCAAAGCCCTGCTCGGATAAGCGAGAAATGACAAACGTGTTCTGGGAGGCTCTCACACAGCCCCCCATAGAGTAGTGTCTCCGCACGTAACTCTAAAAAACCTCTTATTGGGTTCCCAAAATTTTTCTTTTATCTAATAATATTAATTAATAATATTCTTCTTATTTGTTTCAGTTAACTTCGCGAAATGCGACAATCCGTCTTAGAATTTCCGAAAACCACACGGTGTGACCAATTGGTCGGTACGTGTTGGAATTTGCTCCCGTGCACCCCTTCAGGGTGCATTAGAGCATGCTTTATGAGTCTGGTAGTCTGGTCACATTTTGTATACTATTGTAACGATTCGTCGGAGGACATCCTAGAAGTTAAACGAGGACCAGTGGACTAAGCTAGCGGTGATCACGATGTTTGAGGCGTTGGTATCTCCTCCTCGCCGCAGATGAAGTAAAGTTTGTGACTATGAGAACTCACTCTAGTAATCTTTTATAGGGTCTTCATAATACGTTTTACTATGTCTATAAGGCATAGTTTTGAATGCCAGAGTTCTGACTAGTTTTTACTATGTCCATAAGACATAATTGTGTATGTCAGAGTTTCTTACTTGCTATTCTGCGGCCATAAGACATAGTTTTGAATGTCAGGGCTTATACTCTGTTTTGCTATGTCCATAAGTTGTGTTTTTGAATGCCAGAATTTTTATTTGTTTTTCTATGTCCATAAGAAATAGTCTTAAATACCTGGGCAATAACTAGACGCCCTATACTGTATGGCCAGGTTCAGACTAGGCTAAATCCTTAGATCAAAAAATGGTGGAAATCAGGCTATCTATAGCTTTGTTCCAGGACCTAGATGGTTCTTTGACTGATACCAGTATCTAATCTTTCTATTGTTGTACCTTTGTACGGTGTTCAACTCGTGGGTACGCTACTTGTCCAGAGTAGTGGCCCACGTGGTATTGTTTATTTTGTCCAGCCCCCTTCAGGCGCCTCTTGAATTAGTTAATGTTTAACTGTTTGCTGTCGTTATAGTCTGGGTTCTGACTTGTGTTGATATTAAAATATACTATTGAAAGATCAGGGAGTACTTATGGGGAATAGACAGGCCATAGTATCTTTACAGCCTAGATTCCTGGTAGCTCACCAATAATTTTTTTAAAACTTATTGTTTCTCTTCTAGGAACTTAACCTTTGTATCTCGTAACTCAATATGGAGTTAACTCATGCTAACTAGCTCATTTAACTACCAACTTTGTAACTCTCTAAACTAGGACTACCTAGAATCAGGTATTGCTAATTATAATTCCTTTATATGCTTATTAGGTTAAAGTCTAGTAGCCGCAAGGCTGGACTGGTGTTATGTATTATTGTTTAACCTTAAATTAATAATAGCTTCCAATTTAAATTAAGGTTTTGTTAGAATGTGGGTTTGTTCTTCTTTAACAAGTTACACCCTTTCTAATACAGATACAACTATACTTGTCATGATTGCAGGTCGAACCAAGGTGCTTCAAACCTAACGCTGCCAATTGGGTTAGCAATGTCTAAAGTAACAGATATAAATAAACAATGGAACCTTTTGTATATGATCTCGTCAAACCATTTGTATTACTTTTAACTTGTTTAAATTTAAATAAACTGATTTTTTAAAACTTGTATATCTCTCTTATGTTTTATCATTCCCATCCTTCATAAAATATATTTGTAACTGTATTCGTCACTTCTTCTATTAGATAGGAAAAGCGGCGATTCAAAACAAAGTGTAATGTGGCCTCAAAACATTCTTATTTTCACTCAATTAACGATTCGGTTCTTAACACGTTCCTTGTCATTAAACTATTTTACATACATCTTTAATTTAATTAAATATAGTTCTAAGATAGCACCGAAAACATGGCGGGACTCTTGGCTTAGACTTATTTTCTCTTGTTATTTGTAGTTATAGAAATTCTTCTGTATGTGTCATTAATTAATTTAATATGTGCTAGCTCTTGTATCTTAAGTAAAGTTATCATTTTAAGGCGATTATAATAGTATAACTTTATAAAACATTTTAAACAAGTTGAAGGTAAGGGAATTTGATTTAAAATTTAAGAATTAGATATATTGCTCAAAAATATATAGAAAGAATTGATTGATACAATTTGTTAAGTTAATTGATGTAATAAAATAAAATTGCCGATAAAAATGTAAAATTAAATTAACTTATGGTAATAACATATTGTCAAATAATGAACTTTACACATTTAATAAATAATTCATCATCCATTTAGCAGTAGCAGTGATGATAGGTCTAAAATACATGAAAACACATTAAAAATGTTTAAAACTTACAGATACCAAAATAGGTTAGACAAAACAATGTTCATGTTCATGTAAGTTCAGAATTCAAATTATAAAAATGTTTGGTTAAAAGGGGTAAATAGATTATGATTAAATGATTGAGTATTAATATACGACGACCTTGAGATATGCAATATTTATGGAACAATGTTTAAAGTGTAGATAGGTATTAGAGTTGACAAGTATAAAATTTTAATTTATAGGTTAGCCAATTTGAAACGGATATAATTTATATATAGAATTTTGTATTATTCTAAGTCTTATCTGTTATTTCTTGTCCCGTTACTCCTTTTGAATTTCCAGCATTGAAAAGATGCTGGAATATTCAATCCAACATGTTTCGACACATAGTTGTCATAATCATGGTACCTGTAAAACGAAATTAAAGAAGCGTGAAGACAGAATAATATTAAAGAGGTACAAGAGATGATAGTTACTGCAGTCCAATAATAAATTCATAAAAAGGAATAAGAATTATTAAACAAACAAACTTACAAACGTCGTTGTGAAGGACACTAGTGTTGGTACGACAGTGAGATGTTGACTGATTTAGGTGTGGTTCGAGAAAATAAGTGTGTGTAAAAACAAAATACTAATGATAAGTGAGCTATACAAGGTAGAATTTAGACGACCATGATAGAGTAATGTTAGGTTTATAAACTGCTATTGTGATCAGTTGGTGTGTTGAGGGATCTATGGAATCAAGGATTGATATCATTAAGGTGCTGGATGAAAAGGAATGAGAAGGAACTAATCTTCTCAACTCCAACTCGGACGGGTCATTTTCTACGATGGAAGGTAGAGCGGAATAAATAAGGTTACAGGATTTTAATGTTTTTAGGTAGATGCTTTAATTCGTTGACGAGGATTTGATTTGAGAATTATAATTGTTCGTTAAGAATTGATTTATTGTTTAATAAAGCTTCTTGAACGAAAAAAATTTCAGCTTTGTTTAATTTCGTACCTTTATGAGATAAGTGAAGGGGTTTCATACACTGGTCAATTGGTTTGGTTTGATGATTGGTTGTTTTTTTGATAGTCTGCAAATTTTGATTTGGTTCTATTGCATTTAAAATCATAAATGTGCTCTATATAACGAACCTTGGAGCTACGGCCCATCTAGCCAATGTATATACTGTTGCATTCACAAGTGAGTTTATAAATACCATTTTTATTGTATTTATCATTTTTATTTAAATTGCTGTTACTCAGATTTTTCTTGATTGTGTTTTTGGTTGAGAAAGCGATGTTGGGGTTGAACTTTTTGAGAATATTGGTGATACGATGAGTTTCAGGACCAGTATAGTTTAATTTTATCCATTTTTCTTTTGATTAGAGCTATTTGGGTTTACATTACTGAGAGTGGTAGAGAATTTATTGGATATGATTTTTTTTTTTTTATTTAAGATTTTTTTAGATAGTTGAATGAGAATAACCGTTATTTGTGTCTATTAATTTGATTATATTTAGTTCAGTTTCATAGTCAGATTTTCTGAGAAAGATATTTAGTAACCGATGAATCAAGCTATTGAAGGCAGCAAGTTTATGAGAGGTTGGATGATTAGAATCATTGGGAATAATTGCATCGGTATGAGTGGGTTTTCTGTATATTTTATAGCTTAGTTTGCTGTGCAAATTTTTGGAAATATTAAGGTCTAAGTAATTGATACTGCCATTAGTTTCATTCTCCAGTATGAAAGATAATTTTGGAGTGAATATTGTTGATTAGTGTGGATACATTGGAAAGATTTGAATCGTTATCATATATACTTAGGATGTCATCGACATATCCACAATAAAAGGTGATGTTGAGCAAATTGTTCAAGCTATTATATATAGTTGGGTCATATTTTTGTAGGAAAATTTCAGACATGAGGCATGATATAGGGGAACCCATTGCAAGTCCATCATTTTGTGATTAAAATTTATTTTTAAATTGAAAATAGTTTTGGTCGGTGATAGTTTGAAATAAACCAGAAATTTGATCTATATATTCTTTGGTAAAATCCTGAGAAGTTAGAGTTTCTTGATGATATTATGGTTTCTGTTATGGTACATTGGTGTAGAGGTTAAAAATATCTTATGGCATAAATTGGAAATTTTTGCTGATAGAAATTGATTTCAGCTTATAATAGTGTTTACTAATTATTATTATAAATAAATTAGTCCATTTATTTAATATATTTATACTAAATATTTGTAGTGAACTCACTTAAATTTAAAACACTAGTCGAAATTTTAGTAATAATAAGTTCATGATCAATAAAGTTAGACGACTGAGATTATAGACAGTAACAGAAATATATTGTAACGACATAAAAAAAAAATGACAGCCTAGTAACTAACTAGAAAAACTCACATCGGTATCACGTGGAAAGCAGTCAGGTTTAATCTAGTTTGGTTTTACCGATTACGGAGAAAGCTCCGTTCGAATCCCGGTTGAATGTAACTTCGTTTACCCTGTAAGGTATCAAGCTTTCCTTGTTTTACTCCACTAAGGTAAAACTTATTAGATAGGTCCTATCGTAATCCTCAAGGTAAGACTTAACTTTTAGGGAAACAGGGTGCGCCTAACAGGATTTTTCTAAAAGGTTTCCCACTTTTACTAAACGCAAATGCGTGTGGATTTAATCTAAATTGAGCCATTCTCATTCCTACTATCGCCTATTGAATGCGAGTAACCCTGGTGAATATGGTGCAAAAAAACACTAAAATACTGTAATTTGAATATAGCTACAGCTTGATAAAACCAAAATGAAATATTTATATATTATTACTATTATTTATATATTAATTTTTTTAATATTTCCATATGATTGTATAGCTATACTAAATTTTAGCCCTATACAATAATTACTTTATCCTAACAATGGTATGGAAAAAGTATTAAAAATCACGTTTGACCCTTTTAACTCGTGAACTGTAATGATTTGAAATCATCGAATCACTATTTTCTATATTAATAAGATTAAGAGTTTGTCTCATCATAAGAATTCCTCATATTTACCGTAACTAGAGGCCTGAAATTTAAAAATTAGTAGCTCCTGTGCACGAACATGAATCTTTCGAGGCATGAATTTTAAATTTGATTTGATTCTTAAAGTTATTAAAAACTAGGTTGGAAGAAATAAAATATACATTTTGTTTGTTTGTTTGAAGCAAATAAAAGTTCTACGACGGATTACGCTGGGTGCTTCTGATAGTAGCTTATAATTATAAAACTTTTAAAATTATGCAACAACATTTTAGTGTGGAAGAATTAAGAATCGAGGGAGCAAATTATGTTAGTTAAATCTATTTTTTCTATGCATAATGTAAGTGCGTGAAACGAATTTTAATCTTCATTAATAATGACATTACATTTCAGTCATATAAAATTTACGCTCTGGATTTGAACTAATTTTTATGTAATTTGATAAATCTAGCCAAACATATCCTTTAATATAGATTTGTAAAACTAATTTAATATTGTTTAAATTTATAGATTAGTGTGACACCTCATCTATAAAAGGATTTATTGATATTGCTTACGAAATAAAATATTTCTACTTGTTTTATGAATATAGGTTAATGTGGAAAGAAAACTTCTCTAAACAGATTGACTCATTTATAAGTTTCACTTTACAGTAAATAAATAAATAGCGTATTCTGTGTTTTGTCTTTTTTTTAAATACCTGAACTTTCAAATGACATGCAATATAAAATACATCAAACAAAAATACGAAAATATACATCAGCAAATGTCTTACCACTCTAGTATAATTACTGAAATAGATAAAAATAACAAAAATATACCGTGAAACTAAGCCAAAATAAGTACCAATACATGTTTACAAAGTGGTACCGCTTTTTTAAAAAGTAAATATTCACATCTCTGCATGGTTTGTAAATGTCTATATCCATACACATCTAATTGGAATCAATTTAACGACGGATATCGCTTTGGCAATCAATATCAAGGCAATTATTTCAAAACATGCAATAATAATCCCTCCATTCTGAAATAACGGTGGTATTCATTTAGTAGAGGATTAACGTAGAAATCATTTCGAACTTTTTTTCCAAATGATAAATTATTCTGCACATTCATAATGGTTAGTGGAATAAGTGGGGGGGGGGGGGGGGGTATGAAAAGAACACAGAGAATAGTAATTTTCAGTGTTGTTATGTTTGTTTGAGAGGCGTTATAGATGGACGTAATTGCCTCGTTGATCATTCAATATGAACACACAAATACTAAATAATTTTTGTGACTAGATACTCTCTCAAAGAATTTTTTTTTAAATTTTTATATCAGTGCGTACTCTAAATAAAATCTTCACAAAATATATTCAGACCACCGCGTAATGGCCGATTGTGATAAACAACGTATTGTGACGATATTTTGTACCGTATGGTTGTAAAAGCATTTTTGCTTGTTGATATGTATTTCTTGAAATCTCTTACGTTGCTTGATCCATGCTTGAAAGACTTTAAACAACTTCTAAAATTCTCCGTCCAAACTACTTTAACTAATCACACCCTTAGTCAATGTAAAGGTGAAAGAAACCCCCGATTCCACCAAAGATACATTATTTGGTGATGTCAGGAATCGAGCCTAGCACCTTCAACTGATTTAAAGCTTCGGACCGGCGTGTTAATCAAATATTTAAAGTACAATTTATATTGGCTGTTTAAAATAAGACAACCGAGATTTTTTCAATAGCTATGAGATCTAAACCTTGCAAGTGTGAGTTACAGTACTGAACAGGAACGTTTGAACGCAATAGGACATTTTGGACGTGTATTTGCCAAGAAACCTTCGATGGATAAAAATAACCAGAATATAAGTTAGAGATTTGCTTAAAAATACTGTATTATGAGAGATCAGCGATGAAGCAAAGTTTACACTGTCTGAAATTAATAGTAGGAAGTATGTTCTACGTTCAATGGGAACATTAGGTACAGTACTTGATATAAAATTCCAGCGATGAACCACAGTGTTGGAGGTGTTATGGTTGGGATGCTTATTTTGCTCAGAGGATTCGTCCGTTGGGGAAGACCAGTTTAGCATTAAACCTGCTACCATTGGCGCAGGAACGTTTTTATTTGGGGGGGGGGGGTTAAAATAATCATGTGCTTTTATTGGGGATAATATTTTTTAGATTAAAAAAAAGACCAGGGAAATGTAATACAGTTGTCCCTCGCACTACGTGAGTGATTGGTTCTGATAAATAATCGCGTCAACATGAAAACGCAAGTGAATTGATTTTAACCTGGGTCCGATAGGGATTACTCCAAGAGAAAAAAGTAAATAAAAACCTAAAACTTGTAAATGAATGCAATTTTTATTAATTTATCTAACTAGTACAATACTATAGGTAGCCCACACCTATTACCAATCTTTAATTCCCTGAAATTTGTAAACAAACACAATTTTTAATAAATCTATCTAACCGATACAACGCTAAAAGTACACTTACTGTTAATCTTCAATTTCATGATAAATTAATTGGATTTGGCAAATTTTGATTATCACTAGCTTGTTCTTGACAGTAGGCTCTTGCTCTCTTGATGGCCCTTGGACGGTATGCTCTTGCTCTCCTGAAGGCTCTGAGATGGTAGGCTCTTGCTCTCTTGGAGGGGTTGGGACTGTGAGTTATTGCTCTCTTGAAGGCCCTGGGACTGTAAGCTCTTGCTCTCTGAAGTCCCTGGACTGTAAGCCTCCCTCTGAGCCCGGATGGTAGCTCTGCTCTTGAAGGCTCTTGCCTGACAGCTCTTGCTGTCGTGAAGTGCCCTAGGTCGTTAGACTGAGGATTTTCAACTTTTTTTGATGAAATGGTCAAGACTCAGCTTACGGGCAGCATTTTTCCTCTTTCTATAGAGTTCTTTGAAGAAAGCCAAATAAGTCAATCTCTCTGGCCACTTTGGCACTTCTATCCCTGTTAGGATCACTCTCTTCAATGATTCTAATTGCACTGTCATTGTGTTAACAAAATTCAGCAATTTGCTTTGTTGAAGATGTTTGATAAACTCAACAACATATGGCTCTTCCTCTTCATCTTTTATGCCGTTCTCCATTTCTAGAAGATCTTCATTGGTGAGTTATATTGAGTGGGATTGGAGCAATTCATTCACATTTGCCTGCTCTACGTCCTCAAATCCAACATCTTGCTATTTCAACGATGTCACGTCTTGAATTGGAAAGCTCGTGTTCAGGATCGAAATCATGAGAATCAGAAACTTAAGGCCAAATATTTTGCCATACTTCCTTCACACAGGACTGTTTAACTTCTGCCCATGAATCTCCAATGTTATAATTACAACTGCCCTAACACCAAACTGTACAGTAAAGATCTTTGTCCTCACTGGAATGTGCGTGTACAAGGTGATATCACCACCGCACAAGGTGACTTTGAAATCACAGCCGACAATGCGTTATTTTTATAATTTCTTAATCGCGTTATGGCGAAAACGCGTATAGTGATATCGCTTATAACGAGGGATACCTATATTTAACGGTCACATTGTGCATTTTTCTTATTTATTTTAGTCATGCCAAACATTATAATTAATATACACAAAACTAATTAAGAAAATATATATCTGATGTGGCTTAGCTAAAAGTTATGAAAAGCGAAAATTAAAGTAGATTTCCATAAACTTTTGCCCTATATTCGTTACTATCTGTAAGACCACTAACTAGTTTTGCAATTTTCAAGTTTGTTGAGCTTCTCAGGGTATGCATTCAGCAGACACAGGTGATTTAGTCTACGTTGCTTCATCATAGAGCAAAGATAGTTTTTTTTCGTACAAACATTGAAAAACTTCTTTCTGTAATAGCCGATGTATCTGTATCACTATCAGAGTTTTCAAACAGTGTGTGCTCCAAGCACATTTTATTTTTGTTATGTTACCTTAGTGTGAACTTTTTATCTTGCCTCAACAAGATCTTTACATATCTAAAAGTTTAACTATAATATTTGGGGGGGGGGGGGGTAAAAATGATAGTTTCTATCCCCTCAATTTTTAAGGGATTAAAATTTACCCCCGTATCCCCCCGTTCCTGCGCCACTGCCTCCTACCTAATGTCAAGAAGAAAATGCCTCACACCCGGGTTTACAGCATGATGTTAAGTTTCAAATAAATACCTCTTATTTCTTGACCAGCCAATCTCCGTGCTTGGATCAGATCTAGTGCATGTGAGATGAACTGGTACGTCACGTAGGAGATAAAAAAAAAAGCAACCTACAAAGCTAATTGCTGCACTCTTTGATGGAAGGATGAACCGAAATTATTAGAAGCAGTACTTCACGTTTAAATGATTCAACACCTTGTAATTATGCTCAAGTAATTAGTGCTGAGGGTAGGGTTACAAATAACTTTGTGTAACGTCACACAATTTTAACCTTTGTGTAGCAAATAAACCTTTTTTATTTGATTATTTCAGTGAAAGTACGCTGCCCTCTCAGAAAGTGCAAGTTATATACCTCATACAACTTAAATAAAAAAATGAATACATTGATATGCCATGGTGTGATTCTGGAAGCATCCAATCTCATTAGCTTTCCCAAGGTCACATTTCTCTACTCTGCTGAAGAAGTAATAGAAGGTGAATGTTTTGACATTAACGATGAGATGATCGGATTCTTTTGTTAGAACGACCACCTAATGGTTGGCTTATCTTGGAGCGCTTAGGCATCTAGTACTAACCGATATATTGAGAGCTCAGTGAAAAAGGGATACAACACACAAATAAGTTCATAAGAAGGTCTGAATAATAAACAGTAGGATCTGAATCATTAGACATTGGTTAATTCGAAAAATAGGATAATTCGAGCCCAATATGATTCCCGTGAAATTACTATCTAAATCAATGGTAAAAAATAACATTCAATTCGAATTTCATAAGGAAATATTTTGATTATACAAAGCGAATTGTTAAATTTTTTGAGTTTGTAATCATTTAAAACCTAAAATAACGATCTTTATTAAATCACCGAATGGCCCGATAATGTCAAATAATGTTAGAGTTATCAATGCATGGTAAAATAGCTGATCCACGAAATCCAAACCAGACGTAAAATAAAACCTTTTTAGTGCAATCGGTAGACTTGAAGAGTTTGTTTATTGCTCCAAGAAAAGCAAACCATGACAAACTTATATGATTAAAAAAAATTTAATCAGGAACAAATTTGTCTTATTTAAAAAATAATATTTCATATTTAAACCATTGATGTTATTTTAGTTATTAAGTTGAGCATTTTTTAAACGTAGATTTAGGTTGTTTTGCCCATAAAGCACCAACCATTTCAAAAACCAATAGACTACATATTGATAATGTTTTTTGTGTACACTCTGTGTAAAAGAAGTTTGGTTGAAATCAGATAAATATTATGAATATTTTTATCTACTCTAATTTGATCTCGCATTTTTAATTTTTAGATATGTTACTTTATTATTTTGCCTGTTATTGGTTTGTATAGCTTCTATAAATATACTTTGCCATATGTTATAAGTGTAGTTGAATGATTTTTGAAGAAAAATTAAATATCAACAACTATACTTGAGCTTGTCAGTTAAAAAAAAGTTTGTACATCCATCGCTCTGAAATGGTGACCAAAATGTAGGCTATAAGCCAAGCGAGCAATGGATGTACACACTTTTTTTTACAGTTAATAGTTATATTGTGATCTTGTGAAAAGTAGTACAAATATTTGATAATATATACGACTGCAATAGGTAACAGGATAAAGTGATATAAATACCCAAACAAAGATTTTATAATCTTAAGCCAAGGCACCACACTTAATACAACACAAATAAGCTAAGTTGCGAGAATCTCCTTAAATTTTCAAAGTGAGCCTATACAAAAAAAAATTAACATTTATAGTCACCAGCTCGAATAAAACCATACTCTTCTAGTTCTGAGGTGGGTTATTTAAGTCCCTCAATCATAAGGATGGTTCATATACTGGATATTTTTTCAGATTAGTTTAAATGAAATATTAAAAAATGTATTTATTTTATTTTGACCTACAGCCAGGCCCTCACAGAGGTCAAGAGAGGCCCAGGCCACTTCCAATTTTGGATGCCCCACCTCAGTTAATTAAAAAATGAAGAGTTGCGAAAACAATTAAACAAACCTAGTAGTATATTTTAAATGTTTACATTTAATACATTGACAATTAAAAAAAAAAAAAAAGAACATTGAAACACTTTGTAATAAACGTTCAAATTTTTATTTAACATATGATTTTATTGCTTTTTTTGTGTGTGCAAATTCACCAATTAAATTTGAAAAATCTAGTTTTCTTTCAATATCATAGTTTACTATATTAAACATTGCGAGGTCATTCAAACGATCTTGTCCCATAGTTGAACGGTAGTAATTCATTACCTGTTTTATTATATTGAATGACCACTCCCCAGAAAACTACTGTTGCGGGTAGACTCAGAAAAAAAATCCTCAACGCAACAGTAACATTAGGAAACACATCAGAAAGTCCAAGTATTTCTTGAAGTAATGCGTTTGGCTTACAATTCAGTTTAAAGTTGACGGAATGTATTCGCTTAAGAAAAAATCATCTCATCAAACAGATCCAGAGATATCTCTTTTGTGTACATACTTTGGAATTGTTCTGTTGATGAACGTAGATTTTGAATCCCGAGTTCATTGAATTTGAGACCCCCCAAGAAAATGAGGCCTGGGACAAATGGACCTGCTGGCTCCCCCTCTGTGAGGGTCTGCTTACAACAATTTTTACAGGAATAGTTAGCCAACATTTGTTTATATATTTTTGCATCAAATTTTAATACAAGCTCGTGCTATCCAATTTTAATCAGTCTGTTAGAGTAGGTATGAAGGAGTTAGGATTAAGTGGTAATGCACCCACATTTGTGTATAGGATTTATTTTAAACCATTTATTTAAAAAAAAACACTCACTTTAACCAACTGGGATTTGAAATCAGCCCTCTTCGTCACTGGCAACCCATAATAGACGAGCTTGAAGTTTAGTTCACTTTCCCACCAAAATGGGGTACTACCATATTTATTGTAATTGTATAGGATATAATATTCAATAACATAAAAAGTATGTTTAAATTCCCTGACTGTCAACCATCCCCTAATACTTTAAACAAAAAATAAGATAGTTATTTACATTTTAGATTGCTAGATTTTAAAGAAATAAAAATAACTTTTTTACTGGTATTTTTTTTAAAAACACACATATTTTCATTTACGTGATTCCCATACTTTGTTTCTTAAATACATACTTTTATCCTGAGGGTGCTTTCTATATGAACATTAGAACATCGTTTAAAAAAGCATTCCTACAGAAAAAACTAAAAAAGTGAGGAGCTTAACTCTCAGTGCATACAGAAAAGACTTTAATGCCTGCTACAAAATACGTTCTTGATGAGGTTGGCTGGTCCTATTAGGGAAGATTATGAAGCAGTGCTCGCTACACGTTGATTACACTGGTTTAACAACTTTAATCCACAGATTCTTCCAGTCTTAACATACAAAACCTCAAGTCATACCAACTTTCAAAAATGGAAATAAAAATATAAATGGACATAAATAAAATAGTAAGGGAGTAGATTAGAAGCGTGCTTCAGGAAGTGAGTTTTGTCTAGACATTTGATTAGATTATAAATTAATATGAGACTTATTTTAAAAACGGAAAACGTTTATTAGTGCAAAAAAACACTTTATAAATTTATCTAGAAATATATCATAATCCCTATCTCTTATAAAATAAAAGATATGGTTATAAGATCAAATATTTTAATGAAATGAGAATCTTGGTATTTTATTTAAAATGAAAGATTTTTTAAAATAATTTTTAATTTTAGGTTGACACTACACCAAACAATTTATAGACAGTGATTTCATTTTAAATAACCAGCTATGTCAAGAATATTAAAAATGGCATGGTGACGTTGAAACAATAATTTTTGTCACTTTGTCTCACAACCCGTTTTGGGATATATTCATCTGTACTAATTTAGGGATGAGGAGAATTGAATGTATAGAAAATGTACCCGCATTTGTGGGGAGAGAGCGAGGAGGATAGCTAAGATAAAACCAGTACCTCTAATCAGGATTTAAAACCCTGAGCTCCCCGTAATTAATTATCCAGTCTATTGTGGGAATGACGCCTTAGACCAGTGATTTACAAATTAAAAGTGCCCGAGGGCCACATTTGACTCTGCGAGTCTAATTGCGGATCGCATTATAATGGGCTAGGGGTTGAAAGGAAAGAGAACTCACACTGAAACAAAAGTTAATACAAAAAAAGAGAGCAATCAAATTTATAACTGAATGAATATCAGTTGGAGCGTTCATATATTCTCCCACACAGGTCAAAACTTTCCAAATCTCGGCTAAAAATTCTCACTTCAGAAGAATATTTTTCCAAGAACATTTGTGGGGTGGAAAAAAGGTATCTTGGCCACGGCCCGCCAGTTGGAAACCCCTGCCTTAGACCATAAGATCACCGAATCGGGTTTCTAGAAAAGATGCTGGATCTATTTTCATAGAATCACACGTCAAGTCATGTAACAGCTTTCAAATTTGATAGATATGGTTAAAACTTATGAAAGAACACTAATAATAATTAATTGTAAGATATTATCAACGTTGGTATAGTGATTTTATTTTTTATATTCTATTTTCTAAAACAGCGTTTCCCAAAAGGTGTTCCGCGGAACCCTGGGGTTCCGTGGAAGGGTCAAAGGGTTCCGAGTTCAGATCTTCGCGTTCAATTGTCAGACATTAAGCCTAATTTTAGTGCTATTATAAGTAAATATGTGAAAAAATTTCATTCTTCACATTAAATAGTTACTTTTTTTTGTACGATAAATGTTTTATAATACTTATATTAATTATTTTTATTTATAATTATTCTTTCTTTTCATGTCAAATATGAAAATATTCAAACTACACTACAAGGTACAATCACTTTTGTTATTATCAAAATGGGTTCCGCCAAAAAAAGTATGATCAATTAGGGTTCCGTGGCCAAAAAAAATTGGAACCTCTGTTCTAAAACATCCTTTCTATGAAAATTGGACTATACTTCACACATCTTATTATGAAACATGAGGTACAAGCTTTAGCTATCAGAATAACTCACCACATTTTAGAGGAAGGAGATGAGGTCGTCTCATTTTTCAACCGTGGCGTCGACGCTTTATTTCTAGACCATATTGGCTTCTAGTGACTTTGCAGCTTTCCTGTATGCGGGGAAGAATGTCTGTAGGGAGATCGAGTGTAAAGAGGGAGGGGGGCATCAAGTTCGCCCCCCTCCCCCCTACCACAGCCCCCTACTTTGGAAACCTGATACAACCCTTTCAAGGTTTGCCCGTATAATTCCTGGTGATCTTGTTTGAGGAAGCTTTACCATACGCCACCCTCCCCTCCCCTGTATACCCCTCCAGCAAACCATGTCTCAACGGACCACCCTTTCTCAAACTTCAGTCCCGTCCTCATCAATAAAGATCGAGAGCTCGGCGCATACATCGACTGCCGAGTCTGGTGAGGATCATAAAGGTATTTAGGGGTAACCAACGCTGCGTTTTCCATACCAGATGTAACCTCTTCTTACCACTTGGTGTGAGTGGCGTGGAAAGAGTTGGAGCTGCCAATCTGACGTTTTTCACACTAGACCCGTCAGCCTCTTTCTGATAGGTTTCGCACGAAGCGCTGATAGGTTTAGATCATTTAGAACTTTCTTATGGTTAGCATTGAAAATATTTTACAAGATTATTATTTTAATATAACTGATAATATTTACCTAATGTCACAAGTGCATAACTTATGTTTGGCTTATTAAAATACGTCCATTCATGGTGGCGTTGGTATTGTTTTGACATTTAAGAAATTACTAAAAACCCATTCCACATTCAAGCGTCTGGAAAACAAGTCTCACCATTTTGGGAATCAATTTAAATTTGACCTATTTAGTCAAAATGATCAAATCAATGTGCAAATCAGCTGAATATGGAACTAATTTTTAATACATTTTAGACTCTCAGAAAGACCAGAGTTACGATCAATGGATCATAGTATGATTTTAGAAAGATATATCTTTTAGTAAACATAAACTTTTTTATTTCAACATAGCAAAAGGTCACTCTATTATTAATATTATTTCATTGGCATTGATATTATCTATGAAAAGTGACAGTTGCATATGACCAATGTTTTCATGAACATTGTTTTAATAGCAATTATTTATCGTCAAAATTTTCCTATACACCTAATTTAGACTGTGCTTACCATCGCATATAACTTCTACTAAAATTCCCTAAGATTATGCGTAGAAAATGCGATAAATACACGGATGCCCACATAATGCTAAACTCATTATGTTGAACATTATTTGGTAGTTTTAAATAAAGTAATTTATAGTTAAGATAAGGTGAGAGTAGAGGGATTATACCCACCTCGGTGGCGTAGTTGGCTAACGCGCCAGTCGTGTTGAGCCAGACCAGCGAGGACGGGGAGATCGAGTTTCGAATCTCGGTCGGGTGAACTGGGGGCGGTTTTTCCTAAATGGTTTTCCACTCTCCCTCCACGCAAATGCGGGTTCACTTCCTCTAAGTTAAACCTTCCCATTTCCTAATCCATTAGTGTAATTAGTACTTAAGCGTATAACCCGAACGGGAAGTAAGACACGGTGCTAAAATTAAATTAAAATTAATTAAGTTAAATAGAGGGATAATCAATTAATGCTTTTTTATTTGCATGGAGGAAGTATGAGAAATCACCGAAGATGCTTAGTGTTATAGATATTAAATGTATTTTACATTATATTTTAATTACCAACTCAAACAAATTATAACAAAAGTAATTCCAAATATTCTATAAATATCTTAAGTTAAATGAATACTTTAAAACAAATCAATTTCAGAAACGATTTAGAAGTAAAATTGACTTAAAGCATTGATTCTAAACATTGAGCATAATCATTCATCTGCGCCTAGGTTATTCACCTATTTACATAAATAGAGGAGAAAAGAAAACTATTTACTAAAAAAAACACCTAGTTACACCAGATTAGAATTGAAACCCCAAAATATCGTACAGCTCTAAACTAGATGTGGGTTTTACTCAATCAATGGTATTAGATCTTACTTTTAAAGATGTTGAAAAAATAAGTATTCAGATATTATATTTTATATTTATTTCCCTACAAAGTTGCGTAACTATTAACTATCAAACAATTATTAGATTAAAATTATAACACAGCTATAATTTTATACTATATTTAATAGGCTTGAATTATTTCAATTGAATTGCAATAGGGAATAAATTATCATACTTCTAGTTATCGGTAGGATAAATATGAAACACACTATTTTAGTTAAATAAGTAATTCAGTTTAATACAATTTTTCAAATTATAGCAAATTAGCTTAGTTTACAACCATTGGGGTACGCTCGTAAAATTGATTTGAGTGATCTCTCTGTCATCTCAAAACTATATTTTGGGTAATATATTCTAAAGAACGAAATAGATAGACTCCAAAAATACAAGTATACCCCTATAATCTTCTCCTAGCTGCGATTGCAGACGATAAGGGATTTGCGTGTTAGATCAAATTATTTTGGGATGTTTTGGAGAAGATGTAGATTATATGTTTGGTCTCAGAAATTACTCTGTGTGTTTAGATTTTTAAGATGGCCATAGGCCTTTATGTTCAATAAAACGCTCACAAATAATATTTTGTTTTGTTTTGGAGTTCGATCATTTTATCCAAATATTTTCTATAAGATATTTAAATCAATCTAACTTTTAGCTTTTACATAATGTTTAAATAGTATTATAAAATATATACTTACAGCCAACGTGAAACAATGAGAAAAAATAAACGTAAAATGGAAAGGTATTATTGAATCAAGCAACTATAGTGTATGTGTATGTATCGGAATTTTATCTAAGCCTACACCACTTACGAGCGTAAAATGCGATAAACTATCTCGGGGGATCAAATAGGTGTGTGTGTATGTATATATGCACGCCTATATCCACGCCTATTTTACTGCCTCAACTCACTTATTTCAACACTCATTTGACTTTGACATTATGAATGGCCATCCTTTTTACTTCTTCATCACACATGACTATTTTATATATATTTGACTTCCTTATCACACATTAATTGACCCCATTTGAATATTTTATATATATGTATATATATAAATATATATATATACTACGTGTGTTGATTTAGTCAAATAGGTGTCAATTCATCTGTGATGAGGAAGTCATATTAATTAATTCAGGAAACTTAATTTTATATTATTGAATGAAAATAAGTATATCTTAGTCACGTGTAATAGTAGTTTATTTTTAACATGGACTTAAATATGTATATAGTTGAAAATTACTCTTTAATATATCTTTTTCTTAAATTGACACTCTTATATATAATTAACCCTCATGAATTAATAAATAGTACGATGAATTTATTTTTATATCCACACAAAATATATATATTTTAAGATTGAATTATCATGAATGTTATGTAATTTTAGTTGTGGAGATGACTTATTATGAATTAAAATGCCCTTGTTCTCCCATCAGACTTTTCTTCAAATTATATTTGCTCTTGACCTGTGAATTAATCACTAGTCCTCACTGAAAATATTACTGTAACGGTTTGAGTTTATATACAGTTGAAGGAAATCATACACAATCTTAAATAAAGGTATACGAATGGGGTTCTTACAATATTATTAATCTTTTAATAATGATCTAATAAAAGTTAAAATCATTCTTATAAAATTAATCCTTAGTCAGTAATGCGCATGCGTTGAGAGAAAGCAAAAACTAATTAGTTTCTGATCATAATAAATTGACTAAAAAAAAAAGACCATCCAGAAAATAAACCAGAAAAACCATAAACACGCACATTTATTTATTCAAATATTTATTACATACTTTAATCTAGGCAATTTTGGACCCTTTTTTATTACTATAATTCAAATATTGTATTTCATTTCAAACCAGTTTATTTATAAAGAGGCACTTTGTATGGAAGCATATTGAAATTAATGAACGTAACTAAAATCTCTATATGACTTTAGAGAACCAAACATTCCCGAAATTATTCATTTTTTGAGAATAAAAGCCTCTGTATTTGGAATGTTGGCCCATTAAAATATTAAAAATATAACCCATGGGTGTCTTTTAAAGAGCTATTTATAGCTTTGTTGAAATATATAAACTAGATCAAAGGATGTAATGGAAGCACATTCATATAGCTCCAATGAATGATAACTATACGAACTCAATTGTTGTTATCATAATTACTACTATTAACGCTATCCCTTATCACTAAATATATCAATTTTTATACTGAGGACTCTTCACTAAATTATTATTGGGCCTACTATTAAATCATTTCACTGCTTTTTTTCCCTCTTTGTTAATATTAAGTCACAAAAAAATGTTAAATTAAATTTAACACGACAAAATGTGAAGTGATGTTAATGACAAGGAAGAGGATAAAGCCTAATAAAGCTATAAATTTATATGGAGTAGAGTTCAGAAAGGTACACAATGTATAATTCATTCACGACCTTAGTTTACTTAGATGACAGCTCAAAAAGTTACTAGAAATAGTCCCTAATACATCCCTACGCCAACTGCTGGCATCTATCACTTTGGATAACTGTAATGAAAACAAATGGTAATCTATGAATGTGATAGCTAACCACAGTAATTTAGGCCAATATCATTTATATATTTATTTGAGGTCGGACATAAAGCTTAGTTATAGTTTTATTCCACTTAAAAAAATTATTATTCACAGCACTTCCACAAAAATAACGGCCGACGAATTTAAGCCAAATGATTGAACGTGACGGAAACAAGTTATTTACAATGATGCACCAACGCAGTAGATTCAAATATTTTAGTCAGTTAAATATTTCGAAATACGATAAAATAATCATAAAATAATTTATTATATATTAAAAAAAGGCAAGTATTTTCTCTTTTCCAAATAAATAAATATTATGCCTGAATTAAAAAGTATTATTATATGCACTACATTACACATAGTCAATAACGTTCCAAAACAAATAATAAGTACTTTTAATTATATTTAAAATATTGTTTCAAGTTGGATAAAAAAAATTATTAAAAGTAATGAAATAGTATGAGAAAACTTAAGTTTACGTTAATTTTAATGTAAAATATAGCATGCAATTAAAAAATTTTAAATGTATAGCAAACCAGTGATCACTTACAAGTGTTGGCAACCCAAAACCTAAACATATGATTTTTGAACTGTCATCCAGGTAAAAACCTATCATGAACAGACTCTAAAATATTTTAGAAGATTGATTTAGGAGAAGGGTGGGTGTAGAGAATATATAATAAGATGACGGCAGCAGGGGGAAATGTTATATACAGGGCATTCTTTGTACCTGTTTTTGCGAATGCAGCAGAAACATGGACATAGGATATTAATAGATTAGGTAAGTGGTTTGTGAGGAGCATGTCAGCTGCCACGAGGAGAAACAAGATTAGGAATGAAGTTATCCGGGAAAGAGTGGGAGTACATGAGATAGTGGAGGAAGCAAAACTGAGATGGTATGGGCATAATGAGAATGTTGGAGTTTATGAGATAGTAGAGGAAGCAAGACTGAGATAGTATGGGCATAATGAGAATGTTGGAGTTTATGGATAGTAGAGGAAGCAAGACTGAGATAGTATGGCATAGTGAGAATGTTTGGAGTTTATGAGATAGTAGAGGAAGCAAGATGATATAGTATGGGCATAATGAGAATGTTGGAGTTTATGAGATAGTAGAGGAAGCAAGACTGAGATAGTATGGGCATAATGAGAATGTTGGAGTTTATGAGATAGTAGAGGAAGCAAGACTGAGATAGTATGGGCATAATGAGAATGTTGGAGTTTATGAGATAGTAGAGGAAGCAAGACTGATATAGTATGGGCATAATGAGAATGTTGGAGTTTATGAGATAGTAGAGGAAGCAAGACTGAGATAGTATGGGCATTTAATGAGAATGTTGGAGTTTATGAGATAGTAGAGGAAGAAAGACTGAGATGGTATGATCATGTAATTAGGATGGAGAAGAAGAGGATACCAAAGAATAAAGAAGGAAATAAAGTATGCAGGAAAAAGACCATAAAGTCTACCAAGTGAGAAGAGATTAAAGGAGAAAGAATGGTAAGAAAGGAAAGGAAGATGGAAGCATTTTATTAAACTGACCCGGCTACAGGCTGGAAACAGTTGATGATGATGTCACTAAATTTATTTTATTATAATATATTTTACACAAATGTAATCATTATTTTTAAGCCATGTAATCTCCTATGTTTTATCAGTGCTAGCTTGTTAGAGGCCTTGACTGTTAGCTATGACTTTAATAAAGGAAAAGGAAAATGGAAATGGAAATATCACATTACGCTCTTCATAGAACACAAGTTGTACTTAGTGGGTGCCAAATTATGGTCGACCATACCGAAATAATGTTTAAGTTTTCACTATAAAAATCTGTACTATTGGACATGAGGACAACGGCGTCCCTCCAGTTGAGTTCTGTTAGTTTTGCATATTAAGGATAGGCCGTAGTCCGTGGTACGAATTCAATCTGAGTGTTCTGAGTAGGCTCTTCATATCCCCATGTAGTTTCAAGTAAACTTTTTATAAATTCTAACTTTCACTCTACCCTTAACCTCTGGTGTAAAGCAAATATGAGGATAATCCAGACGGGCTGTAAAATGCGGAGCATAGAAATAAAACTAGGAAGAGATGAGAAATAAAATAAACTCTTTGGTAAGACACGATTTCAAGATAAGTATTACAAATTCTTAAACATACAGATTCAAGTGTCCAAGCTCCATTAACAAAGTATATTTATTAGAAAAACATAAAGTTCAAACCAAATTTATTTTTCCTATTTTATTTCCTTTGGGTTAAGGAGTCCAAAATAACTTATGCACTTAATAAAGGTCCTTGAAGTGTAAGCTTAATAAACTATATTCGAATGAGATCCAAATAAAAATGTACCTGTTTCACATATTCCGAGATGATAACGCCATATTCACCGTCACTATTATGTTTTTAGATCTCGTAATATTTCTTTCCTGGATTGGTATCTAAATAAGGAGAATTGTAATCACTGTCGATATTACGTTCTTGGTTTGGATTAGATCCTTTTTACTATCAAAATGTAGGTAGAAAGAGGTAAGCTAATTTTAAATGTCCTAAATGATATGATAGGAAGTATAAATTTTATGTAACCTATATAACTTTGTGTTCTCTATCATATATAAATAGAGTATATAATAGTAATGATAATACTTATAGTAAAATCAGCTACACTCAATGCAGACTTTAAAAGTACTTAAGATATTATATAGTAAAAATTGTGTACTCTCTAATTCTGCCCATTGTCACTATAAATAAATAATAATAATAATAATAATAATAATAATAATAATAATAGCACCAATAGTAATAAATATAGTAATAAATTTAATAATAAATATAAAATAATATTTTGGTAGGAACGATCTCTTAGAAAATATATACCTACTGTTTTTTGATCAACAAATTAAAACATTTACTATATTATTGGTATTATTTTATTGGTATTAAAAAACTTATCAAAAGTGACAGCTGTCGATCACATATCTCTACATAGAGACAGGGCCTTCGTGAAAGTAGTTTTAGAACCTTTACTAACTTTCAGATAAGGTTCTTTCTATGAATATATATATGTGTGTGTATGTGCTGTAATGTTTAATAAACGAATGCAAACTATAATTTTAACTAAGCTCTATTATAGTTGGTGATTACTATGCAGTGTTCATCTCTCTTTTCAAAGTTAAATACGACGCGAAGGGAACAAGAAGCTTTGCAAAGTACTTAATGTTAACAGTTTCAATTATGGTGATAATCCTGACTCTTGAAGATGAGGTTAAGTAAAATTTCCTTAAATTGCTTCTAAGTTGAATAAGTATGACGGTGTTTGTTCCAATTACTTTTCTCTACATCGTAATTACTTTAGGTTACCACCCGACATTTTGCACAAATTTATTGAGGTGGGGAATAGTGTAATTTCGTTTCATTCCACTTAAATGTTCTAGCACCTAGATGATGTAGAGGAGCCATTTCGCTAATTAAACTGTTGCATTTAATGTATAATTCATTTTAACATGTAAAAACAATATTTTTTTAAATTTCAGTGTTTGTGTTAATTGTTTGTATTTAGCAGGATCAAATTAATTGTGTAAATAAGATAATTTCAGTTTACGAGTTTGAATAGAATCATCATAACTATATAGTTTAATGGTTCGATCCTTACTTAATCAGCTTATAGAATAATATCACCATGAAAATCTCAATAATTTAACAGTGTGCATATTTATTACTCAATAATATACTTTATTCAACTTTCTTGAATTACACGATTGTGAGAACAAATAAATATTTTTAAGTACTTAATATTTAAAACAAGAAACAACTTTACTTTCCAATTTAATGCTACACTTTTAGAAAAAAAAGTATAATCAATATATAAATTAAATGAAATGTTTGTTGGCTCGTTTGTGCTTATGGATTTGTGTTAACGTATGAATTAATCCAATACCAAAACTCCTAAACAGTTTAAATTTGGTGTACGTACTAAGAAAAGGCTTAAGGTGAACACCATGGCTTGATTTTCTTTTAAGTTTTTCATAATTTATGAGTGCAATGCCTTAAGCCACATGAAAAACAAAAAATGCACTATCAACATGTACTGTTTAGTGTAGTAGTAACCATTTTTATTCATAGCTTGGATCACCATGGGATAATAAAAGCTTCAAATACAAAACGAAAGTATCTACATGAATAAATTTATACTTTAAATCCAAAGATAAATGATATTTTTGCTTTTCGTATTCAAATTTGTAGTTAAATAGTGTTTATTTGCAAAATGTATTTTATTATTTAGCACCACGTCTTACTATACGTTCGGGTTATACGATTAAGTACTAATTACGCTAAAAGGTTAGGAATTGGGGAGGCTGAATTTAGATGAAGTGAACACACATTTGCGTGGAGGGAGAGTGGAAAACAATTTAGGAAAAACCACCACCCCAATTTACCCAACCAATATTCTAACCTTGATCTCCCCGTCCTTGGCAGTCTAGCTCAACACGACTAGTGCGTTAGCTAACTATGCCACCGAGGCGGTTTATATTTGCAAAATTAAAGCTATACACGTATCTTTCCAAGTATACAAAGATAACTATTCAGTACAAACAGATGAGGCAGTTAAAACGTCAAAGTAAAAAATATAATAATCATATAAATACAATAGTATATAATATTTGTGTACTAATGATGTAACTTCAAGACCAAGAAAACTCTCATAATTATTTGGATAGATCTGAAATAGAGTACTTTAAGCATTTTTTTTTACTTTACCTATGTTCAGAATCTAGCGCCTTAGACATAGACCATTAGTGTAAATAATTCCTAAATACACAAATCTTAAACTTTGAATTAGTTTGTGTTTTTTACTATTTATAATTTTGCAGCCTGGAACCTCGGACCGCTTGGCCACAGTTTAGTTAGCTCATAAACTAAGAAAAATATAAAACTCAAAACATTTTCATCCATTGACAGTTAGATGCCCTTAAATCATATAGCTGTTGTATTCGTAACTTAAGGTTGTGTACTTTGGCGTATGGTTATTTTTATTCAAAGCTTGAGCCTTTAACTGCTTGACCACCTGTGTATGTAATTAAAAAACCATACTATAGCAAATTATTTTTCAATTATGAATTAGTAAACAATGTTTTTCAAACACCTATATATCTCAATCTCACACAACTACACTTAATTATAACATAATCAATTAACACAAAACAACTGAGATGACTCAAGCCCATAAAGTTTTACTGGCACGCTACAATTTGGCCTTACTCTCTTGAATCCCGAACAGATAAGTGTTTTCCGTTGTGTTTTTCCTTTCCCCTTATGCGCAAATATTGACTTTACTATCTTTTAACTTCTTACTCATTATTTCTATAAATTGGTGTAAGATTAGTAAATTTCTACTTATTAATACGACGTTTTTACCCTTTAAAAAGCAAATAAGTACTTCAAACATTTAAAACACCATTTTTTTTAAAAACTATGCATTATAGTATTTGGGTGTGTGATTTTAATATCAATATTTGGTTAAATATTTTTTTAGGTTTAAAAGTAAAATTATCCTTTAATTTTGTTTTAATATTATTTTTTCATAACTTTTATGTTTATTGTAGCTATAAAAACATATATTTATATATAATTTTTTAGAAATTTATAGTATATGTAATTATATATTAATTTTGAAAATAAAGTTAAAATAAAATCAGAAATCGCTTAATATTCAAAGTTTTTTCTTCAAGTAGGTAGTAGAATTAACACTCCTGTTCTGAGAAAGCAACTCAAAAATCAACTCTAGGTCACAGCTAAAAGTTAACTTGTAAACCATTATCATAACAGCTTAAATAACTTACGTTTCTAGAGAAAATGTGTTTTAAAAAAGGTCATAAAAAAGGAAAATAACGACTATGAATATGTCTCCATCACGATAAACCGAGTAGAATCTCATTTTTACCCTAGTAACGGGGGAAAACCTATCAATGTAACTTATAACCATAATACATATGAGAGAACGATTTTTTTTCCCTACCACCCACATCTTCTGTGGAGGCGTTAAGGTCCATAGCTTTTAAAAAATGGAATGGGTTTTGGAGTTTGCTAGAGGTTGAGGCTAGATGACTATAGAAATGATCACCCCCTCCCTTCTCTTTACCTTCTCCTCGTTATACGTAGTATAAGATCGTTCCATAACGGGGGAAACTTTTTTTCTTATAAAAAAAAAGTGTGTATGATGAGGTAATAAAGGCAAGACAACTTTTTGAGGTTGATAATGTTGTCAGGTTTTTTTTTTCAGGCTCATAACAACAAGGAAAAAGTTTCACAACGTACTTCTTGGAGTGATACCTTATCGTTATTGGTATTGCAGTGCAACAGTTATATAATTTATTTAAAGCATACTTTATAATAAAGGTATGTATCAGTAAATTACTCAAAAGGCCTAAATTATCATCCCCAAACTGTGTTTTCTGCATGATCATATACGTAGTCTTTTCAGCTTTCACTTCTAAGCCTATTTCCTTAGATAGCCTCTAATAAAAGTTTCTGCATTTCTGCAACACCTTTCTTAATATTGCCCAACAAAGCTAAATATCCGTAATCTCAACGGCCTCCATTGAATATTTAATGTCAACCCTTCCCTACTCTCTTGCATTACTAATAGCAAACTCTAAAGCTGTTTGAAAAGAAGTATGGAAAATGTATCTCCCTGTTTCAATCCAATTATGTATTTTGAAGATATCTTATAATTAACAAGGCTCTATCACATAAACACAAATCCAAGAATGGGGGAGTATTGGGCAATAGCTATTAGTAAATACTTAAGCCGCCCTTAAAATTATTTAGTTATATTATTGTTGATATACTGAAATAAAATACAAACAAATATTGGCAATAAGAGAGAAACATTTCTCGGTAAAATATTCAAGTCATTGACGTCCAGATGAAGTGATTTTATTCGTTTGGGCTTTGACTACACACAAAATATATATATATATATGACTTGAATATTTTTTATAAAAAAATATATATTACCAACACGCCCTCCTACGTCTTCATTCCATACGCATATACGAGTATGTGATTTTTCCCTATTGGGGTAGGAATGAGGGAGTAATCATTTCAGAGGTAATCTACCCACATTTGCGTGGAAGGAGCGTGGGAAAACATTTAAGGAAAACCACCCTTATTAGAAACGACTGGAATTCGAACCCAGATGTCCCCGTCATCCGCAAGCTAGTCTAACACGAGAGTGACCACTTAGACCGTTCGCCCACTCTAGCAGGTGACCATAATATTTAATCCTGAAAATTGGAAAATGACACCTGGACACGGGAATCGAAGCTGGGACCATTGACCTAGTACGCCAATGCTCTAACCACTGAGCTATCCAGGATTCGTCCCGTGTCCTGGGTCATTCTTCACTCATATTTTAAGGCAGAGTCTATGATGGACGTGCGGAAATCGTCGGTTACAAATGTGTGAATTTATTAAGATCATGAACTATCAGATAACGCAGCCACCTTCGACTCGGTAGTTGGCTTATTGCTGCCACTTGAAGAATGACCCTGGATACGGGACGATTCCTGGATAGCTCAGTGGTTAGAGCATTGGCGTACTAAGTCAAAGGTCCCGGGTTCGATTCCCGTGTCCAGGTGTCGTTTTTCAATTTTCAGAATATTATATCTAATGGAGTAAATCCTCACTAAAAGCATACATAATATATTTGGCTATTTGATTCTATAATATTTAAGTCAGAGCCAACGTTAGTGACAAATTCAACCACCGAGCAGTGTAGTCGATACGTTAGAGTGATAATAGAACGGTAATCACTGTTATCGATTTGTTGTAAATCGTTTGATATTGATTCTGACGTTAAAGTTCTTGGATTAATTAACTGAAGTTTAAGTCTAAAGGTGAATTCACACGTCGCTGAAATTTGAAATCAGTAAAATGAGTCCGCCACCTCTTAGTGGTGCAGCTTTTCACACACTCGTGGAAAGTTGGGAATCTCTGTTTACCCATGATGGATTGAAACGTCAAACATAAAAAACGAAAATATTACAATTAGTGAAAGTTACTGTATATAAAATAAAATAAGATGTTTTACTTATTGCTTGGGTTTGAATTTGTCATCGATAAACCTCATGAATTCCAATAAACTGTCGTTTTTAAATCGTCACTTTTGAGTTGCGCCATCGTAAGAATGTGCAGTGTTTATATATAGTGCATGTTTGAAGTTTGCGCATGCGCTGATCGGCTCTTCTTGGCCGGTTTTCTGTAAAAGTGCTAGAAAAGTTGAAATTATCTCTACTCGAGCATGCGGGCTACGCTGGCCAAGCGGACTTGTTGTGATTGGATTAGAGCTGTCACGTGATCAAATATCAGCACTGCTCTCGTTTTACAACGAACATGTGAATCCACAATTATTCCTTGAGATCCCTCGATTGCATTCGTTCTATTAAAATAGTTGGATTTTTTTTTTCCAGAACAAAATAATTTAAAGTGTTCCAAAGATGAAACATTTTCTGAACATGTAAAGGTTGATTTTTTCATCACATATCTCTACTCGTGACTAGTTACGAAGCTTATCAAATGATTTTGTCATAAGCCCACACCGATGGGCATGAGACATAAGCATGAGTCTCGTATTGTCTGGTTTTCCGGTGACGGGGAAGTTGGGACTAGAAGAGTGTATTGGGGTGGGTTCATCTATATGGTTCCCCCTCTTCCCACGAACAGGTACGGAAACATTAGCTCTAAAATAGACCTTTATAATTATTACCACATTATCGAATACAATATTTCGACAGCCAAATGATGATCACGGACTGTGGAATGAAGACAAGTTTTATCCATATTAGTTTTATTGAATTTAAAAATTTTCAAGGCAGATATTTTTTAAAAATTCAATTGATTTGTGAATAACATTATTAAAAGTTTGGGAATCTATTTTTAAAAAAAGCATCAATTATTCATTAATTATCATTTGTTCTTCATAAAAGGTTTAATAAATTCAACTTCTTTTTTTAAAAAAAAGCTTTTTAAGTTTTTACTTTACTAAAAAGTAAAAAAAAAAGATACATCTAAGTTTACTTTTAGAAAGTAATGCTAGGCATTGTAATATGAATATGCAAATTTTACTATGAATGTTTAATTCCTGTCTCTTAGTCGGAAATAAAAATTCTCTTTTATTCTTCTTCTATGTACTTTCTTAGATTTGTTATGATTGTGTTAGAAACTTATTCAAGCGCGGAATAAGTTGCTCTGAGACACGAAAACAAACATTAAAAGTGTATTATTCGGTAGGTTGAGGAAATTCAAATGTGAAAGTGAGGATAAAATGAGGATTTTAACAAACCAAGTGTGCGTTCTTTAAAATAAAGTCTGCCCCAAAACTTTTGTTGATCTCATTATACCTTCTTGACACGTCATCCTGACAACGTATTCTAGAACTTTCATAGAAGTAAAACAGCATACAAATATAATAGTTTCAATTAATAGTCTGTGCAGTTTTAGCAAAAGCGAGCTTACGTTGTAAATATATTTTTATTTTTGGTAAGTAGCTAAGTTTTATTTGACATCATAACCAACAGTTTAAAGCTTTTTGTATACAATAATACCATAAAATATAGCAAATTTTAGTAAAAGAATCAAATAGCCAAAGCTATTATTTATGCTTTTAGTGAGGATTACTACATCTAGATATCATATTCTGAACATTTTATTATGTTTTTATTTCTTACAAGGAGTTGACGACGTTGCCCACTTGGTGATTTCAAAGTTATTTGGCGAAGAGTGTTGCATATTAACTTGACTCAATTAAGCTCTATAAGCACAAACACACACAGACATCGATGTACAAGCTAGAAAGAGAAGATGAAAATGAGTAGTTTATCCTGCGTGGCCTCTTGTATATAGGATGATGACAATTTACCTTCTTCCTTTGACGAGTTTACACACTCACTCTATTATTTTCGCCTGGACAACATTGACTTGCATTTTAAACATATCTTTTTTTTCTTGTTTCCTATTGTAGATAGACATATGCTTCAAGGAGTTTTTCCATCTAGGTTTTGGAAAAAGATTCCTACAGGAAATTTCCGTAAATAAACCAAATAACTTGAGTTCTGGACGATTTGTAAAAAAAATGCATTAACAAAAAAACTACTTTATTATCAAAACAATAATGTTGTGACACTGTAATACTATATTTAAAATCTATATAGGGACTATATTATGGTTTTTATTCCAATATTATAGCCTTAAATCTAGCCGAGAAAAACATAAATACACTTACATGGGGAATACTATCTCGATTTGATGTGACGTCACAGGTAGACAATGTCTTTAAGACTGAATAAGACAAGCACGATATCTGATTTCATGGAAATTTTGTTCTCTATTGTTTGTATCTATGTTTAGACTTTTCAAAATATGAGGTAGCGTAATTTGTGTCCAAGTTTCCTCCAAGTTATTAGGATATATTTCTTTCAGGTTTCAGACTTGTACCTTAAGGACACCATGAATCCTAGTGTCCATACAAAAAGTGTCAGCAATCTAAGATTCAATCATTTGTAAGTTGCGTCTAACTTGTATCTCCATATTGCATTTTTTTTTCCAATTTTCAGAATTTTTCTCATAAATAGGAAATGCTCCATAGCGTTCATATCAAATTTAAGCCCTTTAGAAAAATCGGGAAAAGGGAGAAAAAACAACGAGAGGACAGAATGACACAGCATGAATTTTATACATTATGTAGATTTGCTCTTTACCTCTTTGAATATATTTTATTTATTCTACGTGAACTATTTGTTTTGTGATCTAATCGTCAAGATCATTACATAATGGGTTCAAGCCTGGCTAGGTAAACTAGAGGTATTTTTAAACATATGTGATCTATTTCAAAGGATAATTATATTTTATAATTTGGTGCTTTAAATTGTTTACAATAAGTACTAAGTGATGATGACACTATCAGCTATACTAGAAAAGCAAAAACAAAATAATAATAAAATAAACTGGCTTCAATAGATTGTGTAGCTAGTCGTAAGTCGAAGTATCATAACCGTGTTCTATGAATCCGTGTAACTTGAATCCGTGTACATCAAGAACTTACTGTATTATTAAAAATAATAGAATTTTGTTCTGTTCACGCAACAATTCTCTCTATACTCTACGTACATAATTTTTTAAGAATCAAACTAAACCAAATTAAAAGAGGAATGAAAAATCTTCCGTGATGGCTACATCAGCTCCTCAAATTAAGGTGGGGATTTAGGGAACGTGATAAAGAGCCAGTATTTTTGGAGTGTTTATAAAAACCTTATTTGGCCAAAATAAATCAAATATTGCTCAAGTAGAAACATAGAGTTTAATTTTCTTCACATAATGAAATCAACAGCTGTTGTTTAATATATGTAATGTTCAAAGCGGCATTAGATGAGAAACATTTAAATGAAGAGAAAACGTTGTCATTAATTTTCGGGATACCCTTGACCGATATTTAAGAACCTCTTAGGTCACCATGTGTAGAAAATTAAGCTCTATGTTTCTACTGAAGAAATATTTTATTTATTTTGACCAACAAAAGTTTGATTAAAAAAATTTGAAAATCACTGGCCTGTTCGCGCATCTACCACATCCCCAACTTAACAACGTTTAGATACAATCCTATCTTATTTAATATTCGTACGACGTATTAATATCCGCCCGGACTATCCTCATTTTATTGACACTAATGTGAAAGTGATTAAGAAGGTACAATCCATTTATCCAGAAAGAATTCAAACTTATCTTGACAATTCCACACTATAAGGTATATCATCGTGGAGCTGGGTAAGGTATGCTTTATACCTTACAAGTTAAGCAAACGGTACTATTTTGATTACTCTACGCACATTTTTTTGTGCAGAAAATTGGTTCTCTCTAAAAAAATGTTCCTATGCACCATTCCCCCTTAAGGATCCTGCAGAAGTGGCAGCGGTCAATAGTAAAAACCCGATCTAGAAATTTTATTGACTTCCAGAAGTAATAGAAAGAAGAGCAAAGGTGGATAATATCGCGGGACCCTAAAAAGAGTAAAAAGAATTTTTCAGAGTGGACACTCGCCCTTTTTTCCCCCTCCCGCCCCCCCCCCCCCCCCAAAAAAAGGAGAAGCTTTAGTTTATTATTTTGATGTGAAACCCACACACTTCCCCATATGTTCGTGATGTGACTTGAGTGGAAAAAGTTCAATACCTGAGCGATAAATAACATCTCTTGGAGTGACCTCAATATTCTGGTCATGTGCCTCCTCAATTTATAACGCTTCTGAGATGCGATGGCCTCAAGAGCAAAAAAAACTAGTCTTCAAAGAATCACACATTCACCATGATTAACTAAAATGGCCCACCCTTGGATGGTGTTATAGCACCATGCTTAGTTGTATTATAAACACGCCCACTTCAATGATCGCATGGTCAAAGGCATCATTCCCTTAATACACTGGCCTGTTGATGATGAGATAGAGGCTCGAAGCCTGGTTGGGAGTACTAGGGTGATTTTTACTAATACATTTTCACCCTCCCTCCATGCACATTATTTGTACACTTCATCTAAATTCATCCTTTCTCAGCCCTGACACAGTATGTAGTTTTACGTAGGTGTATAACCCTGGTATTAAACTGTGGTGCTAACAATTATATATATATATGAACATTTTTTCTTTCAGCCCACTGAAGTTTAAAATTAAGATCTATAATAGCTCAGACGTAATTTGTTACCATTCATAAATTTTCACGTATGTAGTTGGTTTTACAATAAGGGTTTTTGCCTTTTTAAATGTTTCTAGTAAATTAGAAGATATTAATAAAAGTTTTTCAAATATGTTATGTAAGGTATTTCAGCATGCACAACTAGCCCTCTACAAAGTTTATTTCAGGTGAATACTTTCCAATTAACATTGATATTCTAGTTTTTTTTAATATAAAATATTAATTCATCTAAGTGATTTATTACTATATTATATATTTCATCATTTTTTTAAAATATACTTATGAAACATATTTATAAATTTATTTATTTATTTAATTTTTAGTTAAATTTATTTGAATTATTCTTAGAAAATATACCTTCTGATATAAAGTCATGGAAATATTTTTTTTTACTGACCTAATATTGAATTTAAAAGGGAAAACGGGAGAGGAATTGTCACATTATTATTTCCCCTCCATTTTTAAGTGAACACCTCTGACAGACGTGTATTAGTCACAGCTTGTGAATGTGTGTAATGCCAGGCCCCACCATGGTTAGGATTCCACGTTAAACTGTAGGTCCTCCATTTCATCTCACAATCACCCCACCTTACACGTTAGCGTAAGTGCATACAACCCGAACGGGTAGTAAGACGCGGTGCTAATAAAAATATAATAATAATATAATAATAATAATAATTTTAAATGAATGTTAATGCATTTTCATGAAATTCCAAACTCATTCTATTCACTTATATTAGCTGTTTAAAACCACTGATATCAAGTATTAGAATAAAAGTTCATTATTAAAAATTAGGTTTAGTTAAACTTTTAAAAATGTTTAAGATCAATAACTAAACATAAGCTTTCATGTTGTTAATACTTTCCCCAAATACTTTGCATTTTTTTTATAAATCGGTGAATTTAATTCAAAAACTTAATCCAAGGGGACAGAAATGAATGAATGTGGTTAAAAAGAAATCTCACCTTAGCTTACCTTGAGTGAGACTGAAAATCATAAAGCACGAAAGGTTTCCTATTGCAATAATCCAGGATTTGGGCTACGTCAAATCTCAACCCTTCCAGGTCACGGTCACAAGTGTCAAGCGTCACTATAGCCTTGCAAATAAGTTCCCTTTATCTACCTATTGACCTTCCAAAGACTGGAAATGGTCCCACAATAGTAAACAAGATCAATAATGAAGACCTTATCTATACTTAGCTATGGAAAGGAGAAAAAAGTAAACTCCAAGAATCAGTTATAAAGTATAAAACCAACTTCATTTTGAGATAAATATTTGTATTTTTCAAGTCAGGGTCAAAAATTTAGTGTATGCTCTAATCTAGAAATAATAAACAGATTTGCTGTCAAATATATGTATAAACAGTATAAGGAGTTTTATTCATAGTGGGTGCTTAACTTCAAAACAATAACAAGAATCCACTTTGCTGGACGAATGGTTAAGAAAGTGTCGCCATCGCAGACTGTATTGCCGATGACAGGGAAGTTGGGATTCGAATCAACCGTGTGTACTGAAGATATTTTCTACCAAAATAAATTTCCACTCTTCCTCCACACAAATGTGGACCACTATCTCCTCTGAATCCAACATTCTCATCATTAACATATTGGAGTAATTATTACATATACGTAAAAACCGAAAGGTTACTAAAACGTGGTGCTATAAAAAAAATCAGCAGAAAATAATTGTTCAGACAATAATGACTTCTTAGTCGTTTAATTCACTGACACTAAAACAAAATAATATAATAAACGTAGCTTCATTTTATCAAAGGACGTTCCTACCAAGTGTTGATGTAAAAAAGTAAATACACTGGCGACCGAATTCTATTTGAGATAAAATATAAACTTTTCAAATCCCAAAGTATTTTGTATACAAATTGTAGGCCTGTCATGTCAATATCTGGAACTAGAAACGAACATAATATTTCTTAGAGCTTCAGAAAAATACCAATATTTCAACTTTCCTGGATAGCTGTTGGCTGAATGGTAGAGGTGGAGAAAGGAAGTAGAGGATGGGGTTGGGGGGTGAGATTTTGTTTTTCACGGTAAGCTGGGTTGCATTCACATCCTCCACCCCTAACAACCCTCATCCCAACATCCTTCGCGAACTTCGGCCAAAAGAAGACAAGAAACCTTGCACTTTTCTTACCTCGTTCGAATCCAACCTCGGATATCATGTTTGAGAGATCACAAGTTTACGAGATTGCAATAAATCTATCACCAGGGGGTCAAAAAGAGGAAACCGGGAGGGGTAGTAAGAAGAGTAGAAGAGATGTCTTAGAGTGCGATTCTTTCATTTTCTGACGGAGGATTTATGTACTATCCTTCCCGTTTCTCCTTTGTTTGGTCTTTTTTTTATGCCCAACTCTACCTCCGTGATGTGATTCCAAGGCAAGTGTCATATCGTAACATATTGGTTTGAATATTCAAAGCTATAAGTTTACCAAAACTTTAGTAGAGGCTTTTTTTTTTCCCCACGAATTTTTTGATAAATTGAATACACTTCTGCTTTGAATATTTATTCATCACATTTATCTGGTTCTTGGATAGTGTAGATACCGGAAGGGTATGTATTTTGTTGTAACTGTAAGGCCAAGGTTTAATTCTAACATATGATATTTTGTTTAGTTTTGATTTATGTTTGTGACGGGCACATAACATTTAATTGGAAATTTTTGTTTGATTTATAGCCCTTATTTATAGAATGAATTATTCTAAGTTAATATGAATCAACAGAATAAGAAGGTTGATGATCTAGGTAAAATATACAGCATTCTCTTGAAGAGGGTATAAACATGTTTTGATATAAAAACTGCAAGAACACTGCTTTTTTTTCTTTCGTCTCCTACACTCATACCTTAAAACAGGTCTGTCAAACTTCTGGCCCTAGCCCTGATTTTGTGTGGCCCTTGAACTTTATTAGGTTCCTTGAATCTTCGAATATTAGGCTATAGTACTCGCAGGATTTGATACTTCAAATGGTCTCAAAAAATATCACGAATAATATTTAAAGACCTTGACTTAATATACACATTTCAAACAATTGGGTAAAATGTAATAGATAAAATTATATTTTGGGGATAGTAACAAAATATTGAATGCATGTAACTGCGGGTACACATTAATCTAAATTAAATCTTACTCATCTACACCTATTAGGTTGAGTATATAGATAGCCCTAAAGGGTTGTAATAGTCATTGAACAAGAAAATAAAATTATTACAAATAAAAAAATATTATGTTGATTCTATAAATAAAAGTTGAAACATATTTCATCAACCAGAACCTTAAAGCTCTCTATTCTGTGTTATCCACCTGTTTAAAATAATTAGGTGTCAATACATTAGAACTTAAATAAAGCGTATCCCCATTTTTGTACAGGGAGAGTCAGACAGTATTTATAAAAATCCCTCAATACAAAAGGACAGGATTCAAGCCACGACTATCTGATAACTGGTCTATCAGGAGAAGAGATTACCTCATTGTGTGTGCGCCTATGTTCAGCTGGTGACCTGGTGGTCTAGGGTAAGGCGTCAGAATTCTGTGCTGGGGGTCCGGGGTTCAATCCTCGGTCCTGGCACAGATTTGTCTGATTGCCAAACCCTTCCTTCACCTCTGACAAGACGTGTATTAATCACAACTTGTGAATGTGTGGAAAGCCAGGCCTCCACCGTGGTTCGGATACCACGTTAAACTGTAGGTCCTCCATTTCATATCACAATCACCCTACCATTACACATTAGCGTAAGTGCGTATAACCTGAACGGGTAGTAAGACGTGGTGCTAATAATAATATGTTAAGCTGTGTGAGTTTCTTAAAGGTTCTTCATAAATAAAACTACATACACTGTTTAAAAAAAAAGTATATATGTTTATACCATGTCATGAATCTTTAACACAATAATCACACAGCTTTGCAAAAAAAAAACCTTTAATTGCTTTGTAGTAGCTAGTTGCATAGTTAACCACAGGTAGATTTATTACCTTCAACAGCATGTCTTCATATGTTAGACTACACTGATGTTGGCTCCCCGCCTCCCCCCCTCGCCCCCTT
This sequence comes from Timema podura, assembly GCA_033556935.1. Classification (NCBI taxonomy): domain Eukaryota; kingdom Metazoa; phylum Arthropoda; class Insecta; order Phasmatodea; family Timematidae; genus Timema; species Timema podura. Next base: position 50,388,961 of record JAVRXN010000004.1, on the reverse strand, counting down.
CTTCGAAAGTTCCTGTTTGTCCACATTAGGTATTCAGTGAACACATGCATCACTGAACCATTGAAACCTTAGCGCCAACAGTAGCCATCATAAAATAAAAAAAAGCTCTACGAATATCCATAATTAGAGAATTGTAAGAGTAAAGGACTTAGAAAATGATCAAGACAGTGATGTGGATAAAAAAAAACTTTGATTGAAGTTTTAAGAGATCACAATTGGAATGATTATGCCTTGTAAATACAATTATAAATTGTCGGTTATATTCTCATTCGATATAGAATTTTTCTTTTTCAAGGTCATGTAAGAAAAATGTGAACCCTACAAAAAACCAAAATAGTTATATTTTGATATATGTTTTTTTTATTTTTAGTTTTGAAATCCAAATCTGACTAATAGAAGACTTAAACGGTTTTGACAATTGGGGAAATAAAGAGGATTAGTTTGAAGAACAAACTCCAGCAGTTGTCGAACTTGGTAGTCTTGGGGTGAAGTGCTCGTCTCAGGGACCAATGTTCGTTGGTTTAAACCCAGCTGAGGTCGAAGGATTTTCCTTGAGCGATATATAATCGATTGCGCAACTTCCTTCGGATGGGAAGTAAAGCCGTTGATTCCTTGTTGTTTGTGACATTTAAAAGAAACCTGGAAGTTATGTATAAGTACATTTTCCGGCAAAATTGATAGGTTCTTTCACTCTCGCTCATAGAAATTCTCATGTGCTGATGTAATTAGTCAGTTCAGTAAGCACATATTAAATACTCCAAATAAATAAAATAAATCGAGTAGTTGCCTAGAGTCGATGGTAGCATGGTCTAATGTGTTACTCTCGTAATATACTGAATTGCTAGTGACAAGGAGATTGGGATTAGAATCCCGGTTGAGTTTGCACTAATGCGGAAACATTTTCAAGGCTAACCTTAATTTTATGACTAAAACTAAGCCCACATTTATGCTTTGAGGCATGACCATGTAACATTTAAATAAGAAGATTGAATGGAATTTCTCAACCCTTTTTAGCTGTAGCCCTTGGTACAGACAGGCGTATAGACAGGCATACAGACGGACAGACAGACAGGTAGACACTTGAGTAGATAGCAAGACCCACCCTTTAGGGTTCAGAAGCACATCAAACGTCAAGCTACATCATAATCTCAAGGTCGAGGACTTTCACGATCACAATACTTTCTTTACACGAGGAAATAAAAAAGAATCTCAAATACACCAATAATAAAATAACCTGAATAATATGTAGTAATGGTTAACTCGTGACGTTTGTCGATGTTAAACTAGATAACAATAAGCTTGTTTAGTATGTCAACTTTAAGGCCCTTAAACTATCCCCTTGTTCCCCTCAAAACACCGATGTTGGCTACTGAAATGGATAATGGGAAAGGAGGAGATAAAGAAGAGGATGACGACAAAGGAGAAGCAGACACACGCGAGAGCTTCCTTGGAAAATCTCCGTTGTCTCTAGAGGACTACTACGGCTTTAATTAGATTCTAACTCTTCATCGCACGGCTAGCAATAATTGGAAGGGAGAGGGGGAGGGGAGATATTGCGACGATCATAACTGGCTCAGCCTCTATCTGTAGTTTAAAGAGGGAGCGATCACCGATCATAGCTTGTTCTAGACACGATTTATCCGGAAAGCCATTTAACAGCCTCTAAATATTTGAAGGTTACGAAGCTTACTTTTCAACTCGAAGCAGACCAAATATTTTTTAACCGCGTCTTGACACCCCGTGTACGAATACATTACTCTAATGGAATAGGGACGGTTAAAGATAGTATTTTAGAAGAAATGTTGGGGTATTTTTGAGAAGAGATCATTTAAAAACCATTTAGAGACAATTGAGTAAAAATCTGGCCGCATGGTTTAAGGCGTCACTTTCATAATAGACTAGAGACTAGACTGCTGATGACACGGAGATTAGGGATCGAGTCCCGGTCGGGTGTACTGAATGTGTTTTTTTTCTAAATGGTTTTATATTCTCCCTCCAAGCAAATTTCGGTACAATTCCTCTAAATTCTACCCTAATCATCACTAATTTTTTTAGAGTAATTAGTAAATATACGTATGACATGAAAAGGTTGTAGAACGTGGTGCTAAAAACTTTTTTTTTTAATATCCTAAGTACACATGACCGGGATTCAAACCACTATCTTCCAGTCACCAATAATCCCGTCCAACATGAAAGTAGCACCTTTGACCATATAGCCACTGACTCTGATCAAACTATTATAAAATAAGTGACATATTCTCGAAACCAAGTCGAAGCTTTAATATAACTTATTTTTGTTTACTGAGATGAAAATAAATATTGTGCTTATTTAGACAATTAAAACATTATAGTCATTTAGAAAACGTTTTATTATACAATATTGTATGACATATTTCATTCTAAGCTGATAATTCAGGCTGTTATCACAACAATGTAATAATTAAACTATGCTCCCCATCCTACCTACCACGCTTAGCCTAAAGCAGTTTAAATTACAGTATATATGGCCAGACGCACTGTCATGAGCTAAGGAGTCAGGTGAGTCATTGTTGTTTATTTCAGACTCTTAAAATGAGCTAGTAGTTTGTTTCATTTAAATTACGAATAAATAACAGACCGGGATATCAGAATCTGTCCACACTACTTAAATAGTGAGAGGAAAGTAGATTTAGAGACAAAATACCGGCATTTGTGCGCTGAGAGGTTGCAATTCAAGGAAAAAACACTCTTAGTACACTAGACCGGAATTTGAACCCTGGCCTCCCCTTCACCAGCAAACCAGACTTGACATTCAACCTGGTTGCCTACCGATGCTGGTAATAGCCTACCACCCGCTTCGGTGGCCGCATTCTAGGATAGAATTACAAACACCTCAAAGGTCCCGCGGTCATTACATTACTGATTATGGTCAATCAAGGTAGTTTGGTTTGAACTCGAATATTATTTAAGAGTTCTTATTATACATAGTTGCGAGCTTAGAAAACTTAAATTATTGATGAAAAACATTTGAATTGCTTAGAAAGGAACGTTTTAGAATATTTAGAAAAATAAAAAACAATTTTAAATGACTTCATATCACATTTTCCAAAAAAATCTTATTCCACTTCATATATACACGTTCATTGTAGTTCTATTAATTTCCTTAATAACACGACATGGGATATTCAAGAACAAAGTTTTAATTTCTTGTATATATGATGTTTCATAATTATTTATTTTTTCAGCATTATAATTCATTAGCCTTCATTAATTTTATGTTATAGCACATTGGCTGGCGCATTGTGTCGTAACCTTAAATTTCATTCGGTGTGTTCTTTCTTTCTTATCAGACCTGAGGATTATGCCACTGGTGCATTGTAACATGTCTTCAAAATAACTGTGCAGCTCTTGCAGCCAGAAATTTATTTAAGAAATAAATTCAATTTTTACTTTTAAAATTTAATAATTTTTTCTGTCAATTTTCAAGAGTAATACATTAATATTCAATATATGCATGTTCATATCATCCTTTAATTTTATATTCATAATTAAAATGTATCATAGCTTGTAATTAATATTACCAAATATTTTACAAATATCATTTAAATATTGTGCATATATATTATATTTATGTTTCTCTCACGTCATTCTAGTACAACTTGTCCAAGTTAAATTCATTTAAAATTGAATTTTATTTTTCTAAATATTAAAAGATATACTTTTACTGATGGTTTAGATTTATTACGCGATTGACTGAAAACTACCATGAGATTGACCGATCAATCGTGATCGATGTGTTGCCGACCCCTGCTTTAAGGCGTCAAAATCTCAATAGGCTAGGCTGCCGATGACTGAGAGATTGAGCTTTGAATCCCTGGTTGGGAGTATTGATGGTGATTTTTCCTAAATTGTTTTCCAATCTTTCTCAATGCAAATTCAAGTACATTCCCCCTAAACCTAAACTTCCTCATCCTTAATACATTAGCGTAGTTAACACATAGGTAAAAAACCCAAACGGATAGTAAAACGTGGTGCTAAAAATATTTTTAAAAAATATCCTATTACTAGCTAACCCGACAGACGTCGTTCTGTCAAACGCTATTGGACTGTGGCAGTCCCACAAACTTATCTTTTCTGGTCAAGTTCTGGTGATGGCGTCGTTTATAAAGTGCACATGTCGTGATGACATCTTTAGTTTTCAGTAATGGTCACCAGGACAGATAAGTTTGTGATACTATACAGTCACAAATGTGTAATTTAAACAAAAAATTGAATATAAACGTATTTCAGAGTGATCACTTTATTTATTTACTATCAAATAATTACCGTGGAATAAACAATAAATTTGCATAATGTTAATATACTTTTCTATGTATTTTTATTGTCATAATCATAAAAAACAACTACTTACAAAATTCAGTTTTCTATTTTGTACACTGCAATACTTTAGTAATATTGTGTTAAATGATATTTTCATTGTAATGCTTTATGGTACACGATATTTTTTGTTTGATTACCTGGCGCGTAAACAAACAAAGCTGATGGTTTTCCAACACGGGAACAGGCAACATACAATTGGCTATGCGAGAAACATGGGTTTTCAAGATTAATGCCGCAAACACTCAATGACTGCCCCTGGGATTTATTTATGGTCATAGCGAAAGCAAGCCGCACTGGAATTTGCAGTCGTTTAAATTCTAATGGTATGTCAGTCGGAATCATTGGGATGCGTGTTATCAAAACGTCTTCTCCTTTATACTTTTCCTTAAGAATGGTTGCTTCGATCACGTTGTTTAGTAATTTTTTCACCACTAGCCGTGTGCCGTTACAAAGACGCGGTTGGTTTATATTTCGTAACATTATGATCACCGATCCGACCTTTAATTGAAGATTGTGAGGCGGCAATCCTGGCAAATCCAGCGAGTTCAAAAATTCGGGTGGATAGTTGACGACATCATCTTGGTTAGTATAGGAATCAACTGATTTGTATGTCCTCAATTCACCGACAATTTCATTTTGAATTTTGAAATTTAATTAATTTACATCCATGTTTTTGGGAGCCAATATAGCTCGTTCGCTCAACCAAATATGATCTCTGTAATTTTTAGCAACGTTTGTGAACACCTTTTGAATGAGTTCGGTTTTTTGAATAAGTAAACTAACAAAAATTGTCAGGAAAGGTAACGCAGCCAGTGAAAAAGTCTAAAGCGAAGTTGCCATTACCTATGTCAATGAGTTGTTTTGAAAATATTTCTCTAGATCGATGATTTTGCAACTCGGCACGCATATTCTTGCTTAAATTTAGTTTTTTTACGTGTTTCCACAAAACGGAGGACTTTAAACATGCATTAAGTTCATCAGCTGGCGTTGACCGTGGAATCACTGGCAATGTTTGACGAAAATCTCCTGCTAACAAAATCATCGCACCACCAAATCGGTTTTGATTGTTCCGCAGATCTTGCATGGTTCGGTCTAATGCCTCCAAAGACTTTTTATGTGCCATCGTGCATTCATCCCACACTATCAATTTACATTGCTGCAAAACCTTTGCCATTGCAGAGTTCTTCGAAATGTTGCAGATCGGAGTTTCGTTGCTTTTCATATTCAACGGCAATTTTAGCGCTGAATGGGCTGTTCGACCGCCTTCCAACAATGTAGCTGCAATGCCTAATGAAGCAAGTGCAAGTGCAATTTCATTGTGTGAGCGAATTGTTGCTAAAATCAAAGAAATCAAAAAAGTTTTTCCTGTACAACCGGGAGCGTCTAAGAAGTAAATCCCTCCAGTTCCATCATGTACAACTTTCATAAGAGTATCAAATACATACTTTTGTTGTTGGTTCAACAGCGGAAGATTTATTCGAACTGATTCTCTTAAAGCATCGAGATCGTACAGTTTTTCTCGTTTCAACTCTTGATTAAAAGCGTCGTGCATCGGGCGATTGGGCGCGGCCATGCCTATTGAGATAATACTTGGTTTGTCATCATCAAGCACATGTCCTCAATTGATATTAACGCCTCGTTGTAAATTTCTTCACTGACTTTTAAATTTGGATTTCCTGTTCTAATGCGCATTTGATGCAAGATATCGTCACACATATCATCTTTGTATTTGATCCATAAATCAATTGGTTTTGATGGGAAACATGTTGATATAATTATAGAAAACAATGTTCGTATTTGATGAGCTTGTGAAGAAATTATAGCATCATTGAGAGTTTGATCCCACTGAGCGTCATTTTCTAATAGTTGTAAACGTTGACAGGCCTCTCTGTAAGAGCCACACAATTCACCATTAACAGTTCGTAAATGTTGGAATGATGTTAGGCCTCGAACATTGACTAATAGCAATCGCATATAAAAACACTCATCATTGCTTGGATGGACTGAATAAATTCGACCTATTGCATCGGTGGAATATACATTTGAGTAAACTGGAACTGGTTTTCCTTGTTTCCGTGGTTGAAATTTCTTTGAGGATTGATTCCAAGTATAATATTTTGGAATTTCGGAGTATAGCAGTGTTCGGGCGAAATCATCATTCTGACACATTTCAAAAAAACAGCTCAAGGTTGTAGATGGTGGTTGAACAGCTCGTTGTAATGCGTTCTGTGCCGTGAAATATACTCTTTGACCATTTTCTAAGTGTATGGCTAAGTGAACAACAGTGGGATGTCTTTTATGAATGGGAAAAGAAAAAATGTGCCAAATTGCTTCATTACTGCTAACATACCGGCCCATTTGGTATTGGGTAACTTCGTCATTGGAATTCTCTGCAACTCCAATCACAGCCATGCCACTTCCTTTGGTTACATATTTACAAATGTATTTGATAGATTTCACGGAATGGCAAGATTAAACATTGATGTGCGCCTTGAAAGTCTTTGATAGGATCGGTGAATATGGAACAATCCAACGATTATCAATTTCAATGTCTTGTTTATTAACTTTGACAATTGTTGATCTTCCGTTGTCTGCAGTCGAACGGCAACGATACAGTGGATAACCATCATTTCCGGTAATTGTTTCTGCTAGTAATGCCCGTGGATAACGCTTCGAACATTTACCATCCACCATACACGGTGAATTTTGATTAAGTGTTCCACAGGGACCATGAATCATGTTTTTAATAACTACTTCATGCAAGCCTGGATCTACTTGTACATCAGGGATTTCAGCTGATATCACTTCATCAACTTCATATGGTCTTATCTTCTCAACCAACCAAATCAGAATATGTGCATGAGGCAATCCACGTTTCTGCCACTCCACAGTATATATCCAGCAGCGCGCCTGGCCAAACACGCTATGTTTCACAATGAAATCCATTAAAGATTTCAACTTTTGTTTGAAGACTCTTGCCGTAATGTCAGGGCGATCAATGGGTGATTGACCAGGGAATAACTCAAGTTTGATTTCTATCCACTGCGGATTGCACGTGAATGTGATAAATAAATCTGCTGTGCCATAATGACGAACATACGACATGGCATCTTGAGCATATTCATGCATATGTCGAGGACTTCCGATGTATGTTGCTGGAAGAATTGTCATCCGGCCGACATTCTCTGCATTTCCATCAGTATTAATCGCATCTCGAAGGTGAATATACTCTTCAGAACGGAGTTTGGTCTGGTTCAACCTGATGAATGTCAATCGCTCTGTTTCAATTTTGACATACATATCAACAGCATATTGGTGAAATAATCGCCGACATTTCAAGATGTGATTGTCTTCATTTTCACGAACCATCAGACGGTATGAATAATAGTTCATTGAACTAACTTTTTTGTTGATTTCGGCACCTGTAAATAAATTATTGTTTTAATGACAGTGATTTAACTTGCATATAATACATGTAATAGCTGATACAAAATCTCCATTGCTAAACCAAATTTTTAATTATCTGTAAGGGGATTTATCATCTTGATTGAAAATTGATAACCATCTTCACCTTGCCAAAAAATGATGGGATATTGTAGCGCATCATATGAGCGGTGTGTTTCATACACACGCTGTAACTGATCATTCCGGCGATGTAAAACAATATCACGGGCTTCCAAATTTTCTCCAACTATAACAATGGAAACTTCATCCATGGTTGGTGCATTGAAACGTCTTGCATGTTTGCCCACAGCAGTTTTATCAGCTTTGATTAAAATTTTGTGATTATCATATGGCATAAGATCCAGTGCAGTTTTGAACAATGTAATCAACTAATTGTGTTGATGAAAGAAAGTTTGTAATTCTTCTACAATAGACCTCTTCATTGAACTGTTACGTGCACAACGCAGATCAATTTCTTGTGTTGAATTGCCCATGAAATAAATTTGCAGGAATTTGTAGTCGCCATCTGACACCGGCAACAGTGAGCCTGCTCGATGATATATTTGTCCTTGTATCTGTGAATTAAAAAGACAGGTTTATTATTTTTGTTACAAAAACTATAAAATAAAATAAACAAAGCAATACGGGGGATAAGTCTGTTTGTTATATATTACCTTGAAAGTTGGCATGAAGTTGTCCCGAACTACATTTGTTGCCCCAAATGAAGTCATTTGGAAGCAGTTGTTATATTTTTGGATATTAGTAAGGGAATGTATTGAATCCGTTCCTGTTCCTGAAACCAATGAGTACAATGGCTCTGGTGGTGGAACCAATGGCACTAATTTCACTTTGCCATTTGCACAACACAATCCAACGGCTTCATTTTTGTATTTCAATGCCTTACAATGTGGGCAAACTGAGTTCATAGTTCCAATAGCAACGCATTGGTGGGTACTGTAGTCAATTGAAACATCGTAACTGAAAGCAGCTCGTTTCAAACCTTCAAGATCATTAGCTGAATGACGTGCTGCACGGGTTTGTGATATCTGAATCCTTTCAATTTCATTTCGCTCTTCACGTTGCTGTGTAGTCCGATTAGACTGAAAATTAGCTTGTTTTCTAGCATTTAGAGTTCTTCGACCCAAATTGCTCCGCCCGCGTCTTATAGGCAGCATGAGTCTTGAACTGAGTATAAATGGAAACACACACACAAAATAAACCAATCAACCAAAGATAAATCGAGGAACTTGTTTGTCAATTGAGAAGCGAAGATTTAAAAACAACCAAGAAAATAACACGCACTAATTGAGAATCTACTGAAAAACTGTCAAAGTCAAACTGTATATCGTAGAAAGAGAAATTATCAAATCTACGGATGCATTCAAGTAGTTTATATTAATTTTAAGGTTAAGTTCATAATTATAAAGTTACTAATTAAATTTCAAAAGTTTTTATTTATATTATGGTTTGGTACTCTTTTGTTTTATTTGCATAAAATGAAACAATAAGTAAATGTGTTGATTGAGAAGCGAAGATTTAAAAACAACCAAGAAAATAACACGCACTAATTGAGAATCTACTGAAAAACTGTCAGTCAAATTGTATAAAGTGTCAAATCTACGGATGCATTCAAGTAGTTTATATTATTTTTAAGGTTAAGTTCATAATTATAAAGTTACTAATTAAATTTCAAAAGTTTTTCTTTATATTATGGTTTGGTACTCTTTTGTTTTATTTGCATAAAATGAAACAATAAGTAAATGTGTTGATTGAGAAGCGAAGATTTAAAAACAACCAAGAAAATAACACGCACTAATTGAGAATCTACTGAAAAACTGTCAGTCAAATTGTATAAAGTGTCAAATCTACGGATGCATTCAAGTAGTTTATATTATTTTTAAGGTTAAGTTCATAATTATAAAGTTACTAATTAAATTTCAAAAGTTTTTCTTTATATTATGGTTTGGTACTCTTTTGTTTTATTTGAATAAAATGAAACAATAAGTAAATGTGTTGATTGAGAAGCGAAGATTTAAAAACAACCAAGAAAATAACACGATTTAAAAACAACCAAGAAAATAACACGATTTAAAAACAACCAAGAAAATAACAACCACTAATTGAGAATCTACTGAAAAACTGTCAAAGTCAAACTGTATATCGTAGAAAGAGAAAGTGTCAATTCTACGGATGCATTTAAAGTTACTAATTAAATTTCAAATGTTTCTTCTTTATATTATGGTTTGGTACTCTTGTTTTATTTGAATAAAACGAAACAGTAAATAAATGAATTGAAAGTCAATTTTAGGGTGTCTGAGATCGATTCACTAATCGATTCATTGCTCAAATCGATCTTCATGACCCAAAAAAAATCGATTCTTCGCTTAATCTATCTCAGTTCGCCATCCCTAGAATTGACAGCTAGAAACAGTTTGAATGGGGAAAAGAAAAATGTGGTTTTTACGTTTTTCAGTGCAATTTTTCCAATTTTTCTCTTCATAAGAACCTTCCTCGGACTTCGACGAATATTAGGGGGAAAAAATTAGCCGTATTGGTCCAGCCGTTCTTGAGTTTTGCGGTTAGCAACACATTTAGCCATCCATTTTTATATATAAGAGATAAAAGAGCCAAAAATGTCCTTGATGTTTTCTATTTAGAACACCATACGTATCTGCACCCATAATTGTGGGTCAAAGGAAGGTCATAAATAAACTGGTCTTTGGTGGGTATTCATGTATTTCCTAAGTTTGGTAGATCTATCGATTTATTCAAAGAATATCCAATGAGACTCATTTATACAGATACTGAGACACATGAACGTCACATCACAATTTTTTCCCTATTACACACAAAACTAAAATGAAATCCAGACTCAGTCTAAAAAGTAGGTATTATTATTATTATTATGATGAATATTTCCGTTTCACACCCGGAAATACAAACCCACCAGTGTTTGGTTGAATAATATAGGGACATTTCCTCTGGATTGCTAGTTTATAAATGAAACTCGTAAGCCAAATCGATGAAAAATGGCCTCCCTAAGTAGCCTTTGCATCCCCTTTAATACTTCGTTCTAGAAAAAAAAATGTATAAAAGTATTTCTCAAACTGATGCGACATGTTAAACGGATTGCAAGAAAGAAATGAGGATCCAAAGAGGAAATCCTTCTTACTTGAAGGGAAGTTTAATGGAGCTGGTCTCACCCTGATCTACTCCGGGCATTTGTCACCTCGTAGTTTTGGCGTCATACTGACCAGTGGCGGATGGCGGATCGGTTTCAAGGAAGGTAAAGAGATTTCTTAATATTTATTTGTATGTAAGGTTAAGGCCTACCTCCACAATGAACTTAGCTCTGATATTAAAGCATACGTATTAAGGAAAATCTGAGGCCGTGCACCTAGAGTGTAAATTTTAAAATCAAATATTGCAAGCTTGATGCCTTGACTGTTTGACCACCGGGGCAGTTGCCTTTAAAATTAGGGAACAGATTAAATTATTATTATTATTATTAGCACCGCGTCTTACTACCCGTTCGGGTTATACGCATTTACGCTAATGTGCAATGGTAGGGTGATTGTGAGATGAAATGGAGGACCTACAGTTTAACGTGGAATCCGAACCACGGTGGAGGCCTGGCATTCCTCACATTCACAAGTTGTGATTAATACACATCTTGTCAGAGGTGAAGGAAGGGTTTGGCAATCAGATAAATCTGTGCCGGGACCGAGGATTGAACCCCGGACCCCCAGCACAGAAGTCTGACACCTTACCCCTAGACCACCAGGTCACCAACAGATTAAAAAGCCTTACATTTACATAGGAGAAATATTTAGGGTGTATACTTTTGGCGTTTTTTTTAAAATCACAACTAATGATAATGTGACACATTAGATATTGCTACCACCGATTCAAGTGGCTAAAAATAATTCTGTTGCGAGTCCGACCTCAAAAGTCAAGTGAACAAAGTGCTAGATATTCCAAAACCAAAGAGCATAGAATTTGATAGATTTTTATAATTACTTAGGAATATGGACAGAAATGCATTTTGGACATTTATGATTGCGTCTCTTTATATAAAGCACTTTCAGAGTCCGATTACAGATACTAGATACTGCGTAGCTACCAATGCAGATAATTTCAAAACAAATAAATCTAGAAATATGAAACTTTACATGCGTTTTAAAAGAAAAGTAAAAGTGATTTTTTTTTTACTTTTACATTAATTATGAACCTGAAGAATTAAAGTGTGGATGTCAGGGAACGTGAGAAAAGGTCAGTGTTTTACAGTTTTTATCGCAAAAATTATTTGGTCAGTATAAATCAAATTTTGTTTAGTTACAAACATAAAGCTATATTTTATTCACATGCTGATATCAATAGTTCCTGAACATTTATCAAGGGTGCTCAGTAATTTAATGACAATTTTTTCGCTCCATTTAAAAAGTTGGTCCTCTAATGCTGCTATGCTAATGACAGATATTCAACAACTGTTGATATCGACTTATTAGGAAGTTTCTACTGGAGCAATATATGATTATTTTGAATAAAATATGCTTTGCTATAAAAACATCAAAAACAATTAATTACCTTCCCTCCGGTCCTCAGAACTCTCACTAAGCCTTCTTTCCAGTCAAAAGTAAAGTTTTAAAATAATTTAAAATATGAATCAGTTATTTATTGTCTCACCTTAAAAAATTCAAAATCCAATAAGGTCTAAATAATGTATTATTGGAGACGTTTACAGTTTCCTCTTTTACAATAATCTGTACAAATTAAAATACTTACATATTAAAAAAGAGTAGTTGAAGAATGAAAATTTATTTTAAAATTAATAAACTACAAACAAAAAAGTATAAGTTTTTAAATTCAGACTTTGAAAAATTAAAGATTGTTTTTTAATTTACTAATAAATTGAGTTAAAAATAAACTAAGCTATGTCTATCAATAGAAGAGAAAACAAGTGTACTTTGACGCAGTTTTTTTTAGGACTTTAAACCAACTTACTTTGAACATAGTGCATGAACGTCCCAAATAAACATTGAAACTGTTAGTAAGACCAAGTGAAATATTGAAATTGACTCTCTTTCTTATAAATTTAAGGTAGAAAGAGCTCTACGATTCCTTCCTAGTAGAATTAATATATCTTCTAGGCACTTACTTTTATCGATTCAAACTGGATATACTGGACTTCGTTCAATGGTTAGTGATATATCAATTTTATCGTTCCGAAATACTGTCACAGTGTTACAAAAAAATATCCGTGTAAAATACACTCAGAATACTTTCTAATTACCAGTAAAATAAAAAGCTGTCTTGGCTTAAACACATACCCATTAAATTAGCCAATACACACATTTCTGACTATGAACTATTTTTTGTAAAAACAAATTTTATCTTTTGAATTTACAAAATTATTTGCACCTAATCAAATCATGGTTGAATATAAGTATTTGTGAGTATGAATAAATGAAAATTATGCTATGATACCAAAAATGATTGTACTTTGTATCAAATTGTCAAACCTTTTCAATAGAGGGTTTATTTTGAACCCAGAATTCACTATCTAAAAATTAAATCATAATAATTAGTTTTAGAAAATCTATAGATTGTGTTTGAAGTTTGGTTTCGGTATTATTATAGCTATTTTTATTTTATTTTTTGTGAGCAAATGTATTTTGCACTAGTTTATGGTGATGTGGAAGGGAATGTGGACTAAGGTACGCATTTTTACAATTTTTATATAACACAGGCAAAAAATAATAAAATTGCTTCAATAGATAAGTTTAGCTTAACGAAGTTGCCTAATTGGAGATTTCGAAGCCATATTTGCGAAGCACTTTCACACTTAATCATCATTTCATCAACGTACGAAATAGAAAGACAGGGAAAAATATGAGCAGTTTACGTCACGAAGTCTCTTGTTTATTTACTGATGACACTTCCCCTCTTCCTCTGACGGGTTTACACGCCTTTCAAACATTGGCTTGCTTTTTTTTAAAACTAACCTTAGCTCTTATACTATTCTAGATATATACATGCTTTTACGGACTTTTTTAATCTACATACAGGCAGGAATACTTGTGACCAATCCAAATAGCCAAAATTGTAGACGATTTATAAAAAAAAAATAGGTTTACAAAAGAAGCTACTTAAAGATATAAAATAAAAATTATGTGACACTGTAATACTCTTTTAAGAATTATCTAAAAATTTATTATTGTTGTTTCAACGTTCTTTAAAACTCGCAAATAAAATGTAAATTCATTAAAATTAGAAATCCTATCTTTCCCTGCCGTGACGTCACAGGTAGGTAATGTCGTTAATTATCTACAAATATTAATCTCAAGATTTCGTTAAAATTTGTCATAAGCATAACGGAATTGTTTATCTCAATTTGAAAAATCTTTGTTCAAATGTAACAATGCTCACTAAAAAAAATATTAAACAGTAATTTAAAAGAAATTAAACTAAATGTAACTACTGAAACAAGATTCTATTTATTTTAGGGAGAATATTTTATTTCTTTAACACATATTACCTTCCCTCACCTCAAAATTAAATATAAACTTTTGTAAACATTAAATATGAAAATAATAATTTAGTCACAGACTACAGTTTATGTGTCGGTTAAAATCAAATTTAAAGTGATATTTTCAGAGAATTTATCCTTTCCGGTTTTTATCTCTCTATAAATGAGATAAATACAATTACAGTTAATTATTACCAGCCCAAATTAACAAGCACAAATAAAAAAAAAAAATTTCATTCTCTGCCAATTTGTTAAGTATCAGTTTTAAAATAAAATTTTAGTTCTGTAATCCATAAATATTTAAGAAACTAATCTTTTATCCAAACTTTTCCATTGAGCTTTTCGTGGCCTTATGAATGTATTAAACAATGTTGCCATATGTCTGACATCAGGATGGAGAGGATAAAACATTATATTAAGTAATACTATTGAGAGATTAACCCGCCTCGGTGGCGTAGTTGGCTAACGTGCTAGTCGTATTGAGCACGACCACCGAGGACGGAGAGATCGAGGTTCGAATCTCGGTTGGGTGAACTGGGAGTGGCTTTTCCTAAATGGTTTTCCACTCTCCTTCCACGCAAATGCGGGTTCACTTACTCTAAATTCAAGCCTCCCAATTCCTAATCCATTAGCGTAATTAGTACTTAGGCGTACAACCTGAACGGGTTGTAAGACGCGGTGCTAAATATTATTATTATTATTATTATTATTATTATTATTATTATATTTTATTATATTATTATTATTATTGAGAGATTAGCCCAAAAATATTTTTATCTTTGAGAGGTGGGTTGCTAAGAATCTATATCACTGACGATTAGCTGGAATACTGATTACAAGATTACGCTCGAGCTATAAAATATTTTTTGGCGACCTCGGTGGTCTTGAGGTAAGGTGGTCGCCTAATTACCCACTGTTTGTGGGTTCAAACCCAGTCGGGGTCAACAGATTTTTCCCAAGTGATAAAAATCCGTAGCACAGCTTCCTTTGGAAAAGACGTAAGGCCGTCGGTCCAATGCCGATTGTAGCTTGTAGAAGAACCCTGGACGCTATGTGAGAATCCTTTTCCCGAAAAAATTGGTAGGCACTTTCATTCTCGCTCATAGGCATTTTCAAGTGCTGATATAAACAGTTGGTTCAGAAAGTGCACGTTAAATACCGCAAATAAAAAATAAATATACAACATGGTGAAGTGCGTTCTACAGTTTTAGTTAACAGAAGCAATATTGAGATTAGTTTAATAATTTTTTTTCATAATAAAATGACTATTTTTTTTGTTCTTGTACTTTTTAAAATATGATAAAACTGTTTGATTTGTCTCACTTTTCCTGGTTAAAAAAATAGAATACAATGAAATTACCTATAGGTAACGAACGTCTTCCTAAATCTGTGTTACCCTCATAAGTTGCGAGTAATACGTTGGCGTAAGACAGGCACTTAAGTCACTTTCGTGGTCAGCAATGCCAATGAGATGTGTCAATAATTGAAACGTTGATTAAAGCACTCATTGTTAAAAAGAGCTTACTTACCTGTAGATAAATATACATAGATTGTATTAAAACTGTATTGAAAAATAATGGAAAACTAGTTTTTATATAGAAATATAAGTATAGATATTGATAAAAAATATATTAAACTTCTGCCCCCAAATTGTTACTAAGGAAGGGATGAAATAACATAAACTATAGTGTGTATTTTGGTTGGGGTAGATGTGAGTTCTAAATTAGGATAAAATTGGTCATTTGTTCAAAAAGAGTTATAGGAAGGACAAACTTTTTTTTTCTGTATATTATTTTAGTTCACATGTTAGTCTCTATTTTTATTACACATTGACTATATATGTGTCGTCTACGTAAAACTACTATTTCTTTTATTACTTTCCCTACAAGGTTTTTTTTAAGGGGGCTCACTAGTTCGAAACCAACAAGCCTCGGGGTCCATAATTATAACGTGCTGCCAAGTGTTTCCCCTCTCTCGCCCCTTCCCCAGTCATAAGCCCTACCACCCCTCTTCCCCCTTCTTTCCAATACCTTCTAGCACACACTTGGCTTGCCTTTCTTCCAACTCCCATCGTTACCAGTTTCTTTTGTAACGAGAATACTTTCATTCTCTCATTCGCTACATATTTTAGCTTACCCCAGCTCGTATTTATTTTATTCTGTCCGTCTCTTTCTCTCTATCTGTCCTCCATTTTATATTTATTCCTGCTTTATTCATAATACTTTACCTTCAAGTAAAATCTTCATTCAATCTTTATTTCGTACTTTAATCTCCTTTCAATCTTTATTTTGAACTTTATTTAAATACGATATTACGAAGGTTCTTATCTTTATATGATTTTTATCTGATCCTTTCATTTTCTGTCACTCTTTGTGTCAATACCCAACTGACGTGTGTTAGCCGCCTTTCCTTGGTTTCCAAGTTGCATTCATGCGAATACTTATCATTGATATATATATATATAAATTATGTAGTCGGATGTATAATCAACCAAAATCGTAACAAATCCCCTCCTTCGTTCAAAGTATAGCTAAGTCAACCACTACCCCATAGATCATCCAAATATGTATTAAATAACCGACTAAAACCTTGTGCCATCCACAAAGCCTAAAGAAGGACGGCCGCTATCATGATTTAAAAAACTCTCCATTTTATCACACTAAACACAACAACAAAAGATTTACTTCCTCAATAACAACCCTTATTTGGCCATCTAAAACGTTTAATACAAACTTTCACCTTTCCGTTCAAAATGTTGAAATGTAGCTTAACCGTCGGGGAGGCCTAATTTAACTATCCTCAGACATTATTAATCTTCTTCTTAAATCTACAACCTAAAGGTTGGTTTGATGTGATTTGTATCTGTCTGGGACTAGGAATGCACTCAGATTTCCGGTGATTAGTGTTACCTGCACCATTTGGTAAAAGGCTTATGTACTAGAGGAGTTCAGAAAGTTTGGTGGTCCCCTATTGCCTTCCACACTGAATTTCTATGAGCTTGCGCGAAGGTGCCTACCAATTTTGTTGGAAGAGGTATTTCTACATACTTCATGCCACAATTATAGGTATGGGACCAACAGCTTTACTTACCTTGTGAAATAAATTGTGCTACGAAATGTTATAGCTCAAGAAAAATCTGTCGTCCTCAGCCGGGTTTGAACCCACAAACAATGGGTTCATGGGCGAACACTTTACTCCAAGACCACCAAGACCGATTATATTGAAAGCTATGAGGTAAGTTATCACTAAATCATGTACAATAATAAAATAATAATAATAATAATAATAATAATAATAATAATAATAATAATAATAATAATAATAATAATAATAATGTATTTATTTGAATTAACTTAAGGCCAGCGCCTTTCTTACATTTAACCCTTTGATAATAAAGAGTACACATTTAATAGTTATGTGCTAAAAACTAATTTATAATACCTGTAAAAAAATACTAATAATAATAAAAAAATATTACACACAGACATAATTGTTAATTTATGAACAAATTAAAATAAAATAAATGAGAAAAGTAGAACTAAATAAATGAGAGAGAGAGAGAGAAAACAAAAATAAAAAAACCCACAATCACGCCACACACACACACACATTCACATGACATCATACAAGGCTGAATAAGTCTAAACATAATGAAGATAACAAATAATTAAAATAGAAAACCATGCTGATAATATTTAGTAGTTGTATGGATTAAATACATTTTTATAATTATATGATGAATAATAATAATAATAATAATAATAATTCTGTCATAACCAGACCATCCTAACATTCTCTCTGAATTCTCTCTATGAATAACCACGCGTCTAATCTTATATCCTAACAAGATAACTCTTTCACCCAGTTCTCATGCATTCAAGACTTCATTGAGCTCATACCAAAACGCTACTATCACATTCTAGTATTCACCCTTAACCGGAGCATAACCATCAACCAATATAATTCTACGAATACCTATTTTCATACGTACCCATAGAGGTCTTGATGACACCAGCTCGTACTTTTCACAAACAGCTTAGCTGTTGGTATTAGGATTAAACCTACTCCCTGACTTACATTTCCCATTCATCCACACCTGGCAACAGTGCCAGGCCACCATCACTCCTCATTATAACATATTTACCCCTTTTGCTTGGTTTTACAACACACAATATATATTTTTCTTATAATCATTACCTCTAACATTTAATTATCTTCACACACACTCCTTTAATCAGGGACGTCGCGCCGGGGGAGTGGGTTGGGGGTTCTCCCCCAATGTTGGTTAAAAGCTTGAAAGTTGGGAATTTTTTGAGATTTGAGATCTGTAGTTGTGGAAATTCTAGGCTTATTTTGTACCCCATTACTTTCTATTATTAAGGTCCTTAACCACAGACATGTAAAGACAAATTTACCAGTATTAACATTTTATGGCAACTTCCATGAGGTTATGAAGCAGGACATCTGTAGACAGGTATCAAAATGCTGTAGAAATATCAATAAATTCCATTTTTTATTGATTTATTTTACAGTTGAAAACGTTCTTAAATAAACTTGAACAAATTGCTAATTTTTTGATAAAGTGACGAGCGATTTCCACATCTCAGGAAGCTTACTAGTTAAATATTTCTTCTAACTGTGTATAATAAAGCAGCGGTTTCCACTTGGGGGTTGCAGCGTGTTTTGTGTTGGGTCACAATTTAGAGGTTTTAGCTTTATATTTATTTTTCAAGGATTTTAATGATTAGAGGAAGATGCGTAATTCTAATAGAAATGTAAGCTGTTAAAGTGCTAAAAACGACCTAATTACTGCTTAGGTTCCTTTTGGCTGTTCCATTCTTATAGCTTCTTGCTGACTTGTTAACTGTGGCAGCCTTGTAACGCTGTTAGCAAAATATAAAATCATCCCCCGACCCGGGCTTGTTGATTCTATTTTACTACATATTAATCACATATAATCATTACTATAAGCAATTTATAATAACTAAAACAACATTAGTGGACATCCGGGTTTAATGTCACGCTCTTTTGGTTTGGTTTGTTGGTGAAGGTGAAGTAAGATTTTATTTCTGGCCAGGGGTAGTTTATCCTCATATCCCTCCAAAAAATAAGGGTACATTTCCTCTGAATTTCTACCTATTCCATTTGTGTAGTTAACTAAAGATAGTCCAGGCTGGTAGTAATACACAGTGTAAAAAATTAAAAACTAGGATTTGAACGTTTTTAAGTTATCAAAGAGTCGCGATTGCCGCAGAGAGAAAAGTTGTGGTCATAAACTACAAAATGTTGAAAACCGCTGTAGTAAAGTCGGTTACATTTTTTAATCTAAAATAGACGATTTGAACAATACCTGCAATGCTAAATAAATATATTTAAGCTCAATTGAATATTTAGCTCAGATGCAGGTAAACTGAAATAAATAATAATTCAAGTTTTTTCCTTGTGCACTGAAGAAGCCTTGTAGCTTTAAACATCCAGTATGGACAAATAAATAAATAAATTTAAAAATACAGTTGTCTAGAAGCTCGGTTCAAGGCCTGATTATCAACTCAAATTTAAAAAAATCTTGGAAGCCTCCTCCCCCTCCTTCCCTCACTCCCCGTTCTCAACATTGCCCTTCTTGTACTCTCCTTTGCAACATGGGAATTTTTCTAATTTAGAAATGCTTAGAGTTGGGAAAAACACTGTTTCACGACCGCCCCCTCCCCCAAATATATTTCGTGCTCTTAATTTCCACGTTCCAATAGTCCATGTTCACGCCAGCTTGTTAGTATGTATATAGGCCTATGTATAAATAATATATATATATATATACAAAATTTTAGCATCACGTCTTACCATCCATTCGGGTTACACGTCTCTCTCTCTCTCTCTCTCTCTCTATATATATATATATATATATATATATATATATAGATATATAGATAGATAGATAGATAGATAGATAGATAGAGAGATAGATAGAAGATAGATAGATAGATATATTGGCATCAATTCTTCTTTTTTCTAAATTATACTAACCACATTTAGGACCTTTGGCTTAAATATACGGTCATAAATGTAGAGGGTAGAATTTAGAAGAAATGTACTCAAATTTGCGTGGATGCAGATTGGGAAACTACTTAAAGGAAAGCACCCTCACTAAGCCCAAATGGGATTTTAAACCTCGGAGCCCCGCCCTACCCCCGGTCACTGACAAACCCGACTAGACGACCTTGACAGCCAATATATGTATTAACCGCAGGGCCGCCCTTAAAAATATAGATTAAAAAAACTGGTTTTGGTAAACATTATTGAACCACGTGAAAAAAATTGCATAGTTTTCCCGGCTGAAAATATTAAATACATGTGCAAAAAAGGTCAAATTGACGTTTGTTCATATTTTGTCCATCACAGATTTAATATTCTTACATCATCAGCTCTCCAATGTATCTCCTACTTTTCTTCCCCTCTTCATTGTTATCCCTTTCTCTCTCCTTGTCTTCGTGAGAGTGTGGTCCTACACGGTCGAGACCTTTGCCAGTATTTGTTAATAAATGGGGGTGTGTGTGGTTGTGCTAGGTGGCTATAATATCAGCGCACCGCCATGTGACTTTTTGCTGTAATTAATAAGCAGGTGGCTAATCTAATTTTAGAGGAGCACTTTGGTGAAAAGTCAATAAGCTATTACGTGATGAGGTGATAACGTGATTGGTATTCGTGAGCGTTGAAGTATTAATAATGCATTTTCAAATTTTCAATGATTAGCACAACGTTCGCCGAATAAATATTTGGTTATCATGGGCTAGAGGTTGAGAGAAAGCGGTATTTTTTCCCTATATATATATATATATATAATATACAAACATATTACAGATTCATAGCCTAAGCTAATGTTATACTTACTCTATGCCACTAGAAACTCGAAAGTTCCCTGCCGCACTTAAAAAGTACACCACATATCCCTATCCTGAGCTAACTCTTTCCAGTCCACCTCATTATAGCCTACCTCTTTCACGGTCCATTCAAATGCTATCTTCCCATCCGCGTCTAGGTCTTCCCAATGGTCTCTTCTCAATGGGTTTGCAAATTATTACCATAAAATGTTCTAGAAGTGCCATGTTTCACGCATATTAATCTACGTACCTAAGCAGTCCAAGCACTATCACAACAATCTAATAAATAGAAAAGAGGGGGGGAATGAGTGATTCACCCTGCAGGCTTCTTGTTTATTTAATTACAATACTTCCCCTCTTTCTCTGAAGAGTTTACAAATTCACTATACTTCTGCGCCTTGAAAACTATGACCTACTTTTTAAAATTACCTTTTCCTTGTTTCCTATTCTAGATAGACGTATTCAACCACGGACATTTTTAATCTTCACACTGGCAGAAAGACTCATACAGGGCATATTTATGATCATGCCAAGTCCTAAGATGTAGATGATTTATGAAAATACTTTTACCAAAAATTACTTCAAGATAAAAAAAAATATTTTGTTACACCGTAGGACTATTTTTAGAACTATTTAGAAATTCGTGATTTTTGTTTCAACGTTATATACTTTCAACTCAATAAATAAAACGTAAATTGATTAACACGGGAAATCCTGTCTTAACCTGAAGTGACGTCACAGGTAGGCAACGCCCATAAGAGCCCATCTCAAATCAAAAATAACATCTAGCTTGGTTATATCCCAAATTTATTATGAATGGATAAAAATTTACTATACGTACTTTCACGTATTCATACGTCAAGCCATGTTATCTGTCGCTGTAATTTTTGAGAAATATTATCAATACTCGAAACATAATGTTTGTCAATGTTATTATAAAAATAAATGGTATGGAACCCTGCATGGACTTTCTCGCTTATTGTTTAAAAATGGAGAAATCTACTCAAAACTTGTAATATATGTGAAACTAAATAATATACACTAGCAAAACCAAGCATAAATTGCACTATACTTATGTAAAACATATTTTCAGTCCCGTTTTATATTTATAATTTTATTTTTAAAGAATTAATTTCCTAATTTTTATGTTTGGACCAATAAAAAAAGATTAGTATTGGGTTCACAAGGGTCAACATTACGTACTAAAATTTCGACTCCCGGCTAAAATTTTCGACATTTTATTAGGTGTTCCACATCTTCAGGTCATCGGATTATTTTAAATTCCTCATTTATAAATTTTGATCCCAATAAAAAATTTAAATATTGACTATTGAGTCTAAAATGGAGATATATCGCTGTTGTACAAACATTTCTCCTAAGAGGTTTAAGGAAAAATAACATAAACTTTTTGAGAGACTTACTTATATTTAATTACTCTATGGTATTGGAGAATTATTGCGTTAAAACTTAAGTAGTATCACTTTACAACTAGAGCTCACAAAATCGTATTAATGCATTTGCCAATATCTCAGAAACTGTTGGTTTTATAAAAATATATTTCATATAAAAGTTCTTAATATTTAATAGTACTACAATTTTGCAATGACATTTTATTTAGTATCTCAAATAGTTGCGGAGATACGGAAATTTCCGCAACTGTAAAGTACCCTGAAAGTAATTTCCATGTTAAAATGAAAATAGCCAGTTTATTTATAATATTAATCAACGCCTAGATACGAATTTTAATCAAAATAGTCTGAGCTTATTTTTAAAAAAAATTCTCTTTTCGCCCTTTATAAAACTACTCTTAATTTTAAGTTCAAACAGACACACAGACGGGACTGTAAAGACCATTTTTAAGGGTTTGGGTGGTCATGAGACGTTGATATCAATCAACATTTTAGGCTAGATTTTTTTTTACGATCGCAATGCTTTTTATCTTTAATGTTCGAAAAGTTAAAAAATATATATATTTTCGCATAGATTTAAAGTTATTGGTTTTATAAAAATATATTTCTTATAAAATATTTGTATTATAAATAGATCTACATATTTGCAATGATCTTTAATTTATTATCTCAAATAGTTTCGGAGATATGATAAAAAAGTGATAGTTTACTAATCATGTAATGATATGGAATTACACATCTCAATAAGTTATTATTCACATCTATATTCAAAATTAGATACTAAAATGCGAGCGGGTAATAAGATTTATTTGTGTTAAGTTGTTAAGTTGCAAGGTATGGCACATCTTTCTACGTCTTGTTTGAAAAGCCAACTCAGTTTTGTGAACAGAAACGCATCTGGATGACCACACCTTTTTTCTTTTGGGAAGTTTCGAGAAGGAAATGTCACTAGAACTTCAAGGTACGCATCTCTTCACTTGCCTTCCTGACGAGGAGCCGTGTAGGTTAGTCTATGACATATTAATCTATATTCTAAATTTCACGTGCCGAGAATTATCATACATATAATGCAACATTCGGGCTCTTATTAAAATCTATAACGTGTAAGATATCTATCAAAAAACTGTTTATCTAATAAAAATAAAACTATAAAAATCAGAACTTTTGTTTCTAAAATAATACATTATCCCTTTTTAATTATTATAATACAGAATAACAAACTTGAAACCAATTCAATAATTATGTAAAATATCACACTAATTGTGGCGAACAAACAAATAATATATCAGGCTAGCTCTTTTATAGGTTACAATTACACCGGAGCCCTTAAAGTCATTTTGCCGAAATATTGAGGGTAGCCATTTTGTTTGTAATATATTTAAGTGTTTATAAATTAAATATAATCAAAATCATTAGAGCATATTTTGAGAAAATCGACTTTTTCTCCTTTTGCCCTTTAGTAAACTACCCTTCATTTATAGGGTTAGATATCCAATTCCAAAAATCCCTCGGGGCAACCCTAAGAAAACCCTAGATACCAAGTTTTAGCCTGATCGGTAAAATATTTTAGGCTCTAGTCGGAGATACAGACATACTGAGAGATGGAAACTCAAAAATCACTTTTTCGGATTCAGGGAGTCATGAAACGTCAAGATTTATCAAAATCTCGAGCTCGATTTTTTTGACGATCTAAATACTTTCTCTACCTGTAAGATAGCGAGAAAGTAAAAATATGTTTATATTTTCTGAAAGGAGCTCCAAATATCCATTTGTAAAAAAATCTAGGTAAAGGCTTTATCTTTTTAGTCTACATCAAAGATAGGATTTGAAACCGCTGCAACCACACATACTATGTTATTAAAAAACTATATAAATATATGAAAAAAAGTTTTAGCACGAACAAACTATTTCACTGTTTTTATTCAAGTGAATAATGCAGAAAACCACACTGCAATGCAATTTCTCTTTTAAATTCAATCGTGTATCCAGTTTACCGGTTAATTGGTCGTGAGATTGGCTCTAAATATCACTTTGTTTTTGTTTTATATAATTAGCATACCCATATCTAATGCTTCCGTTGAAGGCAAGACGAGATTATAGTTAGTATCCTTTGATGTTCTGCAATTGAAACCTCCATGTCCTGGCAACTATATAGTTTAAGTGGATCCACCTATCACCATTGTAGCGCTAGTGTCGTAACTAAAGGCGAGATTAAACTAGGCAAGTGAAGAAGCAAATCAAATCACCGGGTTACTCACCTTAAATAATTTGATCTCAACTCTTCTTTTACTTTTTGAATAATTTTTTTCACTCCTCTCAAGTGATAATACTCTAATGTTCCTAATAAATGTGTAAAATCGAATTAAAATTCATAATTAACAATATTTAATAATTAGCTAATGATACGATAGTAGAACATTGAGTTAAAAAAATACGTTACTAACAAATTTTATTTTATTAAATTAAACTCAACCAATATTCTAAAAGTGGAACTATGAGGTCAAAAGCGTAATCTACCTTTCTAAAATAAACATAAGATAACTTAATATCAGAAGCTTGGTAAGTAGGATACAATCAAAACCTTATTTCAGCCGTATGCGTGTCTTTCTACTTAGATAAAGATCCCGGGTTGGATTCCTGTCATGGTTGAAAAATGTATCATTGGTGAAATGTCGGTTTTCTCTTTCACACTGATGAATTGACATCCGGGGTCTGATTGTTGTTCCTGCTCTAGATATGTTAAGTGTGTTGATATAATCAGTCGGTTCATAATGTGTACGTTAAGTACCTCGGATAAATGAAAAAAATAAAGTTAGGATGTAGTCAAAGTTCGATATAGATAGAAGATAATTGGTTGGACTTTTTTAAAAAAAAAGCCAAAACCATTTTCATATATTTATGCGCCAAATCATATAACTTTTGGTCTAAATTATCAATAGCTATAAATTGATACCAGTAAAATATATAGTAATATCAAGTTTGACTGAAAAAAATATATTTGTATTTTATATCAGGGCTATATACAAGTTGACAGGCAAGGCAAGTAAATAGAGATTTGTTTTATTTTCTATAGTTCTTGATTATCAACTAGCTTAGCTATCTTACTTGACTTGCCTCCCTACTTTCCCCGTTCAAACTAGAGCCCATCTGACGATCAATTAACCGGGATAGGAGATACACGATTACGCTCGAACCGTTAATAGCATAGAATTGTGATTTTCAACATTTTTTCTTTTGATAATACAGTGGAACTTGGATAATTCGAACTTGAAGGGACCAGGAAAAATTTCGAACCATCCAAAAATTCGAATTAAATGAGTTTCTTAAAGGGGATTGAAAATAAACACAGTTAAGTTTGCAACCAAGCTCAAAAACTTTATTTAACATATTTTGACATAATCTGTTCACAATTTCTTTAAAAGTCCTGATTTATTATTATTATTATTATTATTATTAGCACCGCGTCTTACTACCGTTCGGTTAACGCACTTACGCTAATGTGCAATGGTAGGGTGATTGTGATATGAAATGGAGGACCTACAGTTTAACGTGGAATCCGAACCACGGTAGAGGCCTGGCATTCCTCACATTCACAAGTTGTGATTAATACACGTCTTGTAAGTCCTGATTTAAGTCTCTCAATTATAGTGTATGATTTTAATTGATTTATTGATTGGAAAATTGAATCACTTATATTGATGCGACTTTCAAAAAAAACGCCTGAGTTCTTGGATATGGTCGATGCCTTCTGCCATAGTCGGGATAGGCCTTTCCTGAACTACTGAAGAATTGTCCTCTGCATCACCAGATGTTCCATCCTCAGCCTGGTTGTTGAGAACTTCCGCGACGATGTTCACATCAGTAACTTCACCACACACTTCCACATCTTCATCCACGCAGACAAAGTCCTCATAGGATATAGCAGGATCAGGATTAACTTCATCCCAGTTGTCAATAGCTGGCGCAGCTTTAGTCACAATTTCTTCATCATTTTCTTTCTTGCTAAAGCCAGCTTTTTAAAAACAGTTCTTAATGGTCTCAACTTTCACTTGGTCCCACGTTTGCTTACACATTCTTGAGGCTTAGAGAACGTCAAGCGAAATTTTCTGAGTAGACAAATTTCCAGCAAGAATTTTTTCAACAACAATCGTCTGTAGAAATATTTTTTATCATCTTAATTATTCCTTGGTCTATAGGTTGAATAACCGATGTCATATTTGACGGGGAAAAAAAATAAACTTTACATTTTCCAAAAGGGGAACTCTGTTAAGAGCAATGCAACTGTCAATAAATAAAAGAATGGTCCGATTTTTTTTGCCAAACTGATTGTCGATTTTTAAAAGCCATTTTTCAAACAGATCACCTACCATCCATTCTTTTATATTTGACTCGTATGCCTGGCTTCGATTTTACATTTTTGAAGCATCGTGGGTTAGCGAGTTTCCTAATATTAACAACGGCAGCTTTTCAGCTTTTTGCTCCAACTAACAGTGTTGTTCGATCTTTACTAAGCTTTCCCCACTGCACTGTTCACCTTTAAATGCAAGAGTTTTGTCAGGAGTACACTTGTAAAAAAAGTCCCGTCTCATCGACATTAAAAATGGTATTCAGTTCTATGTCCTGGATCATTTCTTTCAAGACTTCCTTCCAATTATCGGCTGAACTCATATCAACAGCACCACTTTAACCACATATAGCTTTGAAGGAAATTCCGTTTCGTTGTTTGAATCCATCTAGCCAGCCTTACTCCTTTGAGGTCTGTTTTTCCTAATTTAGATGCTGCGAAATGTTCAGCCTTTGTTATAAGAAAAGGGCCGTTCACTGAACTTTCTTGTCTTGCACTTGTTTGAGCCACTTTATTAGGCAGTTGTCCACATATGGGTTTCCGATCCTCTTAATATTTTCCTAACTAGTCCACTCTCATTTTCATTGCTCAACATTTTTTGTTTGTTTTTAAAAAATGTTGAAATGTGTTAGGGGGAGTTCCGAAGGCCTATCAATTTCTGATTTATTTTTAAGTCCCTTTTCCACCTTCTTTATCACCGCTACTTTTCCGGCCAAAGTTAATGATTTGTAGGACTGTGGCTTAGACAGTGACATCATGACACAAACACACACACAAACTACTGAACAGTATGTACTAAATAAAACTAAAACTCAATAACAACAAAGAAATAAACTCGCACGTCACAAGAGTATCGCTACGACCGAATCACTAAAAACAACGCACGTAGCCGCTCGAGAGATTCGATCTTGTCTAATGGACTACAGAACTTATGTGTAAACAAAGACGTAAAGGGGAGCGGGGGAGGGAGAGGGGTGTGAAGAAGGTTACTGACCGCATTCTAATGTCAGCTCTCCGATTTACAAAAATAGAAAACACAAGCGCCGCAACTAGAATTAGGATAACAATACTGCACAATACATTACAATTTACGAAAAGTTTGAACTAACCAAAACAAAATTTGAATTATCCACGACTTTTTAACATTGTTTTAGTACTAAATTCACAGGACTAGGCGAAAAATTCAAATTAAAAATGATTTAGAATTACGGAAGTTTGAATTAGTCAGGTTCCACTGTAGCAACACTGGGTTCGGTGACAATTTTATTTTCGTTTTAATAAACCCTTCAGTTTGGTAGAATTTTTAAAATAATGTAAAACTTTTTCACTATTTTCCAGCGATAAGCATATTATGTACTAATTACACTACTGAATTAAATATGAGGAAAATTAAATTCAGAGTGAGTGTATCCACATTTGCATGGAGGGAGAGTGGAAAAACAATTTGTATAAAACTCAGTACACCCGACCGGGATGGAACTCTGATCTCCTTGTCATGAACAATCTAGTCCAACACTAGAGTAATGCCTTGGTTGTGCGGCCACCAAATCAGGTTTTAACTCTATGTTGTTTTTTTAAAGTAGGATATATAAAACCACCCCTGATATGACGTCTGGTTCGATCTGTATAACCTGTCTAGTTCGAACATTTACCCGCGGGGTGGGACGTGCTCTAAACATGTATGCCAGGCGCAATAGGACCGTGTAGAACAGGACTGCCCTTGTAATTATAAGCCTGGGGCTACACTCTGCTCGTTATCAATGCACTGCCTTAGGGGGTTGAAGAGACGTGGGTGTCTCACGCGCATGCGCATTGGCCTTTGTGGTTTCGTCCCTCGTGGAACTCTGTCTCCCTAACTAGGTGTAACTGCGAACCTGTTATCTGAATCGGTCCATATGGAAATGCTGTGGATCTATTCTTCAAACAGAGTGCTACTCAACGGTTGTGCCATGAATTTTTTACAAAGAGGGTGGCCAAATTTTCAATGATATGTCAATGTTGATATAAAAAATGATAATTTATTTTATTCAATAATCTTTTTTAAACCAAAATACGAGAAAAATTTTCAAAAGCAAAACATAACAAACGAAAATTTGGACGGAACATCTAGAACAAACTATTGAGATTATGAATCAAATAGCCGGGGCTGTTATTCATTTTGGAGAGGAATTCACCATCTAGATATCATATTCTGACAATTGAAAAATGACACCTGGACACGGGAATCGAACCCGGGACCTTTGGCTTAGTACACACTGCTCTACCACTGAGCTATCCAGGATTCGTCCCGTGACCAGGGTCATTCTTCACTCATATTTTAAGGCAGAGTCTATGATGGACGTGCAGGAAATCGTCAGCTTTATTCACGAGCCATCAGATAACGCAGCCATCTTCGACTCGGTAGTTGGCTTGTTACTGCCACTCGTACAGTTATTATTAGCTCAGTTGTAAACTATTGGCGTACTAAGCCAAAGGTCCCGGGTCCGATTCCCATGTCCAGGTGTCATTTTTCAATTTTCAAAACAAGATATCTAGATGGTGAATTCCTCTCTAAAAAAAATAGCTCAGTGGAAGAGCATTGGCGTACTAAGCCAAAGATCCCAGGTTTGATTCCCGTGTCCAGGTGTCATTTTTCAATTTTCAGACTAATGAGATTATGAACACCTGTATTTTTAAAAGTGGGGGGCCAACTTCACAGGCATTATTTTTGTTATTTTTAATATGATGACATTATTTTTAGTTAACATAAATAAAAAATAATTGGACTATAAATAATTTTTACTTACCTATATAATGACTTAAATAATAGTTTTGGATGAATTTTAAATCTAATAATTTCGGTAATAGGCAAACGCAAGAAATAACATAAATACATTTTTTACTAACTTATATTTCTATAAACATCAAATTACAATGTATTTAGTTTTAAAAATATTGCTTTACAAAAAGAAAGCCGTAGGATATAATTTGCTTTAAATTACTTTTCGTTTCATGGGAGAAATAAAGTTGTTTTAAAAATAGCAATATGTGTGTTTTATTTAATGGGAATTATATTAAAAGTACCATTGTGTGAATTTAGTGATACCACTCTACAAGGTTTATATATAAAGCTTCATCTTTAAAGTTTGCTTTATATTGTACATTTACTGAATATTAATAAATAAACTAGTTATAAATTGAACTCAAGCACCTATTGCCATCAGGCAAAACCAATTTTCATTTGTAAAAGTGAATTAATAGTGTTGTTATTAATTTAGGAAAATATCAATTGTGTTTTATATTGCATGCTTCAGGGTAAATATGATTGGAGAAACTTTGACTATGATGTTATATAGAATGCAATTTTATAATTCTTCTCAATGGAAAATATGATAATTTGCTTTCAACTGGTTTATGTGTATGTGAAAAGTTTCTCATATTATTATTGATGACTGTAATTTTTTTTTTAAAATACAAACAAATTTCAATGTACTAGCCATGGGTAAATTAAACCAGTTAGCCTAATTGAACAGAACAGAATAAATGTTTAGTTCAAGGTGGAAAATACAATTAGAAAAATAAAAAATTATTTGTTAAAATCGTTGGTTTCTAAATATACTATACAGAATATGTACTCGTATACAATTCAGACTGTAGAAATCACAAAGCAATTCTACCAAATTGATTTTGAGAGAAATTTAGTCTTAAATTCACCTACAAAGTCAAAAATTAACAAATCTATATTTAATTTATTTGCGTTACTGTGTTATAGTATGACCTAAAGTTTATGTTAATCGGTAAATGTACAGATGGTATCATTGACATAAGCAGTTTTTCGCCTGGATTACGATTACTTGGAAAATTTAGTGAAACTAAATATTTGTATAGCTTGATTTTCTTACGAATGGGCATTTGTAGTACCTTTTAGAAACTACAAATATATGTTCTCGCAATCAACACTGATAGCATCCCTATACCCTATCTACGGTAGGAGAGCTGATTAGTCAGAGCTAGCATAAGGTTATCTATAGCAAACATTAGCTGAGTTACTAATGTCAACACATTCAAAAATAACTATTATTTTCTTAATTAGTTTTCTTAGTTTATTATCAATAAAATTTCCAAATAGAATGACATTAGTCCCTTTCAGCCAATGTTTGCAATAAAGAACATTCTGTCAGCTCTAAGGTACCACCTCTCCTATCGTAGATAGGGTATACATTATTAGTATACTAATACTTAGCACCACGTCTTACTACCCGTTCGGTTTATACGTTTAAGTACTAATTACGCTAATGAGTTAGGAATTGGGAAGGTTGATTACAGAAGAATTAAACCCACATTTACGCGGAGTGAAAACGGAAAACCTTTTAGGAAATCCACCCTCAGTTCACCCGAGTGATATATGAACCTTGATCTCCCCGTGCTATGCAGTCTAGCTCAACACTAAACTAGCGCGCTAGCTAACCACGCCACCTAGGCGGGTTACATTATTAGTGTTATTTTATATGTATTAATAGTAGCTAGCTATCAAATTGACAGTAAGTCACATGATCGGACGAATGAATACGTGAATGTAGATCCAGTAAAATTTTACCACTGTCAGAAAGAAAATTGTGGTGAACCACTTCTCCAAATAAATTATCTAGTTTCTACACTATTATCGTTAATAGCGGCGGCCGCTCGGTTGGTTTAGCCCAATTGTGGGCTCACGCCATGTAGTTAAGTTATGTATAATTCCATAAAGATTTTATTATTCACTTGGAGATTTGGAGGCTTGGACAAGCCGTAGGTTGGTGGGGAATGGTTCATTTCACAGATATCAGGCTCAGGGACCGGGGTAAAACAAAATATTTCCAATGACTTGTATTTAGTTTCATAAAAGCCTCCTCTAGAAAACGTGACATCATAGCCACACCTTTCTATGCCTGGACTTGGACCCAAGCCATAGATAATTACGTTAGCCCTCCTCTCCCCCCTTCATGCCCAAGGAGGGACATGAATGCTAGACAATAGTGTCCACTAGTACGCCTATAATTTGGCAATTTTTTAATGTATTATGAATAGTAAATTTTGAAATATTTTAAAGATTTCCTCTATTTTTAAGGGAATAACTTCGATTTTAGTGATTTTACTTTTAGCCAATTAAAAGTGTTTATACGTATAGATGTATCCCCTTGCTGGAGAGAAGGTGATTCATTAAATTCCAGGGAGGGTCTGACCCCCCCCCCCCCCACTTCCCCTTTCTATATTTTTTTGTTTCTTTACTTTCAACATTAAGACTTTTAACAACCGAATCTAAAGAGAAGCGATTGGAGATATATCTTAGAGGCGAAAGTAAAAAGGTTTAGAAAATATTAACACATTTTTAGCGGTCGACTTTTGTATTATTTTACTATATTATAATTTTATAGATACTAATAAGATTTATTAATTAAATGTGACAGCTGTGGATTACATGACCAGATATATAAGTATATGAAAGTAGTCTTTGTAACTTTTTTAAACGTCAGGTGTTCTACAGAATCCTAAATTAGGTCGAAATGTATTGAAATTTATTGTTTATTATTTATTAATATACATAATTTGATGTTTTCAATATGGAACCATTTTAAGATTAGGTTATAAGTGGTCACCGTAAACGTAATGTAGGCCTACAGTGCATTGTGTCAAAATGATTTGCCAGTTAAGGATGATACCACCATTATTGTTTTTACAAATATTAATTTACGTAATAAAATTTTATGAATGTGTAAAACCCTCAAAGCGTTAGGCTCACAAATAACTGGATTGCTGGTGATTAATGTAGAAGGTTCGAATCTTGATAGGGTGTGTCGGGGATAATTTTACAACGTGTAACTAATCAAAGTTAATTTCACATCTCCATTCAACGCCAACCCAGATCAGCGTCCTATGCAACCATTATAGGTAAGCGGACTTATCAAATTCATTTCAGGTTTGACGGTGGTTTGGAGGTTTGAGTTTGAGTCTTGGGTGGGTGTACTGAAACGATTTATCTTTCTAATTGGTTCTTCAATCATCCCCAGGCATAACTTTATGTATATTTACTCTAAACTTAAATATTTATCATTCACAACCCACTAAAACAGTTATTTTTAGTTCCTAGCACTACATCTTAATACCCGTTCAGGCTGTATCCTTATGTACTAATTACGCTAGTGGTTTTATGAATAAGGAGGGTCATATTTAGATTAAGTGTATCCGCATTTACGTGGAAAGAGAGTGGGAAACCATTTTGGAAAAAAAACCTCAGTACACCAGACCAAGATTCGAGTCTCAATCTCCCCGTCATTGGCAGTCTAGTCTTCTGTGAGAGTGACGCCTTTGACCATGCAGCCACCGAAGTGGGTAACTCGGTCAGTAAAATGTGTATAGACCAGATGGACATAGAGGGAAAACAAATCCTCTAAGGAAAGCTTCATCATTCTTACCTTTTGATTCAAGACGTTTTTAATTCTTGTTATGAGTGTTAAAGTAAAACTAAACAAAGGCATAAAAACTTTTGGAGTAGAACGTAACAAACCCTTATTTTTTTTTTTTTTTTAAATCGTTGAAAATAATAATAGGCTCCTTTCAGATGAGCGCGCACGCGTGAGCTGAAGCTCAGTACAGAAATATCCTTGTTTCAAGTTGCACGTGATGGAAAAAAAATGTAGCCGTCTTCCATATAGAGCAATTTTTTGAAGAGATTCGACTACGGCCAACATTATGGGACACCAGCTGTAGTTACTAATGTTGTACACTCCGTCGGGATTGTAAGGTAGCAACTTTATAAATCAGCCCGCGCGGTATGCTATACCTCCACACATGACTGCAGAATAGTTTGCCTAGCTACGCCCAAGGCTAGATTTAGAGAAAGCCTTAAGTCCTTAAACTATTTCTTGACTGTCTGGAAGGAGTGATGGGGGAGGGGCTATGTCTTTTTGCGATGTCCTAATGGTTTGATCTACTAAATAAATTTTACTTTTTGGTTCCCTTCCTAATAAAATCAATTATTTCTTAAATACTTAGTTAATTAATTATGTTTTGTCTCATTAATATATGGGCAGGATTTATTTAACTGTTAAAGATTTAACCACGCCACACATTATTTTAACAGCAGTGCTACCCACATTTATTGGTTTTACATGGAACCTTAAACCAGGTCTCCCTCTTTTCAGAATCTTTATTACTGTGAATAGCTAGTTATGAATTTATTAATAATTAATTATCATATTCCACACATGTAAAGCAAATAACATATTAACTTTAATAGATTTTTAATTTATTTATAAGAAGATGAGTTTAAAAAACTTAGATAATTTAAGGGCACCAAACCTGATTTAGAATATTTTATGTTATTTCAGGGTGGACAAAAAAATATATTTGATAAAATCTTATCTATTGGACATATTTTAGTTATAAAAGTGAATTTATTTGTTTCTTCAACGTTTATATGACTGTCTATAGCTTTGTGGGACCATAGATCGATACCATACCTTATTTACTGTTACCATAACGGCCACAATATAACTATTGGTCAAAAGTTTTGATAAACACTTTGATTGAGAAAAATGGTAATTTAATAAGATTTTCGTTGATGATAATTTTCTATTAAATTAAGTGTATAATGGTAATTTTTTTTTGTCAAATCTGTTTTTTTCATTAAATCAATTCTGGAAATCCAAACATTAAAACTGACCATATCTTAGACAATTATTAATACAAGAGTAAGGAGGTTTACATAATTGAAAAGCAAGGAGAAATATTGTATTTGGTTTACGAGCTTAAAAACACTTTACATGATATCTCTGCTTTTTTAAGGTTTGGAAAGTAAATATCTTTAAGTAAAAAATATTGTAGTTCTGTACTGTTTTTAAGAATGTATGTCTGTTGGCAAAGATACCTGGAACTTCATAGCCGATTTAGTGCATTTATTTATATTCATTAGGATGTCTGCTAAAGGAGGCTCTCACATACATACAGTCAGGGTTTGAATCTCCGTTAAAGATACGGTCGGATTTATTTATATCTGTAACTTATGACATCTGGAACCAATTAACCAACTGCGGTGCGGTTTTTACTTAATTTTTATACTGGACCAATATCGAGGCAGGTTTTAGCATTATTTGTGTATAATCAGGTGTTTTGGTGTGAGTCCCGGTGAAGGGCCAGCCGATTGTTTGTATATATTTATGGAACCACATAATTACTATGGTGTAATTTCTATTATTCTGTAGAGTATTAATCCAACATTTTTAGTGTAATAATTATAATCGGGTGTTTTGGTGTGAGTCTTGGTGAAGTTTCAGCAGGATATTTGTATATATATATATATATGGAACCACTTAACCGATTGGGATGTAGTTTTTCTTTCTTGGTAGGATATTAATCCAGGCATTATTTAGCATGATAAATCAGGTGTTTTGGAGTGACTCTGATGAAGTTCCAACCGGATATATTTTTATGTTGCCTAATATTTATGGTTCATTTTAGCACATTTTTGTGCAGTTATTTATATCTGAAGGAATTCCATTTATTCAATAATAGATTTTATATGTCAATAGGATTGGGCTGAGAGTCCGCGGTGAAGTGGTGGCCTGACATGTGATGACGAAATTTGCTGGTTTGCAGCCAGGTTTAATAAATCATCCCGGTGGTAGTGGAGTAGGTTTAAAACCGAGATCCTATTGTGAGTTTGTCTCCCGGTGACGTTCCGTTAGTCCTAACAGTGAAAAGTTTGGCGTTCACAATTTTCTGAGGACGGTAGAAATATTTTTATTTGAATGATCGTATTTTTAAAACCAACTATATCGTTAGTGAGGACATGGTTGTATCTTAGTAAAAATTTAATTTTTAAATGTCATTTGTTCATATGTTATTGCTCTTTAGTTTTCTACGTATTATAACCTTTCATTGCCAAACAAGCATCATAATATTATATCCAATTCACATCTCTTTGACGGAATTCTCAGAGATGGTAATGAAAAAAAATATACTCCATTCAAAAAACATTTAAAGAAATGTAGACAATTTATTCTATTGCAAGTTTCCGTGCTACAGCGAGAGGGATAACATAGCCAAGAAAAGATGTTAGAATATATTTATATATCAAACAAAATTTACAACCACTTCTTACTACCCTTCTGTGCTATAAGCATAATAATACGTGAGTGAGTTATGGTAAAGGAGATCGGATTGAATGTGGATGTAACCATATTAACATGGAGGAAAGGTTCGAAACAACTTAGGAATAAACACCCTCAATAGTCTCAGCTGAGATTCTAGCCCTAACATCCCCGTAATTGACAAACTGGACTAGAATTGCTAGATATTTAAACACGTGAAATATGATTCGTTTATCAACTAATCGATTGTTTGAGTTAATATATTTTTTATATTATAAAACATAAGAGTGTATTTATTTAGCCCGAAGGCTGGCTCCACTTGGCTGGTCTGTATAAGCAGACCTTAGCCCTCAATATCCATTTTCCCAATCCCATACATTACAATGTAGTGGGCAAAAGTGTGTTCATAAGCTTAAGGACAGGTTTTATATCAAGGAGGTGGGAACATTTTACTAGAAAATAATGATCACCACCCATATACCACCCCTGTTAGTAAAGATGTAAGGATTTATTGATTTAGGCCTACACTAATTTCTAGGTAGGGCTTTTCACGCTAAATTATTTATTTTAAAAATTATATTTTTTTAATACTACGTTTAAATATTTTAAAATATTTACTGGCTCATTACTGTGGCATAGAAAAATTTCAATGTGCTTATTCCTTTTTTTCAAGGAAGCAATATATTAATATGTAAGTTTAGATAAATCCGCTTTATGTAGGTTCAGAACCAAATAATATATTATAGATATATATATTATATATATATATTTATATATTATATATATATATATATTTATATATATATATATTATATATATATATATTTATATATTTATATATTTAGTGCCGCACCGCACCCATTCGGGTTTTACGCCTGTATACTATTAGTTAATGTTAAGGATGGCTGAATTTACAGGAAGTGTGCCCACATTTGCGTGAAGAAAGAGTTGAAAACCGTTTATGAAAAACCCTCTCAGTGAACCCGGATATCCCCGTCATTGTCAGTTTAGTCTATTGAGAGGGTTGCATCTTAGAACATGTGACCACCGAAACGGTTGAATCGTGTTATACGCAGTCTTCTTATTAAATGAAATTTTTTAGTTTGTTCTGTTTGGCCTTCGAGTCAGTGCTTGCTGTCATGAAATTCTTATAGCAAACCAATCTTGCTCCGTGGTTAAATTGGCCAGCGTGGCCTGCATTTACCAAACACAATACAAGCAACGTCCTCTCCAGCCATGCGTTTCGATGGTTTAGAGTGTAGTTATCAATTGGATGTTACAGGCTAGGCTTCCAGAGTCAAGGAGGTATTAGACAAGATAATTTTCTAGGAGGGTCAAAATAAGGAGTGGCGATAGGGGATGATCATATACGAAAAAGTGTGAGGAAGACAACGTATAAACTAGCTTGGATGTCAAGTTAATTTAGTACGTTTTTCCTGTGACAAGGAGGTCAGGGCTCAAATCCTGATTGGGTTTGATGAGGTTGCATTTCTTAAGTGGTTTCTCATGTGGTGTATTCCAGTTAATCATGACGTGGAGGACAAGGTTCGAATCTTGTGTTAAAAAGTAGGCAAATGAAATACATAATAATTTTGAAAATAATTGTTTATTGATTATTATTATTATTAATATTATTATTAATAATAATAATCATACCACCACGTCTTACTACCCGTTCGGGCTATACGCACTTATGCTCATGTGTAATGGAAGGGTGATTGTGAGATGAAATGGAGGACCTACAGTTTAACGTGGAATCCGAACCACGGTGGAGGCCTGGCATTGCACACATTCACAAGTTGTGATTAATACACGTCATGTCAAAGGTGAAGTATAGGGTTTGGCAATCAGATACATCTGTGCCGGGACCGAGGATTGTACCCCGAACCCCCAGCACAGATGCCCGACACTTTACTAGTCCATTGCAATTAGACCGAAAAATGACAAATAGGAGAAAAAATTTATAAAGTTTTTAAACTTTTGTCAAATACTCCTTTGACCTCAAGGAAATGAGATCCGAAGAGTTCTTATCTCTGAGGGGGGAGCTTCCCCCCTAACCCCCTTAAATTTGAAAAAACCATCAAAGCGTAAAATGATCGTACCCAGCTTATAAAAAAAACTAATAACAATGTTTATAATTTTAAACTGTAACAACTTATTATTTTTATAAATAATCTTACTATATGTAACCCCGTATTGGCCATGGTTTTCTTAAAAAATGTATTTTTTATGAAAGAAAAAAACAGGAAATCGCAGAATTGTAGTAGTTTCTTAGTATTTATTTCATTTAATGTATTTTTTATGAAAGAAGAAACAGGAAATCGCAGAATTGTAGTAGTTTATTTGTATTTATTTCATTTATTAAAGAAGAAACATAACAAATGTTTATTTATAAAGTTTCTTATATCCGCCAAACTATGCACGTCACCCGACTTTGAATAAAAGAGCGTACGCACAGTGTTTGGCAAGCGCCTGTCACGTAATGAGAGGGGAACTCGCGCATGCGCGCTAAATCACTGTTCTTCTGCGCATCCTGACGTCATTTCTTTACAAATTACACGAGCAGTAGTGTGTTGTGCTTTATCAAGTGAAGAGTTGTGAAGAGTGAAGTGTTTTATTGTACTTGAATCTTCTGCTATACATTCATGGTCTCCAGACGTTACAAGTGGATCATTTTCACAGTTCTCTTTTGACAATGCTGATTTTAATATTGCCACAATGACCGGAAAGGACACATTCCATTCCATGGGGGGGATACGTTGTGTCACCCCAAAATACTGCTATAATAGACAGAGAAGTTATCAAATTATCTAGTATCCCTGCTTCAAAGGAAACCGAGGTGGCCCAAAAAAATCGAAACAAAAACATTTAGACGAGAGAACAGAGCTGGCATTGAAGAAGTTACATTACAAAATGTTTACGTAGATGGGGCTTTTAAAGAAGCAGCTAAACTCTCTAATCAAGACATTTCTTGGTTGTTTGGGAAATTTTTGAAGCAATTTTCTATGACTTCCTGTCAAGGTTTTATGGAAAAGGTTACTAATGACATGCCTTACTCAACATCACAGGTACTAGCTCTTCCATTTGTTAACAGCCCACCAACTGATTATGGCACAATATTGACTGTTTTAATTTATGCAATCCAGGAAAGCAATAAGAGAAATCAAATAACGACTGTTGTGACCTTTGATCAACCCCTTTACATCAAGGCAAGAAATATCGTTGCCCTTGAAAACAGCAGTGAAAATGAAATGTTTTCGAATATCATCATTCGATTGGGAGGCTTCCACTTGCTGATGAGCTACCTTGGATCAATCGGATTTATAATGAAGAATAATGGAATTTCCGAGCTATGGGAAACTGTATATTCTGAAGCATCAATTCCGCACATGCTTTCAGGACATGCTTATTCAAGAGCTATCGAGGCACATTGTACAACTCTGTGCGCTCTTTCAGTAATAATAATGGAGGAAATGGACATTTCAGACCCTGATAAAGAGCACATGACTAGTCTCCTCTCCAACTTTGAAGTCATTCCACCGTCATTTGATTGCCTGAAAGAAGATCAAGTGGTTACAAAGCTGAAAAAACAGTTTTTTGACAAGATTAAAAGACTCAAGCAACGAGGGAAAACATCTCAACTATGGCTGCAGTACTTTGAACTTGTAACCCAAGCACTACACTTTATACAAGCAGAGCGTATGGGAGATTGGAACCTTCACTTGAACTGCGTTAAGCAATGCTTCCAGTGTTTCATGCAGCAAGACATTTCCCTTACGCCAAGGCTGGTCAATTGTACCTCCAGGATATGAATGCACTTAAGAAGAACATGACAACTGAGGAATTCCGTAAATTTACTCGGGACAGCTTTTTTACTATTCGCCGTTCAAATAAGAATTGGTCCGGAGTTTGGTCAGACATGGTGATAGAGCAAACGCTAATGAAAAACTTGAAAAATGTTGGAGGTGTTACACACGGGAGAGGTTTTTCTGGTAGCGTTCTTAACAGGTGCATTTGTGGTTTCCCCATAGCCCACCATGTTTGTGAGGAAATTGAAAAATTCTGCAACATGCTCACAATTAGCAGCAATCAAAATGTTGAATTGAGAAGTGGAAGAATACTAACTAGTGAAATACACAGTAAGAAATTCGAAGCATGGTTACGACAACACTCGCCTTTTATTGATATGCAAGATCTGTTCTCACTGGCATCTGGCTTAGTTGCACAAGATGATGTCAGATGCTACAAAGCTGTATATGTAGGAGAACAATCTCTGCAAAGAATTGGAACTGACAATACACAATTTGGCTCTCTCAAGCTGAAAAGAGCTGGCGTGGCTAAGACAATGTCTTTGTCAACCAGCACAGTAATAGACGGAAAATACGTTATTGAAGTTGATACAACGCAGCTTTTCCAGAGAATACTGTGCACTGTACATTCACCTGACGACTTACAAGATTGTTTCATATTTGAGCTTGCAACAGTACCCATGGCTTTATTTGATGGCAGCGGCCTTATGAGAAAGATAGAGAAATCAGCGTTTTATAATGTCTTTGATACAATTCCAGAGCGACCAGTTGGTAACAGTGACAACCTGTACTTTGTTATTGATGGAGGCTTTCTTATTCATCGCGTAGTATGGCCAAAGCAAGGGACCTTTGGTGATGTCTACACCACCTACACTTATTACATCAAGAAGCATTATGGCGATCAAGTAAGAGTGGTTTTTTGACGGATACACTGAAAGTAGTGTCAGCACCAAGGTTGTAGAACGCCAAAGACGCTTGATGAAGCGTACTTCAAGAGAAATAATTTTTAATGAGAGTACAGTTCTCGTTGACTCACAGAAACAATTTCTAAGCAATCTTGCAAATAAGGAGCGTTTCATTTTGCAACTCGCTGGCCACCTGGAGAACGTAGGCATACACACTTTTACAGCAACAGATCATGCTGATGTACATATTGTGCGTACCGCAATAGAGACACAGGAGAAGAATAACAAGCAAGTTGTTGTAGTTGGCCAAGATGTTGATCTTCTTGTTTTACTTATTGCTCTTACTCCAGACGCAATGGATGTCCTCATGCTGAAAGAGGGTAAAGGTAACGTCAAAGATAGGTACTACAGCTCTAAAGATCTGCAGAACTCTAATTTTGTGACCGATGGCAAAAAATCAATTCTCTTCCTTCATGCGATTAGTGGTTGTGACACAACCTCAGAGTTTTATGGGAAGGGAAAACTGCAGGCAGTACAGTAAATACCTGCAAGATATCCCTGATATATTCAATAACCCTAATTCTACTTATGATGACATCGAACGAGCAGGAGAGAGGTTCATCATCGCATTGTACAACAACAACAAAAAAGAAGAAAGCAGCTTGAATAAGATGAGATATGAGTGTTTTAATAAACTAGTAGGTCAAGCAAGTGCTGCTGTTGTCCTCTCCAAGTTACCTCCAACCACAGAAGCTGCACATCAACACTCCCGTCGCACATTCCACCAAGTGCAAACAAGGCAAGAAGATTGTTTGAACCCATCAGGTTGGGGATGGAAGTTAGTGAACAATTTGTTGACGCCCATATACACTACTAAAGGACCAGCGCCAGCTAAAATAGTGTCTCTAATTACTTGTGGATGCAATAAAGGTTGTGGAAAGAAATGCAAGTGTGTGAAAGCTAGCCTGCGTTGCATTATTATGTGCAAGAACTGCTGAAGCCAAAGCTGTTCTAACACTTAAGCAATAGACCTCGTCGATGAAGAAGAAGAAGAAGACAATAATTATATTATATAGTAAAGAAAGAACTGTTACATTATTTTGTATTATATAGACAGAAATAATTTTAATGTAATTATTGTAAAATAAAATAATTTGTATTGAAATGTAGCCTAAATATTTTTCGCACTTCCGATACTTTTTAATTCTTAATTTATGACTATGTTCTAAATTTTCAATTTAGAGAAGGTTATGTGTTGTTTGGTGTTTAGTAAAGTAAAGCTTGGGTTTTAATCTGTGTAGTAACTTGTTTTATAAGCAAGATACAACCTTTTTACGGTTTGACTGCTTCGAAATTTCAGGGGGCTTAGGGGGGTGAAGCTCCCCTCTCAAGGGAGGGAACTCTTTGGTTTTCATTTCCTGGAGGTCCAGAGAGTGTTTAACCAAAATTTAAACACTTTATAAATTTTTTCTCCTATTCTACCTAATTGCAATGGACTATACCCCTAGACCGCCAGATCACCAGGGATTATTAATCAAAATTAACTTCATTCTGGTTAATATCTGGCACCACTCTCTCATCGTCGATTTTTGTATATTTGTTCTACTTTCTTTGCAAATTACGTTTTTACATGACTTAAACATATTATTTTATTCTCTTCATGAGAAAATGTGGCAGCGTAGTTAGAATATTGACATATTAAAAAAAGGGATCTAAATGAATATTATGAATAATTTCTCTGAACATACATATTTTCACCACGTTGTATGAATTTAGTTGTCTTTGCGAGTCTAACTTTACTATAAGGTCCTTACTAATTATTTATCGTTCTTGGATACGATTCAAGGGAGAGATTTAGGAAATCATATTTTAATTTGAGTTGGATATAAAATATAATTTTTTTCGATGGGTTTGCCTTGTAACATTCCATGAACTACTATTGGATGTGGTGTATCAAGTATTCGATCTTAGGCAAATTTTTTTTTTTTTTTCATCATCGCGTCTTACCACCCGTTCGGTTTAGACGCCATCCCCCTTTTCGGTTGAAACCTTCTGAGATTTATTTTGTTGAAATAATCCTACTATTGTACAAAATAGATTTACAGAAGTAAAAAATAAGATTGCTTTGGACACTTTGTTCAATACTTCAATAAAAACATTTGTTTGTGTGAAATTGTAAGAGTATATTTCTTAATTTTTTCAAATTTATTTAACCGTCAGTTTGGCTCAGATGGCAACGTGACATCTTCATGATCTAGAGTTCAAGTGTTCAAATCTTGAGAGTTCAATTTTTTTTTTAAATTTATCAGACTGAAAAAAAAACCTTTAATTTTAAATTTTTGTATTAATCATTATATAATTTGTTTTAAAATTTTGTATAGAAGTATATAAGGTATTTGAGCATATGTAGAATACCACAAAATTTTTATTTAAAAATAATTTAATAGGTTAGTAAATTTAAATCAGTACATTGATTTTGAAATTTTGTATGTTGTTGATTATTTAAAAATAAAATTATTGGGTCTATAATATAAAAATATACATATTTAAAAATAAGGCTAAGCAAGCTAATTGTTAATTGCATAATAACAACATTTAGTGCATAGTTATGTTTTAAAAATAGTTGCGAATATAAAATAATGTTTTACTGAAGTCAAATTATTAACAAGTGATTTTTTATTCCGAAATAATATTAAAACGTACTCTAGTTAGAATTGATCTATTGAATTTTTGAGATCCAGACGAGCACGCTACCAAGTGAACTAAATAATATATGAAATATTCTGAAAGTTTAACTTATACTTATATAACCCGATACATTTTTGAGACAATAAACTTAGATGCAATCAAATGGAAGATGGTTTCCTAATAAAACCAAACAAACCGAATTACATGATACACTCAATACAATAATAGTGTTTACTTTCAGTGACGCATCTTGTAGAATGGCGGATTGTGGCATCCCTTCGCCTTAATATTTTGGTACGTCAAGGTTTTACAATGTTGTCAGATTGAAAACTCATTCACAAGTGAAACAACACCACACCAACTCGCACGAGATTAGCAACCTTTCAAAATTAGCTCTATTTTGGTACAGCCTGCGATTTGTGAGATAATGAGTAGCGAGTTTTTTTTTGCAACTTTATAAATTAGGGGTCTAGGGGTGGCCAACATTATTTTCTGTCATACCACTATCTACATTCTATGCTATT
Source organism: Timema podura (assembly GCA_033556935.1). Lineage (NCBI taxonomy): Eukaryota > Metazoa > Arthropoda > Insecta > Phasmatodea > Timematidae > Timema > Timema podura. Next base: position 50,344,967 of record JAVRXN010000004.1, on the reverse strand, counting down.
GGCATTGTGCGTGTAGCTATAGTCCAAAACCTCAAAACTTACCTGATTACTGCCCTTTTTCCCCACTGTGGAAAGTAAAAAATAGGCCTATTTGGAGTTTGGAATAGGGGATGAACAAAGTTATTCAAAATTTAGCAACAAGTGAAGTTGACCGAAAAAAACGATCTATTTGTTTTCTGATGCAATAGACTATATTTTTTATTTAATCTACGGTGACCTTAAGGTTGGAACTTAAAATTACTTTGCGTGCCATTAGTGTCGTGTGTTAGTCATCTCTGCCCTACTTGACAGACAATACCTGTCTCTCAAGGTGTTTAGCTTTGGAGAACTGCCTGGATAGTCACTAGTCTGACATCACCAATTCTTACAGCACAAACGTTTCAAGATCTAGAGCCCTGGGCTGCACGGTAAATCCCGGTCTAGTGTACTAAAGGAGGTTTTTTTTAATAATTTCACACTGTTATCAAATCTAACCTAATCACGTGCGGGTAAGTTTGTTAGTAACGCTACATTACTCCTGACTACGCCATTATAGTAATGTGTAATGCCCGGACGATAAATAAGACGCAAATCAAAGAAACATTTATTTTTTGATAAATTAGTATACGAAATATACAAAACTCGCTAACCAAAAAAGTTATTTATGGTTATTACTTCACTGTGAAAGAGCCTTAGCCTATATGTAATTTATAACTAATAGTCTATTTATTTTATTTATTTGAGGTATTTAACATGCACGTTATGCACCGAGTGATTATATCAGCAAACGAGAATTTCTATGAGCAATAGCGAGAGAGCCTTCCAATTCTGCTGGGAAAGGTATTTTCACACACCTTCCAGGGTTCTTTTAAATGACACAATCGACTTGGCACGACGACTTTACTTCCTCTCCGAATGAAGTTGTGCTACATATTTTAAACATTCAAAAAAAATTCATCGACCTCAGCTGGGTTTGAACTAATAGTTAGGATCCAAGATATCAATCTGTATAAAGAAAATGTTTCGAAATATTTTTTGTAAATATTTTAGACAAAATCATAATTATTATAGCTTATTTGTCACATTAATGTAATTGTAACTGATTGTAGGCCTATCTATACATGTTAAATTGTATCAATATGTATCTGATTAAATAAAAATGTGGACGAAAATTAATGGTCTAAGCTACTACTAATTCTTCATAGCAACGTGGAGTCTACTTGTTTTAGCTCAATCATTATTACAAAGAATTTAAAATACTCATAAACTACAAAAATATAGCCTTCAAGAAAATAAAACATTGTTGGTATACAACTGTTTTAAACTATGATAATATAACTATAGCAATTATGATAGAATTTAAAAAATAAACACACGTAGGTTAAACTCTGTATGAGACTCCGTATGAGATTTTAACATAAAGGTTGTAGCGCAGACTACGAAATACATAATTTATTTGGTCTTGAAATTAGCTTGGAAGCAGTAATAACTGTTGGCTTAATGCAAAACATAAATGTTTAGAAGATGTATAAATGTAAACTGCATTAGAAACTGTCTGTATTTTGCTAGTACATTACTTGATAAAGTTAATAATGTGATCCATCCTCCTTTTAGACAAGCGCCATTTAACTATTATACACTATACGTGGACATTAACGGCCAGCTGGCACACACAGAACGAGCTATTTATTAATATGTTTGAGTGCAGGAAAACTTCACTGTTTCTCTGATAACCTTCATATAGTCAATCTTAAATCAATAGGACAAGGAAAAAGTGTTTAAAGCAATTGTTGAGGGTTGGATTTTTTGTGTGTTTTTTAGTACCGCGTCTTACTACCCGTTCTGGTAATACGCCTAAGTACTAATTACTCTAATGTGTTAGGAATTGGAGAGGTTGAAGTTAGAGGAGGTGAAACTACATTTTCGTGGAGGGAGAGTGGAAAACCATTCAGTAAAAACTACCCCAATTCACCTGAGCGAGATTAGAACCTCTATCTTCCTATCCACATCAGTCGAGCTAAACAGGAAACTAGCGCGTCAGCTAACTACTCCACTGGAGTGGGTCTGTGAGTTGTTGATAATCTCATTGTAATAAAGAAATTATTGATTGAACTTAAAAAAGAAAGCCCCAAATTAATCATAGATTATAGACCAGTGTGATATCTTCTCGAATCACTCACACAATAAAATATTCAATATCTTATATTAACCAAAATTACAAAGTAAAATAAATATTCTAGGAAATACGGTAAATAATTTATATTTTACTGCATCGGTAGTCATGCGGACAGAAAATTTCTCATATGGTCCATTTTCATTGATGGATGAAACAGGGTTCTAGTCCTGGCCGGGAATATTGAGACAAGTTTTCCTAAATTTTTTCCCAACTTTCTTCCAAGCCAATGTGGCTCCATCATCTTTAATTTGTATCTTTTTCATCACTAGCCCCCAGAAATTAATAGTAAAGATGGTTGAAATAGGTAATATTATGTTACATATAAATATTCTCCTATAGTTCCCTCTGGACTATATTATCCTCTTCGCGGAAGAACGGAATTTCCCCTTCCAGCTGACCCACAAAATCCATTATAGATAGGACTGTCAGCATTTCCAGGGACTCACAGAAAAACACCTGATTAAACTAATGTTAAAACCTGTCTGGATATAAAAACTACGTTGATCTATATACACAACATCCATCCGAAACTTTAACAGGGACTCGAACCCCAAAATCTAAGTCTATCATGCTGCAATTTGCCTGATTGATATCTTACGGAAAATAATTAACTACGGAATTAGTTGTTCACAAATATCCGGCTGGTTCTTCACCGAGACTCACAACACAAAACATGATTAAATCATGTTAAAACTTGCTTGGATAAATATTCTACTAAAAAAACTATATTGCAATCGGTTAAGTGGTTCCATAGAAATATACAAATATCCGGCTGAGACTTCACCAGGACTACACACCAAAACACCCAATTACAATTACTATAGTAAAAAATTCCTGGATAAATACTCTACAGAATAATAAAACTACCCCATAGTAATTGTGTGGTTCCATAAATGTATACAAACAATCGGCTTGCCTCTTCCCCGGGACTCACACCGAAACACCTGATTATACATAAATCATGCTAAAACCTGCCTCGATATTGGTTCAGTATAAAAGTAAAAACTGTACCGCAATTGGTTAAGTGGTTCCCGAGATCCTAAGTTACAGATATAAATAAATCCGGCAGTATCTTTAAAGGAAAATCAAACCCTGACTGTATGTATGCGAGAGCCTCCCTTAGCAGACATCCTGATTGAAATAAATAAATACACTGCAATCAGTTATGAAGTTCCAGGCATCTTTGGCTATAGACATACATTCTTAAAAACAGTTCAGAGCTATAATTTTTTTTTATTTAAATATATTTACATTCCAAAACCTTAAAAAAGCAGAGATATCATGTAAAGTGGTTTTAAGCTCGTAAACCAAATACAATATTTATCCTTGATTTTCAATTATTATTTAAATTTCCTAACTCTTATATTGTATTAATACTTGCCTACGACAATGCCAGTTTTATTGTTTGAATTTCAAGAATTAATTTAGTAAAAAAACAGATTTGACAAAAATAATCACATAAATAATAAAAAAAATAAAAAAAATTAAACACATAATAATCACCATTATAGATTAAATTTATTAGAAAATGATAATCAACGTAAACTTAATAAACTACAACATTTCTCAATAAAAGTATTAATTACTAAAGCTTTTTACTAACAGTTATATTGTAACCTCTATGGTAACATTAAATAAAGTATGGAATTGAACTATGGTCCCACAAAATTATACACAGTCATAATAACTTTGAAGAAACAAATAAATTCACTTTTATAACTAAAATATGTGCAATGGATAAGATTTTATCAAATATCTTTTTTTTTGTCCACCCGGAAATAATATAAAATATTTAAATCAGTATTGAGACCCTTAAATTACAAAAGTTTTTTTAAGCTCTGCTTCTTACAAATAAAATAAAAATCTTTTAGAGTTAATCTGTTATTTACGTTACATGTGTGGAATATAATAATTTATCATTAATAAATTTATAATTAGTTATACACAATAATGAATATTCTGGAAAAGCGGAGACTTGCTTTATGTTACCATGTAAGATCAATCAATGTGGGTAACAGTGCCAAAATAATGTTTGACATGGTTAGATTTTAATAGCTAAAAAATGAGAGTAAACATAATTTATTGACTAAGCATGTAAATAAAATTATTGTTTTTTATCATGATCAGAACAGTAAATTAAAATTAATTTAGTAAATCAACTCATTTGGGCATCGCTAAAAGACATAACCCCTCCTCCATCACTCCTTCTCAACAGTCAAGAAATAATTTAAGAGCTTAAGGCCTTCTCTAATTCCATCCTCGGGCGTAGCTAGTCAAACTATTCTGCAGTCATGTGAGGAGGTATAACATACCGCGCGGGGGTGAGCCAGTAAGTTGCTACCTTTCAATAACGACGGAGGGTACATATGTTGTTGACATGCGGAATAAATAGAAAAATTTAACATCGTCTTCTCTAAGTTCATTAAAAAGTGTATAAAAACAGCAATTCTCCAACCTCGAGCTTATTATCGGGTGTAACCACAGTTTTCTTTTTATTAATTTTTTTCTTCTAATTTTAACTGCAAGAGTTAACATTATAGCCTCTTCTGGTTCAAGCATTGTAGAACACTGAGTGGCCAGCACCTGTGACCTCTACAACTCGTGTGAGCTGCATCGAGGCTCTAGTGAGCTGTAGGTATCGGTGGCTCTCGTGAACCAGCTCACACGCGCTCGTCTGAAAGGGGGCTAAATACTCACAACCGAAAACATTCCAAAGACACAGAAACGATTTGTAAATTCGATCCGGTCCTGGTTTAAATGAAGTTTAATAAACCATTGACAAGAGAAAGTGCTGCATTTAGTATCTCTGATACAGCCCAATTTATATTAGAAGGGCCTTTTAGAAAATAAATTTTATTGTGACCAAAATTTATAAATTATAACACTTTGCTTTTTTTTTAAGCACCACGTTGTAGCATGTCTTCTATATAAAATATATCTACAATCGTGCAAATGGAAAAATAAAGTAAAGGTATTAAAAGAAGATAATTAATACTAATATATTCCTTTATAATAAAGCAACTATCAACTCACATGGACTGGATGTTAGCGGATACGATCACCACGCTGTGGCTGGCCTCTCCTGCAGGGCCGACCTTGCTCAGTCTTAGAGCCAGTTTCATAGTCAGATTTAGTACGCCTCAAGTGCGGCGCTATACTAAATACAAGACGTCACCTACCTGAAATTGAATGGAATGGGCCAGTTTCATATGCGAAACTGACCCATTCCATTTTGATCTAGGTAGGTGTTGTCCTGTATTTAGTATCGAATCGCACTTTAGGCTCACTAAATATGACTATGAAACTGGCTCTTAATCATCGGACACTCGTGATTGAAAAGAAAGACGTTCTTCCTCAACTCAACGGTCCTTCGAAAGAGCGCCACTGTCCATGTGGAGTCTCCTTGAAACTCTTTCTGCTCTACTCCCCCACCCCCCACCCCCCACCTTGTCATCCTTAGATCCTATCGTCTGGGTTTTTTTCCGAGGTAGATCCACGGTATATAACGAGTGAGCTCGAGACCCACATTAAGGCATTCGTCGAAGAAATAACTTATACTCCAGCGCCACCAAATACTGATGGCCATGATGTGTCTGGCGTCTCTTTCTCCGCCTCGTCACAGAAGAAGTCTACTCTAATTCATTAAGTATTGTGTCTGTAGTTATACTTTTGATGGATATGTCCTTCAGACATATTTGTAGTTTGTAGTGATGGAGATATTATTTTGATGTGTCTTTCAAACAGTAGTTATAATTATGATTTTCTAAGTCCTTAAGACGTGTTTTCAGAGTGACTAATTATGTCTTTAAGTCCTTCAGACGTGTTGTTTTTAGTCAGAGTGACTAACTATGTTTTCTAAGTCCTTCAGACACAGTCAAGTTCTCTGGATGTCCCTTTGTCCTATGTCCATCAGACGTAGTTTTAAATACGAGGGCTCTATGTTCTATATATGTGTAGGACCAGGTGTTCAAGTTTCTATATTCTATATATTCATACTTCTTTACTTTAAGACATAGTAATAATTCATGACGCCCTAAACGGCAGGTTCAAGTTTGTTATTTCCATATGGCTACAAGCAGGTCATCTAGCACTTTCGTCTGGGACCTAGTTAGGTCAGAAACTGTATGCTGTCTAGTTGGCACCTTTTGTGTTACTATTTGCGGTGCGCAACTTGTGAGAAATACTAGTGTAAAGTAATGGCCCGCGTAGATAGTACTTTCTTTAGGCCCTTTGGGTGCTTTATTTATCTATGTATTAAAAGATAGTATCTCCTATGTGTTTTTATACCACAGGGTGTGGGTAGTCCTATGTACTATTGATTGCTCTGGCAGTACTCATTAGGAAAGGACCGGCCATAGTACAATTTGCTGTTGATGCCTGATTGTTAGCCATCTGCAGTATATACATGAAATATAGAAGATTCTCTTACAAGATATTTCTCCTTGGGTATATGTGACCCTCCTTGAGGTTTAATACAAGCTGGATATTCGCTGATATTCGCCTTAGTAACTCTAAAAATATAGGATATATAAGTATGTATCTATTAGAATTGGTTCACTAGTATTCAAAACCAGGCCTTTCTAGTTTTAGTCCAGTGACAGCCCGGCAATATTGTTTGGAATGTATTCTCTCAACGTAACTGCCCATTTTACCGTGGCTGTGTTGACTTAGACACTTGTTCTCCCAAGAAACAATCAGTACCTGTATTTCTGGAGTTATTAAATATAACCACTTGCTCTATTCTGATGTTTTTCCTTTTACTCTGTATCGCCACCAGGTGGTCCTATCAAACATTTTCAACCTTTATAACTGTCAACCATTCAATATAAAATCTTGTTTATCTGATGTAATCCTATATCTTATTATTTGTTTGTTATATTAATTTATTTATGTTATTTAATTTTTTTTCTTGTACTTATAATATATGTTCCCTACCACCTTAAAAGAAACCCGCAGGGGTAGAACGTTTTATTGCCCGTTCGGGTTATACGCTTATGTACTAATTACGTTAGTGATACTAGGCATTAGGAAGGCTATATTTAGAGGAAGTGTAACCAAGTTGGCGTGGAGGGAGAGTGGAAAACCATTTTGGAATAAATACCCTCGGTACACCCGATTGATATTCGAACCTCGATACACCCATCATCGGCAGTCTAGCCTACTACGAGAGTAACGCCATAGACCATGCGGCCACCATAGTGGATATTTTTTAAATTAAATTTGTATTATTCTACAGGTATTGTTAATATACACTAGGGGTGTAAAGCTACACCAGATCCAGCAGCTCCCAGTTGGATTATACTGAATTGTTCAATGAAGGAATCATACATTATTCAGTGGTTTTCTTCTGTGACCTTGATACCATTCAAGTTTTGTTTTATTTAGTTTTTTCACGCCTCGTGTGGTTAGATACCTGTGAAGGTGGCTCACCACAGTTTAATTGCCTTTAATAACCGAAGCAATCATATCATTACAGGACACTCCCTTGTCGATACAAAGAAAACAAGTTTAGCTGTCAGATGACGTTAGGAAAAGTTCTAAGTAACATTTGTCAGCCTTTCCACTACAGTACAATTATTTCAACGGGAGATGGCTTTTAGATATTACTAAATCTTATTTTATAGCAAAAAAAATTAAACATTTTACTATTATTTATTTAAAAGTCTTTAATTTTCTCCTTAAATTGAGATTTAGCACTTTGTTTTACACTTAACCTGGACCAACTAATTGATTAATTATTAAGGTGGAAGAGAAAAAGTTGTCATTTAATTCCAGGACACCCTTGACAGATATTCAACAACTGTGGATATCACCATTTGAGGAAAATTAAAATTTTATGTTTCTACTGGAGAAACATTTGATTTCATTTGACAAAAAAAAAGTTTTTACATAAAAATTGCAAAATCACTTACCTTACCTCGCGTTCCCTACCCCAGTTTTTATTTTCTTTTTTTTATGTTTCGGACTTAATTATCGATTCAAATTATATAAATTTAATTTTTTTTATTTTTTAAATGCTATTTTACAGTTAAAATGAGCACAAAATCCTGTTATATTTTATTTTACTGTTTTTACTGTATCATTGATGATATTATTTCCTTTTTTTTCCTAGGAGTGTTTTTATTTGACTTTATTTAATTGTTTCATAGTTAGAAAAAACTAAATCATGGTAAGAAAGTTTCATGAAAGTTCTGGGAATCAAAATTAAAGCGCGTGGGAAACCAAAGGAAAGTGATAAATATCGACTTGTTCCCCTAGTTTGTTGTCGAGTTTGGTGAAAAAGCCGGTGACTAGATAGATAGAACCTTGGTTACGAAGAGGGGAGACGGGGTGAAGGGGTGGTTGTAAAGTTTTTAAAAGGCGTGGCATCCCTTTCCCCTTACCCCACCCCCAACCTCCTTTCTCTAAAAAAAAAAAATTGGATCCAACCTACGAGAACGAGGGGATTATTAACTAACTATAGGTAGGGCTGTATATCTTACTCAAGGTCATTCCCCAGTGCTCGACATACGCAATTAGTCAACAAGGATGGGCACGTTGTCATAATAGGCCCCTCTACTCTTCCCCCTCGTTTCAAGGGGATACAAGATCCTGTCTTCAAAAGGATCCGACTAATTTGGTGTCATTTTGAAAACAACGAAATGATGTTTTTAAAGACAGGAAATTATTATCTAATTTGTTAATTAAAAAAGATTACTTTAATTGAGCATATTACATGAACTTTAGTGTTTGTCATGAGATAGGTCACCGGGACCAGCAGTGCTTTCTTCCTGAATTGAAGTCTCGGGTTGATGTATCACTGAATACACTTCAAATTTAGACAAATACTTTGATGTTCCAGTTTCATCTTGACCTGGGTACTTTTGAGGCTTCATTCCTCCGTTCCTTGTTGGATAACTATAGCTATAAATAGCAATCACTAATACTATGTGGTCACATGATCTAAGGCAGGGTTCCAATCGGTGGCCCACGATGATTTTTTTTTTTTGCTGTTCAAGAAGTTCCTTGGAAAGCCATCAACCGTCGTAAAATTGATGTGTCTAGCCGATAAAAGGAAAGTTTTGACTTGCGATACTGAATGGACTCCCAACGATTGGGATTATTGGGGCTAGAATCCCGTTTGGGTGTACTGATGGGGTGAAGGGAACCTTAATGATTTACCAATCTCTCGTTATGAGAAGGCAGGAAAACTTCCTCTAAATTTAGCTTTCCACATCCCTAACACATTAGCATGAAAATAAAAAAATTAAATAACGCAAACCAAAGAAAATATACCTAAAAATCTAAATTACATAAAATGACCCAAAAATAAGTTATAAAAAAAGTTTCAAAAACCAGGGAATCTTGAACCGAATATTATGTACACATGAGTATTGTCTGTGGTGTACTAAGAAAAGTCATAAAAATTCAGGCCAGGCTCTAGTTAGTAAAGCTCATTGGTAGGATTCTTACCCCGTAAAGTCTTTACGCAACCCTAAGGGTAGACACACCAAAGTTTGGTAAACACTGCTCTAAGATATTCGTATTTTAGTCCTGCGCTTTATTCCCAGGGAAGCGCTAGCACTGGTTCAAGGTGTATTGCTAAAACAAAGGAACTAATAACTACGGAAGGTTAAGTGCCTCTAAATAAACGTATGTGACCTTTTTTCTCGATAAGTTATTGCAAGCAAACTCAAGCATAGAGTTTTCTAGCGCTAGCGGTAACTTAAAACCGATAACTCCAAGTATAAATAAGGTTGTAATGTTCGACGTGACCTGACTTTCGCACGAAGCACCCATCGGCCCTCAACTCCAGGCTGACGTAGTAAACTAGGAATAAAAAAACAACTCTTGAGGGCTGGGTAGCAGGGCGGTCTCTTCTTGGATGTCTGAATGGATTCACGGCTCGGTGCACAGTTTCGTGACGAACTCGCGGATTAACGAGGGATGGAATATCGCCTGTGTTTTGAAGGGGTCTGAACTTTTACTAAAGGCCCTAGAGCTGACATAAGGTTATAACTAGGGGAACTACCTCATGATGGTAGATAGCGGAACTACCTTAAGATGGTAGATAGTGGAACAATCTCAATATGGTAGCTAGGGGAACTATCTCAAGAAGGTAACTAACGGAACTATCTCAAGATGGTAGCTAGTGGAACTACCTCAATATGGTAGATAGTGGAACCATCTTAAGATGGCAGCTAGTGGAACTACCTCAAGATGGTAGCTAGCAAAACCATCTCAAGATGGTAGCTAGCGGAACTACCTCAAGATGGTAGCTAGCGGAACAATTTCAATATGATAGAGTAGCTAGTGGAACTACCTCAAGCTGGTAGCTAACGGAACAATCTTAAGATGTTAGCTAGTGGAACTACTTCAATATAGTAGCTAGATGAACAATTTCCAGATAGTAGCTAGGGGAACAATCTCCCTTATGTTTTGAATGTGGGCTAGGAGATATTATTTTCTTGATGAATTGCGAAATTTTGCTAACGGTCAATCCCGTTATTTTTATCATTGCGTCTTGCCAGCCATCTGTACTAAACGTAATTTAACAAAGCTTATGAGGTAGGGAATATAAAGATAGAGTTTATAGGAAACACGCCCGCATTCTTATGGTAGTATTGTGGGTATCTTTTAGAGAAAAATAAAATATCTCTGTGCACCCAGCTGGAATTTGAACCCTGAACTACCTTACTATGACAAGTTGCACAAACTGATCCTGGAATTTAGTCGAATGGTCGACCTCAATTGTCTTAAGGCAAAGTATTCATTTCAGGGTCCGGTTTCAAACACCACTGGATTTGATGGATTTTTCTGGAGCGATAAAAATCCGTAGCACAATTTCTTTTGGAGGGAAAGTAAGGCCGTAATTCTCATGTTGATTGTGTTGCGTAAAATTGCCCTGGATGATGTGTGAAAATACCTTTCCGGCAAAATTGGTGGGTTCTTTCACACTTTCTCATAGAGATGTTCGTGTGGGGATATATTCAGTCAGTTCAGAAAGTGCACGTTAAATATCTCAAATAGATAAATAATATTTAGTTGAATGTGTGCTCATGTGTGATTCACGTGGGCTATAGGAATCAATTGACATGAAATGACATGAAATATAACTTAAACTCTTGAAATTTTTTTTTTATTTCCATCAATCCCCAACAGTGAAAGGAAAAGCTTTAATCTCTCCAGTGTTAAGTTTTTTAAATGGGTAAATATTATAATCCAGGACACAAATATTAGTGAGTGTTTTTTGGAATCGGACCTAAGTGCTGTGAACTAATTATCTAATTAAGTTCAGTAGTCCTATATATTTATTTTGTTTATATTTTTTATGTTATTTAATGTGCACTTTCTAAACCGACTGATTATATCAACACACGAGAACTCCTATGAGCGAGAGCGAAAGAAACTACCAATTTTGCCGGGAATAATATTTTCACATACCTTCCAGCGTTCTTTTAAATGCCACAATCGATATGGGAGCCCACCGTAGTATGCTTTGTATTGTATATTTTTATGTATATTAAATAGTACGCTTATAAAGTGTACGCCAAAAGAATTTCAAAAATACAATGTCACCAAAGAGTTTTTCACTTTAAATTTGTATGATTAGAGCGCGTTTGAAGATATTAAGTAGAATTTCCTTGGCTTGTTTTTCCATGATATAAACGTCGTCGCACAAAAAACACGACTGACGTTGCTTGTAAACTCGATATTAATGCCATAAAAAATTTGAGGATTTTTATCGCGGTCTTTTCATATTTGAGAAATATGAAAACAATCTTCTACAAGGTCAATGGCCTACATAAAGAGGAATAACCCCAAGAAAGTAAGCTGAGCTTTTATTGGAAATACGTTGTGCATAGTGTTGTAATTATTTTACATAGATTTTAACTGTTTTATACACCTATTTTAGGATTAACGAACTGTTAAGGGTACCCTTATATTTGTGAGAATGAGGAAGAGATCATGCTAGTACAATTTAAGGAATTGTGCTAGTCTAATGCAATTTCATGCCCACGGAGGCGGGAGAATTTAACTGTTGATATTTAATATTAAAACTTTGTAGTAGATAAAACCTAGTACGTACCTGGAAACATTTTTTGGAAAATTTGTTTGCAAAATTATGCAAATGATGTTGTTCTTGTTTCCCAAAGGTTCTTTTTTTTTTTAGTGTTAATTTTTGAGAAAGATTTGGGTGGGATATAACTTTTTGAAACCAACTTGCATGTTTTCTTTTGCGTTTCACAAAAAGAAAATACATTTTTCTCATCATCCATTTCAAAAAGCTACAAGAAAAAAGTTTGCTTGTCTAAACGTGTTTGCAAACATTGTTAACAACAAACAACGTGGGTTAGTCTGATTCTGATGTTAATACAGAGCGTAATTATCAGTTCCTTATTTTCCTATTTTGGTCTTGTTTATCATGTCCTGGACAGCTGATCAGCGTTTCCCAAACTTTTTTTTTGTCGCGACCCTAAACATAATATTTTTCCGACTTGGTGAGCCAAAGGGCCACTACATGTAGTTTTAATTGCCTCTCATGTTCAAATTGGTGTTTATTAAATTTACTTAAATTGATTAATTTAGATAACAAAAACCGCTAAAACAGAATTGATTTAAATAAATTTATATTTAGACAAATTCCAAAAAAGACTATTTCAGTGGCTACTAAAATGCTTCTTCTTTCTTAGGGCTAGTTCTGAGTTTTTATTTTGTATCAATAAAAAATGTTATCAGCTAGTTTTAAAACAACTTCAGTAACTTTTTAACTATACAAATAGGAAATACGATACTATTTTCTATTTAAAATGTGACTCATTGCTCAAAATTTGTTATTTAAAAACAAATTGTTTTCAATTACGACCGTGATGCTACTTCATTTGTAGTTGAACTCTTCAAGTTTGAGGGTTATGTTGATGGAGTGAATAAAACACAAATCATTCTGAAGATCCAGGCGACCCCTTGCTTTAGTCTTTATCGTTACACGACCTGAAAATACTAGCTCACGGAAGTAGGATATATTGTCATAAGAGGAAAAAGAGCCCTTTCAACTTCTCGAGTAAGAATGGGCTTAGCCTTGAGCTGGGGCCAAATTTCCGAGTAGCCTACAGGACGGTCTCAAATCGTTGTTTCAACACTGTTTCACTTGTCAGTATTGCAGTAATTCTTCATAATACTCTAGCTTGATGAAGTGTTTGTTATTTTAATGATTCATAATTCTTGAAAAAAATTGAGACCTTTCATGTAGGGAGACCGGGATGATTGTCACATGGGTTGGTTGTCACACTCTGCAAAACAAATTTAGACTCAAATTTCATGAATTTATAATTATCTAGAACAACAATATTTTTTCCTTAGCTGCCAAGACTTCCAATTTTCTAATACAGTTAAGAAAATTGAGTTATAACTTACCATAAAAATAAAAAAATTGAGATATAAAAAGTGTGAAACCATCCCCGGTCTCCCCTACTTCGAAACATCCTTGTGACCCTTGGTTGGCTTTAACTGACAGAAATATTTCATATCAATACACTGGTGTAGGATGTGACATATAATGCCTAAATACTACAAAAAAAATAGGTCAAAAAACTAAATGTTTTAAGTAAAATCGATTAAAGTTATCAGTTAGTGCTAATTAATTGAAAAAGAGTTAAAGGTCCTTTGTATGCAGTCTCATACAGCATGAAGGAATTATTTAAAATACAATAGAAATGTATGAGAAACAATGTTCGAGCATTGAAGTCTTGGGAACGAAACCATGTTTGTTAAATTACTTGCAAACAATGGAATAAAAATTGGCTTCGAATGGTTTTCAAACTGTTTCCCTATGTTTGTGAGCAGCAGGAAACATTTTAAGAAACAACAAGAAGAATTTTCCAAACAAAGTTTGCAAAGAATGTTTCCAAGTAAGTACTAGGTTTTTAAATTATGGAAATAAAATGTATCCATCCATTCTTTTTAAACAAGATATATATATAGTAATATATAATATAATATACATTAAGTTGTTATATCACACTATATATATATATATATATAGTGTGATATAACAACTTAATGTTTAGTTTAGGATGTTTTATATTTTTCTTTCCAAACCAGAAAATAAAATATTTAAATTAGACGGTGTACAGTGGCGTGTCGGTACTTGTAAATAGTTAATAAGGTACACGTGATATATTTCAAACACTTTATTCCAATTTGATCAATCATACATAGACTTGCACTACAACTCTAAATGTGGAATTTTTTTCCATTGATAACTGGCTAATAAATATTCTCCTTAGGGATAGTAGCAATTCAAAGATACAGTTTTAACAAACTCTGCTTACACTGGCAACATTCCACTCCACGTTACGCTACTGATTTTGTATTGTGTTCTCTCTATCAGAAAATGTTTCATAACTTAAATATTTTTGCAAAATTTTAATTGAAAAAAATACATATTTAGAGAATTGTTTTAAATTGGCATCTAATCAGTCAAGCCACAAAAATACCCGCAATCACAAATAATCATACTACATATATAATAACAGTTAATGTAATCAAATCATTTTAGTAATATTTTTTACAAGTGAAACTACTCAAAATTATATTTTTATTGCTTGTAAAAAAAATTAAAATGCCATTTTTATCATTTCGATGACAGTTTTACGTGAGCCATTGGCTTAACTTAATCAAACAACTTATTTATACGTCCTACGTGATAACTCATAAAAATTATCTTTTTTTTAATATAGAAATAAAAAGGGTTGAACATGTGATTAAATCTTTCTAAACCTCTTGTTAAGTCATAAACTATATTTAACAAGGTAATATCGAAAAATGTTTTCTCTTCATAAAAACGATTGATTTCTTTTTCTTTTCTTTTTTCTTTTAACGGATAAAAAAGCTAAGTTCGTCATTTTGTGTTAGTTGTTAAGTTTAACCTGTTAGTCAGGTGATTGCGGTAACAAGGAACCCGAAATGAGAAAACACCTTGTTACTCAAGTAGCTTGCCACCGACCCCTTCCCCCCCTTCCTCACCCCCTCTTCCAACAGTATAATTGGCACCTAGAGTCATACCTTGTGGTACGCCGCCTCTTTCCTCTCCTCTGTCCCAGCGGTCAGGCAGTGTTACCTGATGTTTTCAGCACCTGCGAGGTTTGGAACGCAAGAGGCCCCCGTCTGCCCGTTGCCTCGGCGCGAGGTAATAACAGTGCTAGCAGCACCCCAAGTGTTGGCTTCTTACGCCCTGGCAGCGATTATCCTACCAGCAGTACACTCGGTGACAATAACACCGGCCCATCGGCAACAAGTACTATCAAAGAACTAGAAGGTTCGGGTTCCTAGAGAGGATTTCACTATGAGATCCACCAAGAAGAGTAAAAGTGGTTTTGTAGTTGAACCTAAATCATGAGGACACAGATCAGACCTGAACCACATATAGCCCCTGGGCCTTTAATGGCCCACCAAGGGCTATCCTCTGCTCTCCACTAAGTACTTTCCCTTGCCATCAAAAAGTTGAGGTCCAATATGAGCAAATAAAAACTTGGATAACTTTAAAATTAGTCACCAATTTAAATAATAATGTCCAACAGCGATTGAGGAAAATAGCAGTGGTGACTCTTCTTGAAAAGTTTTCAAGAAGAGTCACCACTGCTTTATTTTTCCCAATCGCTGTTGGACATTATTATTTAAATTGGGTTTAATCAGATATTTAATATCTTACTTCGCTAAAAAAATAGAAATATCTGAATTTTATTATATGCCAAATTTGGTGAGGAATAAATCAAATTTTTCTAAAAAATTTAGTTTTATTTATCTCCTCAAGAAGCTCTTATTTACAGTGCCTAAGTGACACGGTGATTATTTGAGTGATAAGCCTTAATACAATTACAAATTAAACACCTGTAGCCCAAAAGATGCACTAGTGTTTATTTTGGTCTTTGCCTGTTTTTGAGTTGTAAAGCTCTGCCACAAATATAGTAGCCAAGACGCTATAAGTTCATTTAAAAATTGGTTTTTATTTTACAAAACGTCTCAGGTTTGTTCAGGTTGTTACAATAGTGGATAGCTATGAATAGGAAATGTGCCTACATTTTGTTAGATGGAATATCAGAAATTACTTAGGGGAATACATCTCAAAATGCCTGTCGGAGAGTCAAATTCTAGCCCCCAGTTCACCATCAAACCAGCTTAGAGGAAATTAGCTGATAGAGTACCGAAATCGATAGTTAAAAACAATTAAAAACTGAATCTTTGAATTAGGACCATAAATAATTTCAATTTTTAAAGATGTTCCAGTAGCTGGGAAACCGTAGTAGAAGATCATGATGTTGATGCCACGTACTGGTCGAGTGTATTGAGAGGAGTTTTTGCAAAATGGTTTTCCACTCTCCTTTCACGCAAATACGGGTAAAAATTCTTCTAAATTGAAACTTTCTCTGCCCTAGCTCATGGGCGTAATTACTAGTATACATGAGTATAACCTGAACCAGTATTAAGACGTGGTGTTAAGATAAAAATCGCTAATTTGACTGAAAATGTTCCTCAATGCTAACTCTTGCAAACAATACCCCATAGCATATTATACAAAATAGTTTTTATATAAAATACTTTTGAAAATATATAAACATCTCCATAAAATCAAAACTCAATTATTGAAACATTTATTAAATATATTTAACATGACTATTATAGGAATTAAGCCACAAATGTTAATCACTTTAGAATCTCTAATTTATAAATTACTTACATAAATTATATTACAATTATATTTCCAACACTAACCGGAGGGTATTTACGACGTGGAGAAATGCCAAGATACTAAAGACATAATTTAGATTTATAAAATTTTTTTTAATATAATATGATGTATTAAATACTATACAGACTCCGACAATTATCTAATCTACAAATATTATTTGGTAAAAAAAAATACCCTTCTACACGCGAAAAAGAAATCGTGGTGATTATAATCTTATCCCTTAAAAAGATTGTTTTAAAATCAACAAGGTAACATATATACTTTTTTCTCTATCACATCTTGTTAGACAATTTTTAACCCCAGAGGCAAGAGTAACAAAAACAATATTATAATGAAGAAAAATACATAACGAGGTATTTTTCTCTTCCCCCCTCCCCCCTTTTTATCTCAACCCTCTCTTCACTTTGATGATTCCTTCTAATTTGTGAATCACGGAGCCTACTAAGGAGTAGTCACTAGAACAGTGTCCGGTTATACTAGACCTATAATTTGTTATCCGTCTTTTAACCATACAGCTGTCTCTTGTTAGAGAGAAATACTAGGGTGCTCTGACAAGCCTCATGCCCCCCCCCCCCCCCCCCCATCCCCCTCCCCCCACCCCTCATCCCCCTAGGTTAATAGCGATGCTTCGCATGCCACTCGAAGAAAATAATTAGCAAGCGTGTCCTGTTCAGTGTTCTAGCTTCCAAAACTCACTTTTCAAAGAGGAATAGACCCGAAATGGTGGACACGACGTCTAAGGTTCTTGTCCAGTTCGCCAGGGAGGTCAGTATTTGAATAACAGATAGATGTACCGAGAGTGGTTTTTGCTCTCCCACCATCGTTCAATGCCAATTTGGATACATTTCTTATGAATGATACCTTCTTCTACCAACCACACCAGCGTAGTCAATACATATGCGTACAGCTCAAACTGATAGTGAGATAAGTTGAAAAATAAGAAGAATAGCAACACTAATAGACCTATATATGTTACGTGGATTTCTTGATTTTGTCAATCAATTTATTTAAAGGAATTTAACGTTTATCATTAATTTTATAATCTTATCGTTGTATCAAAGCATTAATTAAAAACTATCTCCGTAAACCACGTAAGGTTTCTAGTAATTCGATTAATGGTGGCAAGAGGGTGAATTACGAGTCCTCGCCGGATGCACTAAGGCAGATATATGTAAACTACGGTCCGCCACGCCGGTTTGTTCAATCTGGCTCTTGGGAGAAATAATGTATATGTGTGTTGCGTTGAAGCAGGACTTTTTTTTTAAAAACAACACATCTGTATTTTTATAAAACCATGTAAAAATCAACATTTACAAATTGCATGTAAATCATGTCGAAAAATACATGGCATTGTTTGTATCTTCATATCCATGGGAACAAGTGTTTTAAACCATGGCGCTTAGGAGAAATGAGCTTATAAACCAACAACTGATGAAACATGTCTTCTCTCTTAAGACTCACCTCCTCACAGGTTCACTCATCTCACACAGAGGTGATGTTATAAACTGATGAAACATGTCTTCTATCTTGAGACTCACCTCCTCACAGTTTCACTCATCTCACACAGAGGTGATGTTATAAACTGATGGAACATGTCTTCTCCCTTGAGACTCACCTCCTCACAGTTTCACTCATCTCACACAGAGGTGATGTTATAAACTGATGAAACATGTCTTCTCCCTTGAGACTCACCTCCTCACAGGTTCACTCATCTCACACAGAGGTGATGTTATAAACTGATGAAACATGTCTTCTCCCTTGAGACTCACCTCCTCACAGTTTCACTCATCTCACACAGAGGTGATGTTATAAACTGATGAAACATGTCTTCTCTCTTGAGACTCACATCCTCACAGTTTCACTCATCTCACACAGAGGTGATGTTATAAACTGATGAAACATGTCTTCTATCTTGAGACTCACCTCCTCACAGTTTCACTCATCTCACACAGAGGTGATGTTATAAACTGATGAAACATGTCTTCTCTCTTGAGACTCACCTTCTCACAGTTTCACTCATCTCACACAGAGGTGATGTTATAAACTGATGAAACATGTCCTCTCTCTTGAAACTCACCTTCTCACAGTTTCACTCATCTCACACAGAGGTGATGTTATAAACCAGCTAACTGATGAAACATGTCTTCTCTCTTGAGACTCACCTTCTCACAGTTTCACTCATCTCACACAGAAGTGATGTTATAAACTGATGAAACATGTCTTCTCTCTTGAGACTCACCTCCTCACAGTTTTCACTCATCTCACAGAGAGGTGATGTTATAAACTGATGAAACATGTCTTCTCTCTTGAGACTCACCTCCTCACAGTTTCACTCATCTCACAGAGAGGTGATGTTATAAACTGATGAAACATGTCTTCTATCTTGAGACTCACCTCCTCACAGTTTCACTCATCTCACACAGAGGTGATGTTATAAACTGATGAAACATGTCTTCTCTCTTGAGACTCACCTTCTCACAGTTTCACTCATCTCACACAGAGGTGATGTTATAAACTGATGAAACATGTCCTCTCTCTTGAAACTCACCTTCTCACAGTTTCACTCATCTCACACAGAGGTGATGTTATAAACCAGCTAACTGATGAAACATGTCTTCTCTCTTGAGACTCACCTTCTCACAGTTTCACTCATCTCACACAGAAGTGATGTTATAAACTGATGAAACATGTCTTCTCTCTTGAGACTCACCTCCTCACAGTTTCACTCATCTCACACAGAGGTGATGTTATAAACTGATGAAACATGTCTTCTCCCTTGAGACTCACCTTCTCACAGTTTCAATCATCAGACACCCCAACATATAAATCTTCTGAATGAAATTGAAAACCTACTAAGCCACTAAGGTGTTTATGATTGTTATACATTCTCACTATATTTAAACTTATTTATGTCAGTATATTATTTGTGTTTATTTTTTTATGAAGTTTTAAGAAAAATGTAATGAATACAAATCTATGGCCCGCGAGACTTTTTTTTTTTTAATTTCGCCCTCCTGTAAGTAAATTTGCACATCCCGGGGGTGTTTTAAAAAAATGTGATTTTACTATCCTTTCTATGAGCTTATGTAGATACACTCATGTAAAAAATACTTTTCTCTATCTTTTCACTCCACGTCTTACTAGTGGTAAAAATTATTTGCACTTAATAATACACATGGATCAGGGATTAATAAGGAATAGTTCAGAGAACCTTCCCACCCCCCCGTGTTTTTAGATATTTAGAATGAAAAAAACCACCTAAACAATTACACCCAACACTTTTAACAACCAAACTTTGCATCGTCAGAAAGGCGCAAGATGTTTGGCGCAGTAAGGGATTATCCTAGCTGAAACACAGACTTACGGGTCGTTTGGACCAGATTGGTTATAACACGCTTGTTGCGGTGGAGAAAAAACCTGCTACCCGCCTCTGTGGCGTAGTTGGCTAACGCGCCAGTCGTGTTGAGCCAGACCGCCGAGGACGGGGAGATCGAGGTTCGAATCTCGGTCGGGTGAACTGAGGGTGGTTTTTCCTAAATGGTTTTTCACTCTCCCTCCACGCAAATGCGGGTTCACTTCCTCTAAATTCAACCTTCCCAATTCCTAATCAATTAGTGTAATTAGTACTTAAGCGTATAACCCGAACGGGTAGTAAGACGCGGTGCTAAATAATAAAAAAAAAAAAAAAAAACCTGCTAATCCTACCGTCTCTTTTTTTTTTCCCCCTTTTAACTCACGTCTTTATAGAGGATGAAGTGATGTTTCGATGTACTGACCATAAGTGTTGTGTTTATATTTATTTTGACGTTTCACTATCACAATTTATAAATATAAAAGGTTATGTTAAATGTCATATCTGGTCAGGTTAGACTAAGCTAACAAATATTGTCTCTCCTTGGTCCAAATATCCCAGTATATTGGTTGGTCCAAATGAAATCCCATTTACTTAATATGGCTGCTCCTAATGCCCTATCTAGATTGTTACAACGGGGATTGCACCAAACGTCCTATGGTCTATCAGAAATCCCTACAGGATAAGCTTGACGTTTAGTCTGGGTGCCTATTTCAGGAGGTTTTACTACAGTAAAATGATTAAATAAAACAATTTTTTAATATTAATATTTTATATATTATTTTAGACTTTCTGAAACAAATTTTGATTTTAAAACCAGCCCAACTCTAGAACATAAGCCACACCACATCCAGTGTTCATTAATTATTTTAAAAAAAGTTCTCGTGCCGTTACTGATCTTAGACCCTTCAGTGAAGTAGACATATGTACTATTTATTGAGCTCAAAGACATCCTTTTAAACATCTTTATTTTCTATCTAGGTTATTTAATAATTTTAATATTTATCATTATCTCATGTTATAGTTAATGAATATATAGAGTAGATTATTTTTAATGATATACAAATTAGAGTGTAGAAGCTATAACAAGCCTAGAGTTCCATCTGCTCTTTGTGAAGAATGATGGAGTCATTGCAAGCACCGCCCACAGCTAACAAAGCGTTGCACGCCACTGAAAATATACATCGTGTCATAGGACTGACTTTATAATGAAGGGGAACACAACAAAACAAAGAGTTTTAAAATATTTATGTTTTGATGTTTTCTTAGACTATATATTTTTAAATCAATCGCTGTGCTTTATTATTATTTTTTTTATTGGTTTGTCATATTTGTTGTTTATTTTAACTCATTTTGAATAAATCTTTGGAACTATAGACTAGCCCGTGACACCAGATTTTTATTTATCATAAATTGGATTAGCATGTGCTTATTTTAAATAATGTATTTATTATTATTTCTATATACTATAATTTATTATTTTTAACAACTAGGATGGAAGAGTGTATGGAATAAAAGGAAGTGGTAGGGCATGTAAGACGTGGCTAAATGTGGTATACAAATGTGTGAAAAAGAGAAACATTAAGAGTTTTGAGATAAAAAGAGCATGTATGACTCGGTGTATGGATGTTGTTGAAGCGAAGGGAATATGCAAGGCTAGGAAGTGTGGAGAAAGCTAGTGAGGATGGATTAAGTACGGAGTTGTTTTTTGAGCTATATACACGGTTTATTGCCTACCTCGTAGGGGAACGACGTAATTAGGTATGCATGTATGAATGAGTTTTCCTCTGCGTAATTACCAAGTCGTCAAAAATAAATATCAAGTTAGAGCAAGATCCGTCAAACCATATCGATTTTAAGCCCTGTTACAGATAAACATACTCGTTAAGCCCACATTTTGAGTTTACGGATACATAAAACACCATGATCTTTCATAAAATGTAGGTCAAAATGTTAACAAGTAATGTACTTTTTTTTTTACGAGCAGGTTCATGCAAATTTTAACAATATTATTTGCAACGCATTCTCTCTTTTTACCATTGTGATTCTAGTATCGTACCTTCGTAATTACTCCTTAGGTTCTTTAATTCCATCTCAGGCTCTCCTGATTACAAACAACCCAATTTCAGTCCCATACACCCAACCCACCCAAACCTCTTCTTAACCCCCCCCCCACCTCTTATTTGACCCTCTCCTTCACACCCTTACTCTTGGTAACGTTATACTAACGGCCCGGTATTGAACTCGATATATCAACTGCTCGTTTAGAGACGGCCGGTAAAGAACAAAATTTCCAAGACTGGAATTACAAATTTTCCTCGTCACATCCCTCTTTCTTCGCCTTCCCATCCCCCGACATAGCATCTCAGGCCCCATTTCATCCCTATTCTCACCCCCCCCCCACCCTACTAGGCTAATAGAAATTGATTACGCTCTCCACCCATCTTACTTCAGACCTTAGGTCGTCTGATAGAAGATGACGTCATACGTTAAGAAAATCCACCTTAATGCTAGAAAAATCATTCTTCTAAGGACTATATTGAGCCATCAAATTATAATTTCTATACAAATTATAATTTCACACATTATGTTAATACATTTAACACTAAGAATAGGCCTTTTAGTGGCTCATTCTATGAAGTAAGTATTTCAAGGTAGTTAAAAGGAAATATACCCACAATAAAACGAAGAGATTAGGAGAAATCCAAGGAGCTAAATCACCCTCATTACATCTAGTTGTATTTAAAACCCCCTCATTACATCTAGTTGATATTAAAACCCCAACCTTATCACCATAATCAAGGTTATTAACGCCTTAGATTATGTGCCCACCGGTGTTGGTTTGGATTTCATAATATTGGATTAGAAAGAACATTCTAACAAAAAAGTCTTCCGGTGTATATCTAATAAAATAGGCTACCAATTAAACTTTGTAATTCTTTATGCATATTATAAAAAACTATTAAATCTGAGTAATATAAGTAGTAGGATTTAATTTAATTTAATAATCAGCTTTTATACTGCGAGAATAAAAAACTTTATTTTAATCAAACCAAGCTTCCAGTCAAGAATCAAACCTGTGACCTTCTGATTTAGAATCATGCTCACAAACACAGCCTTGACTCTGCCAGTAAGACTACCTATTAATATAAATTTCTATAAACGGATTATATACAGGGTGGAACTGAAACAATTAGACGATTAGTAACTTGAAAATTAACACTTTAATTGAAAAGTAAATATTTAGTAACTAAATAAAAGCAAATTACATACTACACTTTTTCACTTTTTGTCATTCAGGTGAGCTCCATCAGATGTCAGGCAAACCTCAGTACGTTTTCCGTCACTTTCTTCAGCAGAGAACGTATAATTGTTTCTTCCCCAATCTGAACCATTTCTAGAATATCAGTAGCTCACCCTTGGCATAGGTAAATTATATTAAATTGTTTTTAATCTAGTTTATGTAATTGTAATTTTTAGATTTCACTTTCAAAGCATTGATTTTATTTCGCACACGATATTGCTCTATTTTTCTTAGTTAACCTAGTATGCTAATACTATAGTACTGTTGTAATACTAAACATCAAGCTTTAGTGATATATATAGTTACATACCAATTACTGTAAATAGAAAATACATATATATTACATGAAATTAGTCAAATATATTTGTCACGATCACATAGAATCAAACTTATTTTCGAAATATTTGTGGTCAACCGCTTTATCCACTGACCAATAAGAATGGGTTGAATATTGTATTATTTAATTTGACTCAAGTGTGTGTAATTGAAGTTTAAAAAGCTCTTCAAATATACTTTTAAATTTTCTCTATGATATATTACTCAAATATTGTAGTAGGTCTCAATTTGAGTGGCTATATTTGTTCACAAAATCAATTGAATGTATTTAATCAATTTTCAAGGAAGTAAAATATAACATTAAATACAATTTTTACCAGTATGGTGCTACCTTATAATAGACTAGCCTTGAGCTGAATAATGCACATACAGCGACTCTTGAGGTTGTTTGCCGTACCACGCCACTATTGGTGTGCTTCTTGAGGATAATTCCGAGTATTCCCTTAATTAGCTCACCTCTCCAATGTTTTTTTTTTTATCTTTCCACCCACCTTTAATCTTAACCCAATCTTTCTCTATAAATATAAAGCAGGATAAATTCTTAATTTATATCGAACTGAACGATTAATCATAATTTCATCAGAGGGAAGAAAGTGATCAAATCTCTAATAAGCCACTAGTCATTTTAAAATTTTAATAACATTATTTATAATCAACTCCTTAATCTTTTTTTCCAATTATGGGCTGAACATTTTATTAGCTACTTACTTTATCGTATATTTAATATACATATATTTATATACATTTATGCTAACTGGTGACATTTTCCAATGACAGCTTTCATTTTTGGAACGCTTACAGGAATTTTTAGTAAATATTAGTATAATATATTATAAATACAACACCAAGCTAACAATCAAACCTAACTCACACACAAACATGGTATTCCAAGCACAAACCAGATAAATAGGACGCAAGCTTCCTTCCTGCCCTCACTCCTTCCCCAACGAGATCTTGCAATGATTCTTCCTACTTACTGTATCAGGATCTACGACCTCCATGGCCGTGTCTAGGCAGTTCCAAGGAAAAGCAACCTCTTTGTTGCGGGAGAGGAGTAAGGGGGGTTCAGACAGCGTGGTGATACTGCAAACATACAAATCACGACGTTACAGATCCACCAATCTCATTTCTCTTCCTCTGGCCCGAATCAAACACACAGTGTTTAGGAAACTGTTCATCGAAATGGATGGATTAGACGGGGTTCTCTCTGACTTATTCGCTGACAAAATGTAGACAAACTTCTTACCTTTGAAAATTATCACCCAATTTGAGAGAAATATCCTTACACTGCATATGAATGTTACTAGCTTTTATCCGTCGCGGCTTCGCCCGCAATAATTGATAACATCTTTTAATTTTTAACTAAATTGTTTTGGTCATAAATCAAATTTTATTTTTTTCAAATATCTATGCGCTTCTCTCATCTCTAGCTGTAAATAAAATTTCCGTATTATGCTATATTTACTCTAACATTTTAATTATAATCACATTCATATTTACTCGTAAAAGGACATAATCTACCTACGTACCAAGTTTCATTCGAATCCGTTCAGCAGTTTTGGCGTGATTGAGTAACAAACATCCAAACACACAAACTTTCGCATTTATAATATTAGTAAGATTATAGAAGCTTGAAACCAACTAAAACAATCCTTAAAACTCTTAAAATTATCAGCTGTAGCCCAACTAAAAGTTAATTCTATTTCGTTTGAGGAAGGATAGATCTATCTTTATTGCCATTTATCTTAATCTCAAAATTGTGATATTTTGCTTTAAATGTTGTTGATAACGAGCTAATTTAACCTTTATATCATTTATTAGAAATCATAAACAATTTAGATGCTATGTTTTTAATCCTAGGAGGATGTACGAGTATTAGAGCTAGTATCTGGTGTTAGTCATCAAACCATTATGTTCTTTAGATCTTTTTAGCACCGCATCTGACTACTCGTTTGGGCTAAACACCTAGCTTATGTACTAGACGCTAGTGGTTTTAAGGATTAGGATTATAGTAAGTATACCTACATTCGAATGGTAGGAGAGTGGAAAGCCATATTGTAAAAAAAACACTCTCAATACACCCGACTGAGATTCGAACCTCAATCTCCCCATCATCGGCACTCTAGTCTATTTTGAGAGTAGCGCATTAGACCGTGTGGTCACCGAAATGGTTTGTTCTTTAATTAAGCTAATCTCTAAGTTGGGTGCCAATTTAAACTGTGTGTTTAGAAATACATACACTCCTAACAACAAAAAATACTTAATCTAAAGGTATACAAGAAAGATGATAGTTTAGTGAACATAGGCCTACAACGAGAAAAGGATTATTAAAACTCAGAAAAGTTCCCACAGCAAGAAACCTATTCCCCCAACATAAACGGTGACCAATTAACAAGGGGAGCCTCAAAGCTATAGTAGTTTAGTCCTTCAATATAATTAAAGTGTCCTACTTGTAACTAAGAGGACTGACTAGGTAGCAAAGATATTGCAAATCAGCTGTTGCGCTTAGGTTAAATCTAGACAAAACTTTTAACAGTACACGAGTTTGGTGCGTACTGGAATGAACATAAAACTACTCTCTATGACTCTATACATATATAGAATTGTAAACATTGTTCTAAAGTTAAAATTTTCCAACCGGAAAATTCAAAAATCCACATATTTTGGTTGATTATTAAGACCTAAATAACCCTGAAAATGTTAGTGTATAGGAGCGTAGAATGTATATTTGTGAATAGAATGGTCTAGCCTAATTTAATAGGACAAGACACATTGAACTAGCATTTGTACTGTCACTCTCCCCTGTTTGTTCTCCCACTGACGATAAGATCGCCCCCAGTCACGTTATAAGCCCACTTGGTTTCTGGTCATTTATGAATTTCTTCCCGACTATTTTTTATGTAAATCTGTTCCACACCTATGAAAGTGTATCGCAGTCATCAACGGAATGGGACACAAAATTCATGGCTACTCAGATCTTTAAGGTGGGGATTTAAGGTGTGAGTGTTTAAGGCATTGTTTTTGTAGCTTTCATAACAAACATTTCTTAGACCAAAATACACTTAATCTTTGCTCCAGTAGAAACTTCAGAGTTTAATTTTTAAACACGTGGTAATACCAAAAGTTTTAAAATTTATCTCAGGTTTGGCCTGGAATTGAATGTCAACTTGTTCTCTTCACTCAAAAAGTTTGTTATCTAATGCCTCTACGCTCATTACAGTTATTCAACAATTGTTGCTATAATCGCGTGAAGAAAACTAAATGATATGTTTGTACTGGAGCAATATTTTATTTATTTCGGCCAGATTTTTTTTTTTTTTTTTTTTGCCAATATACCTGCAAAAACACTGGCCTTTTCTCGAGTTCCTTACAACCTCACCTTAACACTATTAGCACTGCATCTTACTACCTGTTCGGGTTGTACGCACTTACGCTAATGTGCAATGGTAGGGTGATTGTGAGATGAAATGGAGGACCTACAGTTTAAGGTGTGATCCGAACCACGGCGGAGGCCTGGCATTCCTCACATTCACAAGTTGTGATTAATACTCGTCTTATCAGAGGTGAAGGAAGGGTTTGGCAATCAGATAAATCTGTGCCGGGACCTAGGATTGAACCCCGGACCCTCAGCACAGAAGTCTGACACCTTACCCCTAGACCGCCAGGTCACCCCTCACCTTAACAAACCTTTCTTATAACGTTTGGTTTGACTCTCAGTAAGCTAATGATTCTTTATAATCTTAACAACCCAAAAGTTGGTTTGATGTGATTTCTATCCATCCTGATCTGGGAATGAACTCAGCCCTTCAGCTTGTTAGTGCTACCTGCACCATCTGGTATAATACCATGCACTAGGGGAGTTCATTATGTGTGTGATGGTACCCTGCACCTTCCACATTAGAATTTATATGAGCGAGCGCGAAAGGGCCTACCAATTTTGCCGGGAAAGTACTTTGATATACCGTTATGGGTTCTTTTACAAGCCACAATCGACATGAGACGGTTGGCTTTACTTCTCCTCTTAGGGAAGCTTTGCTATGTATTTTTGTCGCTATAAAAAACCGGTGACCTCGGTTGGGAACGAACCAACTATCATCGGTACCTTAGGCGAGTATTTTACCCTAAAACCATCGAGGTTGACTTAATGGTTCAATCCAACTAGATTTACTAGTATATACATATTTTTAAATTAATAAATGTTATTTTAACCTAATACTGTCGCTTCCGACTGTCACTATGACGTTCACCGATATTGCTTTTTTAAGGCTTATTTTCAAGGAATTGAGGAAAATGAAGGTATATTAGTGTAGCTGCACCCGCATTAGCATGATGAAAAAAATTATGAAACTACTCTAAATGCACTAAACCGAGATTCTAGCAAAGACTTCCCCAACAGCGGTAATCCAGTAAATTGTGAGATTGACTCCTTAGACCATGTGTCCACTATAAAGTTTACTCTATGAATTGAACCCACAATTATGTTGTTTCCTGTATGAAGAAGTCATTTCATTATCCGTGACCATGATAGCTAATTAGTAATTACACTATAAAAATATCAGAGAAAATAGCTTGAGTAGAATAGCATTACACAGGCAGACACATTAATTTACAAAATAATAATATATACTAGCTAGAAGCACAAGATAAAAAAAACAGGAGTTTTAATTAAAACTAAAATCTTCCCCTCCATCGAAACCTTTTCAAAGCAGCGCATTTCAGTTTGAGGTCTCATCGGGAAAGAAAATACAGTCCGACCTAATAACAATAAAACTTGTGGCTCGGCTGTATAATTGGCGAGGATTGAAATAAAAGGAGGAACCCGTAATATGAACCTGGTTCCAGGTCTGTGCACTCTCTTTTTAATTAGACACTTAAATCACAAATTATATCCTCGTGTTGAATTGGAAGAAGGAGAGCGCGTGGAAGCTCTTAAATTAAAATTGCACATTGTTAGATCTTTAACGCCATTTTGATGCGATAAAGGTCCAAGTTGTTTTTTTTTTTCTTACCACACATATCATAGCTCAAGTGTGAGCCATACTAATGTTTTTAATTTTCATTATTTTTAAGAGAAAATAATTACACATTGTGTATACTTTATACATCCTTACATTGTGGGCCGTATGCAAGAACGTGCTAAGTTGATGCTTTGTGGATATTAGCTTGGGTTTAATTGCGTCATCAAAGGTTAAAAGGGGGAGCGAAAGTGTGCTCGGGACAACATTATCAGTCCACTACGCATCCACTAACGTTCTTGCCTACCACCCTGTGTGTCTAAAGCTGACTATGACTATGCAGTAGGTTAGTCCAAACTTAGTCTATTATTTCTGTAGTCCGATTTCTTAGCTACCCACATTAGTAATAATTGCATTTTGTCTAAGGCAGGCGTGTAAAACTCCTTTGACTATAAGAGCGGTATTTAAATTTTATTTTTTAGCACCGCGTCTTACTACCCGTTCGGATTATACGCTATAAGAGCCATATCGAAAATTGAAAATATTTATGCAGCCACATTAAAAAAATCTATATTTACATTATTTTAAAAACCATTAATTTTACAGCTTAGTATCTTATTATTTAAAAAAAATCTGTCTCATAGTATATTGTTCAGTACTCCTGGATTCAAGTCTAGAGGTCCCGGGTTAGATTCCCAGCTGGTATCATGGATATTTTTCCCGAAAGGGGAATTATTCCAAAGGCCACCAGGGTCTGGATAGTTAGCCTTAAGCAAGGCTAAGAGTTTATATTGGTTCCACGCCCTCTTATTAACGATCACCATCGCCTCATCTCATCGGTACATGGAACTAGTATATTCGGACGTCCCCTGGGCAACGGTACTTGAGCACCGTATCAATATTCCCTCAAACTGGGCTACGAGTGACATAGCCCAGACACGCATAAATATATTACAAAAATTTAAAAGTAGGCCCCTATTCAAAACAATAAGACGAGGCCTTTTTTAAATAAGAAAATCGAGACCTTTTATTTACATAAATGCTGTGATTGTCAAGGTTTAAATATTGTACCAAAATCACTTTAATATTTTTTGAGAAATGTGTGTCTGTAAGGTGACCAGGGGGTCTAGGAGTAAGGTGTTGGATTTTTGTGCTGGGGCTCGGGCTTTAATCCTCGGTCCCAGCACAGATTTATCTGATTGCCAAACCCTTCCTTCACCTCTGACAAGACGTCTATTAATCACAACTTGTGAATGTGTGGAATGCCAGGACTCCACCGTGGTTCGGATCCCACGTTAAACATTAGGTCCTCCTTTTAATCTCACAATCAACCTACCATTACACATTAGCCGTAAGTGCGTATAACCCGAACGGTTATTAAGACGCGGTGATAATAATAATAATAATAATAATGTGTCTGTAAGGCTCTCGGGTGTTTGGATCAGTTTCACATGAGTAAGCTACTGTTAAATTATATATGTGCTGCCAAAATACTTCACATAATATAGTGTAGGTAAATTCAACAGTTGGTAAACCGGTCCCGTTTTTGGAAAGAGTATAAGCTTGGTACACCAATATAGCATGCCTGTTGTCCCCAGGCTACATTTGGTCCACAAGCCGCAAGTTTGACATGCCTGGACTAATTTTTCACTCTTGCAATAAAATTATTTCTTGATGTTGAGGAGAACAGGGTTCGAATCCTGTTCAGATTCACTGAGGGTAGTTTATCCTATTCTTACTCTATGCAAAAGTGTAGTTCCTCTAAATTATATCTTCCACACTATTATCCCATTAGTTAAAATATGTGCGGGCAGCCCTCAATGGTAGTAAGACGCTGCACAGACAAAAATAACTACCTATATCCGTCAATGAGGAAGCTGTTTATTCAACTAAAGTTTTCGGGTTCGAATCTTGGCTTGAACAAAACCATTTATGAATGGTGAAATTGTGGTTTCTTCTTTCACAGGGATCACTTGATTCTATGACGTAACTAAATTAAGCAAGTAGGTAAGTCTTGTTCTGATAAAATCGGTAGGCTTATAGAGTAAAATATGTTAAATACTACCCATAACTTCTAACGAATTTTTTTATATCAGTATAGAAGTAAATAGCTTTAATAAAATGTTAGTTGCTTATCTATTTTTAGTAAATATTGAAAATAACCCCATTTTTCTTAACGTGTTTAGATAAAAATATTATTAATAAAAATTGATTGATGTAAAGGTAAGCCTGTATAAAATAAGAATATCCTTAAAAACAATTTCACTCCGTTACCCTTAAGACTACTTTGCCCAATTACACTATAGCCCAATCATTCAAGCGGCACCATAGTTTAACCATCAAGGTAAACTTGTTTCTTTTAATGATAAACGAAGTTAACATATAATATTTTGATATAATAAATGTTCAATTGTATTAGCAAGATGTGACTTATAATATTATATAAATGAGTGATACTTCGGGTTAAGACAAGATAATTTTTCTGAACGCTCGCTGTATAATTGCAAACTTTGAGTCAATCGTCCCTAATTTGCGTCTGCGCCTATGAGTAAAGGATTCCTTCTGGGTTTAAGAAACTGTCAATTATTTTTAAAAATAAACATGTTCCACTATTAAGAGGTGTTTGTTAAGTGGTGTTTCGCTGTATATTTATACTTAAGAAAAGTAATTTTTTAACAAGTAGTCAATAAAAAGTGTATTAAAAATCAGCAAAAATTATTACAGAATAAAAATACTTAACTTTTAAGATTTTAAAACCCACTTTGTTTCATCTTCCTGGTATTTCATTTAAAATTAAGTAGTTAACATCACAATATTATAGTAAATAGGTTGTTGGGGAAATAACGGATGAACAGAGCATATTTTATCTTTACATAGCTATTACTTGAGGAAAAAAATTATATTTATTTTAAAACAAATATGTATTTAAGTTTTGATTGCTAATCCAAACAAAGTTCAACATTATCTATTTTTGACGAATTTGTTCTTATCTTATTTAACTTACATACCGGTTCAAAAAACAGTCTAAAAGAGGTGTGTTTATGAACCATATAAACGCTTTTATAAAGAACATGCTGTTTACGGCCAATGTTTTTACTTAGAATTGTAACTTCATTTTTTAATATTTTTTTTGGTCCTATTAATTGAAACAAAATGGGAGCTAGGCGAAAATGCCGAAGTAATAAAAGTGCCTGAGCCGAGCCTGCGGTATGCTCACTTCCCCTTATTTCGCGCGTGTAATAAAAAATTATATAAAACAGAAACAATTAAGGTGGGTGGATCCGGGACGGCTGAAGTGAGAATTCAAAAAAGTAAAAGTTCTTCCTGAATAAGATGATGAAAAAATATATCCAGTGGCTGATTTCAGATGTTGTATTTCAAGGGTTGCTTGTCTCATTTTTTGTGCCAGTTTATCTTTATAGATCCATATATATATATGTATACATACATGGATGAACAGAGGAAGATGGGAATCTTTTTTTCAAAAATACACGATAGTGTCCATTTCAAAGTAGAAAATTTGATAGCTTTAGTTTCAAAAGTTTTTTAAACTTAAAAATGTGTATGATTTAATTTTAATTTATTGGCTTATGACAGTTTTACGAACGTCCTTTGTAATAGTTGACTGAGTACGACGATGTCCTGATTTAACTTGACTATTTGGCCTTTTGTCAGTCTGTCTGGATGTATTTTCTTGCGAAAATTGTCAAAGGCGTGGAACAATTTTAAAGGAATTCGGCAACAACGCTTATTTTAACCTAAGCCTAATGATGTATACGTATGTTTCATAGTTTTTTTTTTAATATGGCCGCTGCTCAAAAACTTTTTTTTTTGTTTAATGACACATCTCAAATGATTTAAAATTAAAATTCCAAGCAATTGATCGAGTACATAAGCCTTATTTTTATTCTTTATATCGACTTATTATGTTTTGAGACTTACTTAAGTCTTATACCACATAAGCAACAGTTATTCTATATATTCACATAATATACTATAGATTATAGTATTAAGCTGCTTTCTGTTTAACTTGATCAGCATGAAAAATATCAAATCGAAATTAAAAGAGAAATATTTTTCTCAAAGAAGAATATTAAGACTATATAAGCGAATAGAAAATGACATTATTATTAACATAATGTAATTAGCATGTTTTGAATTGGTGAAGTGAGACGTACAGTACATTTCATAGAACTACTAGTCTTAAACCCACCTCGGTGGCGTAGTTGACTAACGCGCTAGTCGTGTTGAGCTCTACCGCCGAGGACGGGGAGATCGAGGTTCGAATCTCGGTCGGGTGAACTGGGTTTTTTTCCTAAATGGTTTTCCACTCTCCCTCCACGCAAATGTGGGTTCACTACCTCTAAATTCAACCTTCCTAATTCCTAATCCATTAGCGTAATTAGTACTTAAGCGTATAATCCGAACGGGTAGTAAGACGCGGTGCTAAATAATAATAATAATAATAATAATAATAATAATAAACTAGTCTTAAGCTTACAACTTTAACCGTTTATTCTTGAGGAATGTTTGTCGCATGTAATTTTCCGATGAACAGTGTTTATTGTCCGACGCTTGACGTCCAAATATGGTAGCTATGAAACTCAGACACACCAAGAAACAAAATATAACCACCCAGCCCCAAAGGAGAAAGGAAAAGCGGTACAAAAACAGCCTACCTCTAAAAAATACAAATAAAAAATAAAAATATTACCTTCCACTGGGGTCATTCGGTCTTTGAGGGGTTGAAGGGGAGGTTACTTCACCCCACTCTATCACAATTGATAAATTAGAATTTAAAATTTTTAGTAAGTCCATTTTTTCAACTACTGGATCATCCTTAAGAAGATCGCTAACTCTGAAAATATCTGTACATTCAACGATGAAGGAAATACCCAACAATTAATAATGCTAAATGTGAATGTGAGGAATGCCAGGCCTCCACAGTGGTTCGGATTCCACGTTAAACTGTGGGTACTCGATTTCATCTCACAATCACCCTAACATTACACATTAGCGTAAGTGCATATAACCCGAACGTGTATTAAGACGCGGTGCTAATAATAATAATAATAATAATAATAATAATAATAATAATAATAATAATAATAATAATAATAATAATAATGCTAGGAATGGGTTAATGTATCTATTTTACTTTATTATTTAATGTATTTAGCGTGCAATTTCTCAACCGACTGATTACATTAGCACACGACTTATAATACTAGTGATCTATATATCGTATTAATATTCGGTAAAAATGAGTGTATAGTCGGTTAATATTATAACTGTTTTTGGCACCAAGTCTTACTACCTATTTTGTTTATACACCGGTTATTTTAACCAACCAAGTTGTGTCCAGGTGTGATTACTACAAGTGGTATCTACTCTATACACACACACATCTATATAATTATATAGGGGTCTACATATATAAAAATTATGATCACTTCTGAACACATATTTATTTGGTAGCAATAGCCCATAAAACAGAGTTCAACTATGGACATACAAACATACAAAACCTACTCACAAATTACATAGCTACACACGTATATATATATTTATACATTCATCATGAAAGCGTACAACCCTAACGGCTAGTAAGACGTGGTTCTAAGGAACGATTTTTATATAAATAAATCTATATATTCGTATGTACCTAATATAAATCTTATATATAATTTGATAAGCCCGTTTCCAGTGATAGATCTTACGAGGATATGACTAAACATCTTTTGACAAACAACCACTCATTTTAACAGTTAGGCGTCTAGGATGTCGGGAAAAACAGTAGTTTTCTACGAAAACCCGATATTCACACAGAATTTTCTCTTTTTCATTCTTTGTTTAATCATCATGGAAACCGTTATTTGCTGCATGGCTGTAAATCTCTAAATAAAATATACCTCTTTGGCTAAAAATAATAACTCAATATTTATTTGTTGGTCCGAACACATCACCCTCTGGATGAATATTTCTCTTTGGATGCTGAACATAACACAGCTAAATTGAGATGCCTAAACTGGGGAAGCATTTTTTAATGGAATGTTGTTATCATTAATTTGCATTTAAATCAATAATATTGAGCATAATTCGAAAATTAAAAGGTTAAGTTAAATTCGTGAAAATATTGTCTACGTTTTGTTTCGCACGTGATAAAATAATGTTTATATATGTTTTGGTATGTGTTATAGGCTCAAAAATTATAACATGATCATATAATAATATTTAAAAATAGCCATTTTAACTATCTAAGTATTAGTTTTGGTGGGTTTTTTTTTCCAAATAATGAGTTTTATGTTCATTTTACTCAAATAATGGGTTTTGATGTTCATTTTAGCCAAAAGTAACACAATACAAATACATAAGTTAAGCCATGTTTCATTTTACCGCTTAATTTTGAGGATATGATATTTAAATGTAATTTTTTGTATACCCCATCGATATTTTCACATTACTACAACTACAGTAATTTCAGTTATGTTTACATGTTGATACTTAATTTTGAGGGAATGATATTTCAAAGTACCGTAATGTTTTGTGTACCACATCTATATTTTCACATTCTATATCTTACACTCTCTCTCACGCTCTCACACACATTCTCTCTAACGCTCTCACACACTCACTCACATTCTCTCCCCTCACACACACACCCACACTCTCTCTCATATGATATTCTCTCATTCTATCTCTCACATTTTGTCCCTCTCTCTCATATACTATCTACTCTCACATACACTCTCTATCACACAATTTATCTCACATTATCATTAATTTACTCTCTCTCTCTTAAGCTCTCTCTCAAATGCTCTCTCACTCAAACTCTCTCTAACTCTCAAACGCTTGCTCTCTATCACTCGAAAGCTCTCACAAACTTCCTCCCTCTCAAACTCTTCTCTCAAACTATCTCTAATTCACTCTCACTTTCACTATATATCAATCGCGCTTTCTCTATTTCAAAATCACTTTATCTCATACACACTCTTTCCCTCACATACATTCTCTCTCCTTACACACAGACACACACATACACACACATTTTTATACATAATTTAATAATCCCATTTTTGATAGTTGAAATTAAGAGTAAACGGTTTTGCCGATTTTAACCAATGAAGTAATGTTAAAGGTTAGGGGTCCAGGATGCCAGCACAAATATCAGCCTAAAATTAAAACTAAATTTTCCTTGTGAATTTTCCATATTTTCATTCTGTGTGAGCAGCGGCTAAACTGCACAATAATTTTTTATTTACAGCACCACGGAAACAATTATTTGCATATTGTATATCGGTAAATAAAATATTTCTCTTTGGTTGAAAATAATAACAACTTAATAATTCTTACTTGAGTGGTTCGGTGCTACGAATATATAGAGAGCTGGGAGGGGGGTAGTTTTAAATTTCTCATCGTGGACGGAAGAGGGGAAATATAAGTTTTGATTCAAATCAAACAATGAAAGCTAAATATACATGTAATTTGATAGCCATTGACGAGTTCAGTTTTTAATTAGAAAGTCAATTGAGGTCTTATTATAGATATTTTTTCTCAATAAAAAATCTAGAATACATTTTAGTGCAATAATATGCAGGCATCGCTGCAATGATCCACTTGTATAACGTATAAAACTCATGTAATGTGTATAATTATATTAAAATGCATGTGCATGTATATAGAAGCAAGTAGATGTTGGAAGTATACGTTGTAGGCCAAGACAACTACAGTATCAGGCAGAATTCCAGATTCGGGTCATGAAATGTCACATGTTAGATGGATTCACAGGGGTTTAAGGACTTGATAGGATGGAAAAACCTTACAGACACCAACCTCTCTTAACTTTGTTTGAAAAAAAAACACATCCTATGAATCCCACCCCACTAGCCTCCTCCTCCAACTCATCTTCTTTCAAGTCCCTTGTAAACCCCCCCCCATTTCTCTCCAACCTTGCCAAGATCACATACCTTATTTTGAGATCCGCTGCCAGAAGAATCCATTTTCCCTTCCATTCAATCAAGATTTACTCACCCCTGGGAAACAATATCCGCAGGGTGAGATGTCTGCTGCTGAAAGGGTTGTATAATATATCTAGAAATACTGTTTGTATGATCTTGTTCGATCTATGTTTATCAAGATGATATACAAACTATGCTAGATAATATGTTTGCATATATAAAACAGCCATGATACATACATACAGTAGCGCAATGGCTTCTTTGGTACTGACTGACAGTTCACAGCTGACTTCTGACAGTCAACATTTAGGTATATACCTAAATTTTGACTGTCAGAAGTGACAGATGCTAAACACATGTTTTTTTGCAGATCATATGGTTTGGCGTAGGGATACATAATTAGGTCTGGTAGCTTTTCAAAGCCGTCAGCTGTCAGCTGTCAGCTGTCAGTGAGCACCAAAGAAGCCATGGGGCTACTGTACATATATATATATGTATGTATCATGACTGTTTTGTATATACATATATGTATCATGACTGTTCTATATATATATACAGCATAGTTTGTTTATACATCGTATACTGTTTATATCATTGTATATGTTTAGTAATACTTAGCACCACGTCTTACTACCCATTTGGATTGTATGCTTGTGTGTATATGTATATATATATATCTTGTGTGTATATATATATATATATATATATATATATATATATATATATATACACAAGATACAACCCGAATGAGTAGTAAGACGTGGTGCTAAGTATTACTAAACATATACAATGATATAAACAGTATACGATGTATAAACAAACTATGCTATATCTAAACAAACTTTCTTGTATATAATTTGTGATAAAAAAATTTGATGTTCTTTATCTGATTTAATTTGTATCCCTTTTCCTTATGGAATGCGATGATAAACAATCGACGGTCTTGGACGAATACATGTTTCGGCGTTTCGCTCTCATCAGGTCTTATGAATGTAAATTAGGTGTTGTTCCAGATAATTACATAGTTACATAATTACAAGCGTCTTGTGTTTACTTCACCACGGTTTCAGTTTCATTTCGGTCAAATTTTTCATACTTTTTGGTTTTAATAACGGATATTGACAATCTTAGTATTTTTTTAAAGACCATAGTGAAATATAGGCCTTAGATTCAAAATATCCGAAGCATCGAAATATATATGTTATTGGTAGTAAATGAGTATAATCAGGAAACGGTTGAAAGAACCGGACGTATAGTACAGCGGTTCCCAAATTTTTGAATCACGGATAACTTTTAAATTAGAGAAATTCATCACGGAGCACTATCGTTGCCCTGATACCTAAGGTACCTAAGTGCATCTTTGCTGTTTTTACCTAATTACATTTTAAAGTTGTTAGTCGATATATTATTGTATGGAAAAAGCACGAATTATTTTTTCGAATTCTATATAGCTTAATTTTTGATATAGCCTAAGCTTAACTTTTCCCTTTGATAGACATTGAAAATTGGAGTTTTAAATATAATTTAATCAAAACACCAATTTTGCACACACGTGTCTTTGGCATAAGGGTGTCAATATTTTCACCTAGCACCTACATAGGTACAAAACCGAATTACAACATTATTCTCAAAAAATTCTGGAAAGTTGTCGAAGCTAACCATCGTATCTGAAAGCGTGACGGCGAAGTTCTCATAGAGACGGTGTTAGCTGTTACATTCGGATATCCGTTTGGTTTTGCCATGTGGGGTCTGTGTGCTTCGCCGACGTTTTATAGGTTTTGACAGTTCCAAGAAGGTGCGGGCGGCAAAAGCTGACTGAGGTGACGCATGACAATTAATATGCACTTTGGCTTTATAATACTTGCTATTTACACTGATTCGCAACACGCTGCTAGAGCTGAATAATTTATACCCAATACTTACGGTACCTAAACACAGTTCATAGCTACAGAAACAAACAATTTTGAGATCTTGCTATATTTATTTTATTTATTTTTCTGTCCATTCTCTTCGCTGAACACACTTTAGGAATCGCTGGTCTAGTATAATGGTCCCATCTTTTTTTTTTCTACGGTTAATCCTATAAAGAATAATGAACGTAACTACATCACCATCCATCTTGTACAAAACTAGTTCATTGAATAAAATAAAGGTATCAATTCCTCCCAGTCTATTCAGCTCAACGACTGATTTGATATGAAACCCGTTGACAGATGTGATTCGACTAGAATGAACATGACTCCACGGGGCTGGGTTGGTGTGAAACTCGCCCTAAAATGTTTTATACAAAAGCTGAATGGCGGTTAAAAGGGAGGAGCATGATTAAAATAAATAAAACTACAAGAATTATTATTTTTAGACGTGAATTAGAGTTAAGGAGGGGCTTGTATTTCTTACGAAACGACTTTAGTTTAGTTACATCCCCTTCCCCTCCTATATGGGAAATATACGTGAGTGCGCGTTTGATAGCGTGATAATATCCTCTCAGAAATACCCTCTCCACCTCCTTCGCTTTCACCAACACAGAAGTAGAAGGGGCGGGGCGAAAAAAACTACCGACTTCCGGTTTCTTAGCCCACTCCCCCCCCCTCTTCCCTAAAATACGTCTTGGCTCCCTTCTTTTCAATGCCACAATTTCTCACTTCGTTAATATAAAAAAAACTTGTCAACTTTTCCCTTGTGAAGCCGGTTCTTAGAACTCTTCTGTTTGATATGCGTGACGAGTGGACGTCACGTGATTCCGGTCACTCTGATATTGATAAAAACATGCTTGCTGCTTACCTGCTTACCCTCTTACCTATTCCGTGGCCACGACTACAAAATAGGATACACAGTAGAAATCTGGTAGAAAGGAACTTTTAGAAATCTAGAATATTTTTTTTTACAGTCGACATTGATTTTTCTTTTTCTTTATATTTAAATTATCTGTGGAAATTACAGTTGTAAGCCACATGATTTTACGTATAAATATATGCTAATTGTTTTAATAAATGCTATAACTCTCAAGAAATCTCCTTCCTATCTGAAAGGAATGTCCAGCTGGACAGCTAGAAAAGTTATTAGATCTACTTTCAAATATTCATACGTCAATTCATGTTTTATGCAGATATAACTTTTGATAAATATTATCAATAACTATAAAATAACACTAATAAGCCATATTATTAATCCCCAAATGTATTATTTTAAGAACTCCTTTGATATTTTTCAACTTCAGATCAGATTACTATCAGATTACTAACTATTTTTCAACCCGCTTCGATGGTGGCATGGCCCAAGGCGTCACTCTCGTATTAGACTAGACTGCTGACGGAGAGATCGAGGTTCGAATCCCGGGTGGGTGTACCGAGAGAGGTTTTCCCAAAAGATTGTTTTCATTCGCCCTCCACGTGAATGCAGGTACATTTCTTCTAAGTTCAACCTTCCTCATTTATAACTAATTACCGTAATTAGTATATATACATATAGCCTGAACAAGTATTAAGATGAAGTGCCAAATTATATATAAATATATATTTTTCAAATAGTTGTAATTTTCTTGATAATACTATTATTTCAACTTATTGGTTTTCATATATTCTTTTACTTAGTGGAATATTAGTCTTATTCATTTTTGTAAAAAGAGTACTATCACATTAAATATTTAACTATCTATAAAATGATGTATATTTGACTACAAAGAAACATTATTTTTATTTTCTAAAATATACTTCCTATTAATATTGAGCTAAAAGGTAGAATTA
The DNA here is from genome assembly GCA_033556935.1 of Timema podura. Lineage (NCBI taxonomy): Eukaryota > Metazoa > Arthropoda > Insecta > Phasmatodea > Timematidae > Timema > Timema podura. The sequence continues at coordinate 50,304,436 of JAVRXN010000004.1, read as the reverse complement.
TCCTCGTATGTTGAGTCAATCACCTTTAGCTTAGTGGCTAAAATGCCTGGTCTACTGAGCTAAAGTTCCCAAAGGTTACGGATTCAATTTCAGGCACTGGATAGACAATTTTATAATAATGGTAGAAATTGAGACATTCCCTTTTCACATTGCTGGATTGACTTTCAAAGGACTATTTGTTGAATCTCTTCAATGATTAATTAAATTTGTAAGTCGTGTGGATTGGAGGAGTATACATAATAGTGAGTTAAATACAGTGTACTCATCATAATATATTGTTAGGATAATCAAGCCTTGTAGATTACGGTGGGCAGGACATGCAGCGTAAATAGGCGATCCTAGAACCTTCCTCAGGTTACTGATTGGGGAAAAGCCCGTTGGAAAGCCCTAGACGCAGGTGGGAGGATAACCTTAGAATGGACCTGAAAGAGATAGGGTGTAATGAGGTGAACTGGGTATAACTAACTCAAGGAGCTCAAGGAGGCGTACTTTTGTAAATTTGGCAATGAAATTTTGAGTTCCTGGCCATAGTGTAAGTAAGTTATGGTATAAAATAATTAGTCATTGCAGAAATGTACACATCATCATCATCATCATCATCATCATCATGAATAGCTTCCAGTCAATGACTTGGTCTGTTTGCCTCTCCACTGCCTCCTTTCCCCCCACCACCTCTCTCCCTCCACCTTGGCCCAGTCCTCTCCTCTCTCTCCTCCACACTCCTCCTTACTCCCTTCAGCCATCTGTTCCTTGGTCTTCCTCTCACCTCCATATCCAACATCCTCCTGGGCATCCTTACCCTCCCCATTCTTCTCACATGACCATACCACTTTAGTCGTGCCATCTCCTAGACTGGCTCTTCCTTTACTATTCCTCTTACTCTCTCATTTCTCCTCCTCCATTCTTCTCACATGGCTAGACCATCTTAATCGTGCCTTCTCTCCTGTCCTGGACTGGCTCTTTCTTTACTATTCCTCTTACTTTCTCATTCTCCTCCTCCATTCTTCTCACATGGCTAGACCATCTTAATCGTGCCTTCTCTATTCTGTAGTATTCATATTGTTAATATAATTAATTTAAAAAATTAATTAGATATAGGTGTTGATTAACAATAGTTAGGATTGCATACAGAAACAAAATATTGATGTACAGTAAATACTGAATGAGGCTATACATCGAAAACAAAGCAAAGATATTGGTAAAATATTTCAAAAAACTGTTTTAGAAACATCGTTGACTAGATTTTCAGACTAGTTTTTTTTTTTTTTTAAGTTTTTCACAGGTATATGAAACTGAAAGTTGTTAAAATATATCCAAACTGAACCTAAAATAACATACAGCTATATAACTATGAATTTAAAACTAGGACACACCCTAAATAGATTAAATAGTCGCCAGGCCCTTTCAATGGAATCTTAACATCTCACAGTTTTCACACCACTTTACTTTGTATAAAAACTACCCTTAATGTGTGTGTAAAAAAAAACTTTTTCTGATGGAGGGTTTTGTGCAAGATTCAGATATGTATCAGAGGAAAACCTAATCAGCTGCTCCACTACCTCTAAAAGGGGAAACGAGATAAGAGGGGTAAACGTAAAAGTGTTTTTTTTATAATAAAGGATAAAAGAGAACAATAAAAAGAACTTGCCATAGGACTCTTAACACACAATGAGTGATTCGGCTTTTATGGTAATGAGTTTGTGTGTTGAGTGGTGTGATGGGTCGAATGCGATAAGCAAGGCTGAAAGGTGGAGCTAGGAATTGGTATCCCATGACCTAGGACTAGAAGCCCATAAGTGTTCTTCTCTGGGTTTTTTTAAGGCATCAATAGGGCTTACGTAATATGGGCCAGAATCTTTTCGAAAAATAAAATAGTGCATTATTTTTCAACTAGTATTGTAACTTACATCAGTGGTCGCATAGTCTAAGGTAGTTGTCTGCAAATGGTCGGTCTCTTGGTAATTTTTAGTCCATCGTGTAATAAATCTACATGGTTATTTAAAGTTGATCTTTTATTCTTCATAGGTCACAAACAATACATCAAGTTCTTTCAAATAATATTTTATCGTGAAAAATATATCCTTATTACGCCATATTCGGTAATATTATAAGATAATTAAATAGTTTTGTATTAAAATGTAAAGCAAAAATTGTATGGCGTGAGCCCACACTTTAACTCAGCCTCATGAGGAGAAATGAGGAGTTACTTGAGTAAATAAGTTGCGGCTCCAGTCTGGAAACTGAAATTAATGGCCGAAGGTTTCGTTGTGCTGACCCCATGACACCCTATATCCAGAAATGTTGGCACTATTATCGTTAACGATGGCTGCCACTTGGTCGGTCTGTTGCTTGGTATGAAAATTTATTTATTTTTTGTGGTGATAACATAACTATATGAGGAAAATTTGAATTTAAGGAATCTAGCCACATATGAGGATAGAAGGAGAGAGGATTTCAAGAAGATTAATGGATATGAAGTACGTAGGGAAGATACCGCAAGAGAGACCAAGGAAGAGATGGAAGGAACAGATAGCAGCAAGTGTGTAAGTGAGAGGAGGAGAGTGGAAGAGAGTGGAGGAGGAAGAATGGTGGAAGGACAGAGGGATATGGAGACATTTTACCAAAGAGAGCTGGCCACAAGCTGGAAACAGTTCATGATGATGACTTATGACGTGACTAGACAAAAGAAAGCAAAAGTATATCTAAGAAACGATGCGTTTTTATTACTGAATCTTTGATAAGTTAAAGAGATGATCGGGGTCTAAAGTGTTTGCCAACCCCTGGTCTACGGCAAGGGTTGCCAAACTTAGTTTGAAATCTATTTTCAAAATTACAATTTTTTTAGCTAGTTTCCGATATTAAAAATTTAACTTATCACATATTGACAACTATTGTAACCTGTACAAAGTATTCGCTATCACATTTTTGATCAATGGCGGGCGTGCTTGTCGTTTGTATTCGTAATTGTAATGAAAAATAATCTAAAAATATCAGTAAATTTTGTACTAAAATGAACTTTTTTATGTTATAAAATATAAGTACTTTTATTTTTTATTCTTTAACAAAATTATATACAAATGCTAAGGAAAATTATAACTGACTGAGAAGAATGGCAATCATTCCGTTCACATAAAAAAAATTGTTGAGAGCTATTATCTCCCATTTTAATGTATTTATTAAGATGTTCATATGTGAAGATACTCCTCTATTAGTTTTCCATCTTCAGCTGAACATGATGAATCACACAGATTGCTAGAGGGAACAACTCCTTCACTCGGAGGATAACTTTAATCCAGAGCTGGAGTATTCTCTTTTAAAGACAATAGCCTATACCTTACCCTGATTTTGTGGGAACACTCTTCAATGATTAGCTTCTTTGTAAATTGTAAATAGAAAAATACATTTCTCTTATGAGCTACTGGTAGCTTACGATCAACCGTTTGGCAACCCTTGATCCAAGTCATAGAAGAATAATGCAAGGTAGACTGACTATCCTTAATGGGGCCGCCTCGGTAAATGAGAAATTGCCGCGCAGACGTTAAGCTATTACGAAATATTTAATTATATGATGCGTTATTTCAAAACATTGCTCATGCCAAAATAAAGTCAAAAATTCCAACAGGGCTCTTTTTACTTGACAGCCCTTTCTTTTGGATTTGATTTACACAATTTTTTTTTACTGTGGCATTGTTTCATTTTCAACGACTTAGTAAGCATCTTTGAGGAGCAATAAGACTGGGCTTGATGAAAAAGGGCTCTAGACTCAGCCCTCTTCTAACAAAACAGTAACATTTTAACTTATCTCAAGACATAAAATATTAAAGATATTTGTAAACTAGCAGTGAGCTTTCCTCTTTACCTTGAGATAATAAGCTTCGTAGATTTATTTCCCCTTTCTTATTGATTTGACAAAGGATGGTTGTAGGGAAGAGTGAAACTGAAAATAAGCTTAGACATAATATATAAGTAGTTTCAGAAAACATAGACCATTGTATTTTAAGCCATAGTGTCTAGCGACGATTATTGCTTTCTTGTTGAACGAACGAATGGTGCATTCAATGAAACAAATTTTATTTACCTGTATGAATTTTGTTGTAGTCTTAATTATATTACATAATTAACTATACAACTAGTTATATTAAGAGATTTACATAATAATTATTAAATATGCATGAGAAGAATTTTAGTCTGGAATAAATTTTTGTATTATACTATATTTTAATATTATGTCTTCTCACTTTGTTCATATATTATACGATAAGCTAATCGAAAATAATATATTTCAATGACATATACACCTTAAAGCTACTTTGTTTAGCTATTAACTTCTTTTTCATAAAGCCATTTTATATTTAAATAAAGTGTCCCTTTATTTCAAAATGACCTAACTATTTTTTAAAACCTTTTGTACTTTGAAAAAGCTGCAAGCCATACAGTGCTGACACAGCATGAAAAGGATTAAAATTAAAGATTATACACACTGTACATTTATCAGCGTTATACTTTTCATCCTTGACAATCATAAAACCATTAATTCCCGCTTATCTTTTTATCGTCACTTCCAACCGACCGTTAAATTCAAGTTGATGAAATGATAAACGTGGGTTCTACCATTGTGTTTTAATTCGACCCAGTAAAGTAGATACGTTGAATACAAATATGGAACAGGTGTACTTCCATACAAAAATCTATGTGGTGATATATAGCTTTAATATTCAAATTACTTACTTATGAATTTTGAATTATTTTTGAACAATTAATTATTTAAGCTATATTGAAACAAACCATAAACTAAGGATATAATTTGAACAACATCAATAGATATTCGTCAAAACCAAAATCGCACACTTCTGTTTTTATGGTGTTTTTGTTAGCGTTCTTAACATTGATTTGTAAAAAAAAACTTTTTTACAAGAGCTATATATACATGCAAAACGCTATTTTATTGCCAAACTATTTTAAAGTAGAGTTTCTAGCTTGATGATAACTTTCATTTTTAAAGATCCAATAAACCAAAGGGAGGAAAAAAATTGAGAGATTCTTTTAGGTGGGGGAGTAGGAAGAATCATTAGACCCAAAGAGTATAGCTCAATCGATTCCAAGTGTCATTATATGAATTTATAATTTGACAAATAACTAAATTTACTCCCTTAAAAAATCATAGTAAAAACATCTTTGTAAAGATTAGTCTTAGATAAAAAGTCAATATAATCATTTAGTCACAAAATAAACCAATTCTTACGATAAAAGGACGAATATTATAATAATTTACTTACAGCAACTAAACTAAATGATCGGAATGTGGGCAGTGAACTAAAATAGGATTCAATTCTGATAATGGAGGAAGAGAATACAAAAATATGGAAAGCAATTTATGACCTGTAGATTGTTAATGTTCAATCTAAATTTAACACAAAAGATATCTTAGAAAATTCAAGCATATATATTTTTGGCCAATATTGTTTTACTATATTTAGTGTTATTTTATATTTATTTAAAAAACCTATCAAGAGTGACAGCTGCAGATCCAATGACCTAACCTATTAATTGTGAAAATAGATCTAGTAACATTTCCAGCTGACATGTGCCCTTCCAATGAAAATTTGACTATACATTTAGCCCCAATTTTCATAGGAAAGGCCTTTTAGCTAATGCAATGCTATGGTTTCTTGCAATCAACATTAACAACAGTTAACTGTTTTACTAGTATTAATTTACAGGTTTCTAACAAAAGTGACAGCTGCAAAAGCCAATGACTCTAAGACTTTACGGTGAATACAGGAAAGGAGATCCAGCAGATTTCTTTAGATACCACATAGAGCCTTTAACATGAAAATTCGATTAAACTGTACTGTACTGTACATACAGACCAATGGACTAATGCACAGGACAAAATATCTTTAACACCTTTCAACAGCAAGATGAAGTTCCATTGAATAAAAATTTTATAGACATGTATAAATAATATCATGTATATTATATACATATTATATACTAGCAGAGCACCTAGCGTTATCTAGGGTGACCACGCAATTAATTGTGTGCTTTACCTGGCAATGCTTTTCTTCGCTTCAAGCAGACATAAAAAAAATCACTTATTTTTTCCGACCCAGTTTTTTATTAAGTTTAAAAAGTTAGATCTAAATTTTAAAATTCTAGCCTCAAGGTGCACATGTTCTTGTATAGGGGCTAATATTTTTTTAATTAATTGGTTCTTTGCATAATCTATCGGTGTGGGAAAGTTCTTAAATATAAGCATTTTACACTCATACAAATAGCAAAAATAATAATAATAATGAAGGTCAAATGATGTGTGTATGTATGTATTTATGTGTGTATGTTTGGATTCTGTATGGATTCATGCATGTTTAGATAACACACATTAACAAGGAGATTCTATCTTGACTTGCCATTATTTGTGTGTCTAAGATAGGAAACATCGTTAATTTTTAAAAAGAACACAATTAATGAGGGACAATAATCATTAATAATAATTTTGTGGCTTGACCTTGATGTCTTGGGGTAAAGTGCTCGCCTAAGGACCCGGTGTTCCTGGGCTCAAAACACACCCAGGGTTGATAAATTCTTCTTGAAATATAAAAATCCGTAGCACAACTTTCCTCGGATGGCAAGTAGAGCCGTCGGTCCCGTGTCGATTGTGGTATGTGAACATAACTTTCCCAGCAAAATTGGTAGGCCCTTTCCCTCTCGCTCATAGAAATTTTCGTGTGCTGATATAATCATTTGGTTTATAAAGTGGACGTTAAATACATAAACTAAATTATTTTGTGAAAAATATTTTTAGCCTTGATTTAGCCCTTATTATATGATTCCTGAAATACTATATTTAGGTGTGTAAAGCCGAATACACTAATCACAGAAAATAACGATAATACACCAGGGCTGGGTGATTATAATATAATCATTGTTTACGTTAAAAAAACAAAATTATAGAAAAATATTATTTAACAAACCAAAATTAATTTTTCCTTTTTCATTTTCTCTTAAGGCCTACATTACTAAAGTTAATTTCCTATCCTCCAAATTAGAGTCTTGAAGGCAATATCCTTTAAGTAATTGAAGCAAAGTTAAACAATGAGTATAATTATCAGGTTAGTAAGACCCGTAAAAGATGGGCCAGATGTTTTTCAACCCTTTACCAAGGGTCGTTCTCTCCTTTTTTATGAACTTCCGGTTTTCAAAGTCCAGACTGCACCAGTAGTCACACAGTTTGGGTTTGTTAAGTGTGATGCATTGCCAGAAACATTGTTTAGTGGGACTAATTAAAATTAATCTATAAATTATTTATCCCTAATATTGCTCTGAATTGAGAGCCACAACTAACGTTGTATAGTAAGGACTTGGTAGAAAGTTGTACTAGAAAATATAAGAAATACATTTCTCTGTTTTTATATCATTGTTTTAATTGTAATTTTATCAATCAATATTTATACTAGCTGCATTTGTGGTTGCATGGTCTAAAGAGTCACGTTCACATTAGACTGAATTGCCAGCACCGGGGAGATATTAGGTTGAATCTCAATCGGGTGCACTGAGGGTGTTTTTATTCTAAATGGTTTCTCAAACTACCATCCTGCTAATGCTGGTACATTTATTCCTCATACCTTAGCAATCAGGGTAAATGCGAATATCCCAGACAAGTATAAGATGAAATGAAAGAAAGAAAATAATTCCATTTTCATAAGTAAATTATGATGGTGTGATTAAGTTAATTAAAATATTGTTTTACAATCTGACTGCTCTTCCAACTGATATATCCAGATTTTTGTGCCTGTTAATGTGCCAAATAATAATAAATGTTTAATTGATGTTTATTCTAGGGTGCTTGTTGGTCTGAACCTATAGTTGCTATTATTAGCTTACATAACCTTTGAAATATCCTAAAAAGAACGTATTCAAAGTAACAAGAAAAGTAGCCTACCAACTAAATAAATATCAACTAAATGAGCTATTATATTAAAACTACTGGACTGTCCTACATATTAAAAGAAGACATTAGAAAAACTAGAATGGTCAGGTGATAGATCAATGACTCACCAAGTCATAGGTCCCTGGTTCAATTACCATGTTCAAATTATCATTTGTTATCTATATTGTATTTTAAACCAAGTTGTAATTAGGTTTAATAATAAGCCCTTAGCCTAAAGAGGTTGGCAGATAAATAAAATTCCCCAATATAAATATAAATTTACTAAAGTGGTATTATAGTAAAGTGCCTATAATTATTCTGATGTGCCACCTTGAAATATAAAGATGTTTTCGTGATGTTTTCTGGCTTAAATAAAGGTGTTTCAAGATTATTCAAACATAAACTGGAATAATTTAAGAAAATAATAAATCGTTGTCATTAATGTGGACCGTTCTTTGGGTAGTTACACTTAGAGACATAAATATAGTCGAGACTAGGACCTCAGTCACTACCCCATTTTACCTGAACTAGTAATTCGTATACTGGGAGATTGGTTAACTCCCGAGACTGGACTTTAAATATGGACTTTATTCAATTTATATGTATACAATAGATTTGTAACGTTTAAAGAAACTATCCTGATATATTAATGTTTGTTCCCACCGTTAGGGTGGCATTTGATATAATGACTGACTTGGATCCAAGTTTGCTATCCTGTATAATAATAATAATAATAATAATAATAATAATAATAATAATAATAATAATAATAATAATAATAATAATAATAATAAAAGGATGATGTCTTTGATTATATAAAATTTAAAATTAAATTATCTGATGTAATATTTTTTTTTTATTTTAAGGTGGATAAAATTTTTTTGATAATATTTCCCACGTTGTAGATTTTAATTTAAAATCCCGACTATTAAGTCATATGCATGACAATTCCCGACACGTGAAATTTAGAACATGGCTTAAGATTTCATCGACTCTACCTACATGGGTCCTAGTCAGGAAGGAAAGTGAGTAGATGGGGTTGAAGGGGTATATCTAGCGACATTTCCTTTTCGAAGCTTCCTAGAAAAAAAAAAAGGTGTGGTCATCCAGGTGCGTCTATGTTGACCAAACTGCGTTCGTTGTCCTTTTAAATAGAGACGTAGAAAGAGCTCGCCATACCTTGCAACTTAGCAACATAAAACAAATAAATCTTACTACCCGCTCTCATTTATAATGTCGTGATTTTGAATAATAAATTATTGGTATATATAATTCCATATCATTACAAATTACAATCGAACACGGAGATGGTATCAGTATTGTCATGCCATGATGTAACAACCCCTATTCAATCGTGTCTGGCCCACATCAGTGGTGCGCAGTCTAAATTTAGAGGCTCGTGTAGTTTGGTTACCAGTTACGTGTAGGTAAGGTTTCTAATCCTGATCAGGTTTACTGAAAATTGATTTTGTATTAATTATTTCCACCTTCCTACACAAATATTCGGGAGCATTTCCTTTAGATTCTGTCTTCCTCTTCCTACCCATAAGCTTATAAGGATAGCCCGGACGGATATTAAGATGCAATGGAAAAAAAAAAGTGAACATGACTTTCAAACCGAGATGGACCGTGCGTGATTCGACCTCTTAAACCAACCCTGTAACAAGGTGACATTAATATTACCATGCAAGGGACCCTGCTTTGAATAAGTACTCCTCTTATAATGTCATTAGTCTCGACTAGACTCGCCAGGAAAGCCTGTAACCATAAAGGATGTTTCTTTTGTTCCGTCTCATTGATGGGCTAGACGTGTACTCTCATACAGACCACGTTATTATTTTTATTTTTTTTTAAACGAGTCAAGTGTCTATTTGAAAAGATGTTATCGGATCTATTTAATTTTTTAGAAATTTCTTACAAAAGATGTTCGTGCCTGAAATCAGTTTGTGCATGTGAAAGGTTTATTCATAGTTAAATAAGTCGGAAACCTGGGGAATTTTGATTATATAAATCTTACCCCTACGCCCCCTCAACAACCCTATCTCGATCAATTCTTGAAAGGTGAGTATTAAAAGCCTTTCATGATTGTGTACACAGCACGTTTAGAGCAAGCTAACATTTCAAGTTTGATTTAATAATTTAAAAATATAATAATTAAGCTTCCCCAAACTGTGAATTAAGTGTTGAAAGATTCATGGGATTTTAAGAGAAATATGATTCACTACAGATAATGAAAAATTAGATTAAAGCTTATTAAGAAAAAACATTATTAGATAAGTTAAAATATTCAAATTATTTTATAAAACCGTATATGATTAAAATGAAAATAACGTTTATTATGAATACACAATTTACAATATTACTAATTGAATTTTTGATTAAAAATTTAATGAATCTGCTTATTGAAGACAGTGCCTTTTATGTTGGTACTGAATATAGACATAATTATGATTATTATAAACATTTATAAATTAATTTATCAATTTTGTATTAAAATGATATAAGCCATATAATAGGATTAAGCCATTAAATCCTATAAATCCATTAGTTGTATGCCTTCAAGTTATTATAAAATGCAGTATTCTTAAACAAACGCTCGTATTAATATTAAAACCCATATGATACCACAACCTAATTAAATATTGTTTCAAACGAAAATTCTACATTACTATTCTGATAAGCTGATATAATTTAATTAAAATATTTGTATTCAATAAAAAATTAATGTATGTGATATCGGTGTATTAATTTAGATTTAAATTTAATATAGTATAATATATAAATGTAAAGTACATTGTCCATTCTATAATTGAAAAGATGATATATTTTACAGAAATATTAGATTGTAGTCTATTGTTCTTTAATTTCATTAATAATCCTGAATATATTGGATGGGGAAAAACAATTTGAACTACAGAATTTAAAGTTAGTTTAAGGATCTCAGGTTAAACAAGTGATAGATTTTGTGACTTGATTATTTGTTTATAAAAGAACAACGATAGGCTACAATTAATAACAATAATGATAATATAAATAATATAATAATAATAATAATAATATATAAATACTTAGCAGCGTGCCTTACTACACGTTCGAGTTATACGCTTAAATACTTATTACTCAAATGGGTTAGGATTTGGGAAGGTTGAATATAGAGAAAGCGAGACCCGCATTTGCGTGGAAAGAGAGTGGAAAACCATTTAGGTAAAACCACCTCCAGCTACCCCGAGTGAGATTTGAACCTCAATATCCCCGTCCTCGATAGTCTAGCTCATCATGAAACTAGCGCATTAGCTAACTACACCACCGAGGCGGGTCAGAATACAATTGATTCTTCCTTTCCACAAATATCATCCAAATATATGAGAATTGAAATTAATTTTGATTTATGCATTTAATGATAATAATCAACTTAAAATCTAGTCATAACTGGTGTGATCAACTTTTAAATACATGGGTAAATGATAATAGGCCTACTTGGACTACACAGGCAAACTATGATCATTTTAAAATTTTGTTGGTAATTTTATTAATTTTTTTCAGAAAATATATTAAATATATATTAATTGGTGTAGTGATTTTATATAAGTATATAAAAAAAGACTCCGTGAGTCCACAAGCGAGCTGTACGACGAGCGGCGCTTCCGTTGGCGATGATACTGCCACATTGCGACAGAGAGTGTCATGTGGTCGGCACAATGAGTCATCCAACATTAATTTCAGTTTTCTAATCGGAACTACTACTTTTTTATTCTAATGGCTCCTCATTTGTCCTCACGAGCTCAATTTGATTCCATTGCAGACACACTGCTTCACAGAAAAGTTTTCGAATGCGTCAGGGATTGAACCCGGATATCTGAATATGCAACCTGGACTCTGAACCACTAGATTACAGAGCAGTATATGTAGCCGTAGCTCTGAACCACTAGATTAACAGAGGCAGTATATGTAGCCTGAAGCACTGAACCACTAGATTACAGAGGCAGTATATGTAGCCCGTAGCTCTTAACCTCTAGATTACAGAGGCAGTATATGTAGCCCGTAGCTCTGAGCCACTAGATTACAGAGCAGTATATGTAGTCCATATCTCTTAACCTCTAGATTACAGAGGCAGTATATGTAGCCCGTAGCTCTTAACCCTAGATTACAGAGGCAGTATATGTAGCCTGGAGCTCTGAACCACTAGATTACAGAGGCAGTATATGTAGCCCGTAGCGCTAACCTCTAGATTACAGAGTAGTATATGTAGCCCGTAGCTCTGAACTTCTAGATTACAGAGGCAGTATATGTAGCCTGGAGCTCTGAACCATAGATTATAGAGGCATTATATGTAGCCTGGAGCTCTGAGACCACTAGATTACAGAGGCAGTATATGTAGCCTGGAGCTCTGAGCCACTAGATTACAGAGGCAGTATATGTAGCCTGGAGCTCTGAACTACTAGACTACAGAGGCAGTATATGTAGCCTGGAGCTTTGAACCACTAGATTACAGAGGCAGTATATGGATTATGGTCAAAAAAAATCTTACCTGTATCGGTGGACACGCGGGGTAAATATCAGGTTTTTCTATTCTTGAATACTGGTGGTGGAAAGGTCAGGCTTCAAATCCTGCTGGTGTGAATTTAGGGTGTCTTCTCCTGAATTATTTCTTACTCTCCCTTCACACAAATGCTGATATATTTACTTTGATATCCACCCTAAAACACTAATTAAAATGCGTAATACACTTATAAATAATAATACGCGATGGACAAAAATGTAATTGTTTCTGCCTAAAGAGATTTTTAATTTCTAGCTGACCATATAACCATTTTGTATTATTTATCAAAGCTCACTTGATTAGTAGGAGTATTGTTTGACCACAAATTAGACTCTAGTGTATGGATTTGATCGATTTGTATTTAGCATATGAGCACAAACCCCTTCTCAAATAGTAAATACTTTTATGTATGAAAAAGACAAGAGTCCTTTAAACATTTATTCGATATCCATAGCGATTAGTCCACAGTTAAAATATATCATGATTCGTATTTGTTTAATTTATTTAAATAATGGTATGAACGTCTTCATTGAAAATTGTATTTCTTTTAAAACTCGGGTGACCTGGTGGTCTAGGGGCAAGGTGTCAGACTTCTGTACTGAGGGGCTGGGGTTCAATCCTCGGTCCCGGCATGGATTTATCTGCTTGCCCAACCCTTCCTTCACCTCTAACAAGATGTGTATTAATCACAACTTGTGAATGTGAGGAATTCCAGGCCTCCACCGTAGTTCGGATCCCACGTTAAACTGTAGTTCCTTCATTTCATCTCACAATCACCCTACCATTACACATTAGTGTAAGTGCGTATAACCCGAACGGGTAGTAAGACGCGGTGCTAATAATATAATAATAATAATAATAATAATAAATATATTATATTATATTATATTATTATTATATTAATTATAATAATAATTTTATATTAATAATATAATTTAAACTTGACGTCAAGGTAAGTTAAGGAAGTAAAATAGAATCTGCCCCGTGAATTACTCAATCGTGAAGTTACCCAGAGAGAAAAAGGTAATTAAAAATGACATCCTTCCTATTAAACATACCTATCATTAGAGATCCAGGTGATTACAAATGACATGCATGTCTTCTCAAACTATATCCCTTTCAGAAAATAAAATATATTAAACTGCTAAAAAAAAATATTGATATGACTCGCAGACAATTGGGTCACAAGGGTACTCTATTACGTCACGCGGGGAGCGTTAAACCCATTGGTCCCCTGGGGGGCTGAGAGGAGGAAAGAGTTAAGGGTTCGGGGGAGGGTGGTAAAAGGGGTTCAGTTTCATTTTGGTCGTTAGTGACCCTCCGCTACCCGCCCCTCACCCATCCAAACTTACGGTCGGAATATGTGTATGATACATGTATACTGACGTCACGATATAGATATAAATTATGCGTGTTTTCGTATTAAAATTAAAATAAATCTTCTGTGAACTTTTTTGTTGAAATAGTTGCACCGTGGGGACAGCTTAAAAAAAATTGTGGAAATATTTCATGAGAATGCTCACAGTAGGATTATAATTATAAAATAAATATAGTTTTAAATTTTAATTTTAGTGGTAGAACGTTTTATAAACACAACTTAAAATCTAACCTTAATCTTTTTTTGTTTAACTATTTACGAACTAGAACGAACAATAATAGTAACAAAATAAACAGAATGGACGAGGCAAATGTGAGGAACCATGTAATAAGGGGGCCACCTAACTGAGCAACAAAGATGATTTAGGCTTAGAGAAATTTAACAATCTGGCATTATCTATTTTAGTAGTGTACTATCTTTAAATATGGCTTACCTCAGAAAAGAGAGAAGGAGTCAACATGTGCTTCTATGAATTCAAAATATCACATTTTAATATTAATAGTTCACAAAATGTCTTCAGAAATGTATTTTTTCTTCATTTTGAATGACGTGTAACGCAAAGTGTTACTGTTCAAAGTAAATGTTTGGAAACACATATCAAGTTTTCCGCAAAATAATTTTTACTAGTGTATAATATATATTTATAGGTAATTTAGGTTTATTTTAACGTTTTTTATGCTTTCATAACTGGATTCTCATAAGAAATACTTCAGTGAGATATTCTCGATGGTGCTGTTATGTGCAAATTTCATAGGAAGAACCTGATATTATGACAGCTATAGAAAATTGATATAGTTTTTATATTCATACATGAATTATTGTGTACTTCAGCTGTCATTTCTTATACAATTTAAATACTTTTATAATAACACTAATCATAATAGTAAACTGTTATTATTGCTGACCGTAAAATAACTTAGTATTCTTGTGTTTTCTAAGATTTTTGTGTAGGTTATAGCAATTTATGCATATTTTAGATATAAAAAATAACCAACATGGTCCCTATTGGCAACCAAATAATTAGATTTCTAACTAAACATAGTTCACTCTAAATAACTCTTATTAATGTTTGAGAAAAACTAAATAAAATGTTGCAATGCCTTTGTTTACTTGTTTGTTCGGGGACAACTTTAAAAAATGACCTTTTCTCAAAAAAATGACGAGAAACCCTCTTAGAGTACGTTTTAACTCCATATGTATAAGTAATAAAATGGCTTTTTCTGGTGTGGTGTATGCCTGTGTGAATGTGACGAGATAAATTCACTGACTGACCATATTGCGGGGTATTGAACAGTGACGGCGAACCCAGGCGGAAAAGAGAGGGGCAGGATTGGCACTGCCCTCATTCCTGAAAAGAATTTTCCCCCCCACCCCCTTTCCGGAATAAATTTACAACCTTCCATCAGCTATATTTCAAATCCTTTGGTATTAACGAATATAAAGCTGAAAGCTGGACTTAAATCAATCCCCGAAAGACTTGTAGATGCATTCAATTTTTTTTTTTAATTTGCCAGTGAGGACAACTTCGAATAGCTTCTAGAATCCAGAGGCATCTAACTTTCAGAAAATATCGGGCGAATAGCACTCTGAATAGCTTCAAGAAATATCCAATTTTCAAAAATTTGCTAAAGGAGAATTTCTCCAAATAAATTTCAAAGAATTCTGGGGAAGACAACTCCAAATATTATATAAAAATATTCCAATTTTAAAAAATTAAGGAGGAAGAGTACTCTAAATAGCTTTTAGGGGTTTTTAATTTTCAAACATTTATCGGGGAGGAGGTGGATGGCTGGTAATCCCTATTGTTTTGCTTGCCCACCTTACACAAATAATGTTCCACTGCCACTGCTATTGAACATGTTTTGGTAGCGCATGTGACATGTAACTACACTCTATCTACTGTAGGAGAGGTGATAAGTGACAGATAGGAAAAGTAACCATATGTCCATTCACCAAACCATATGATCTGCAAGAATATGTTATGTTGAGTTGTTGTTACTTTTGGCTGTCAAAATTTTCACAATTAATATTTTTATAGTTTCTTTTTTTGTTTTTACCGTTTTTAAAATATTGAAAATAGAAGTTCTGAAAATAGCTGTTTAGATGTTTCTATTTTGTGGAAGCGGCGTCTGTAGTTTTTTAAAAAAAAGCTTTTCAAACGTGAGCTTCTAAAACCTTGCTTTCTAAGGCTTCCACAGACAGGCGCGATACGGAACGCGTATTGCGTGGGTGGCTAGATAACAATATTGCAATATCACACTACCACGTGAAGGTCCCAACACATGTGCGTTGCGATCCGGTCATATGACCGAGATCACTTATATCCAGTAGTGATCCCGATGACCAGTTGTTAATGTGAAGGTAGTCAATGTTATTTAAACATGACGTCTCTACACGAGAGTATTTTTCAGTCTTTATCAATTGTGGATGCAGATCTAATCTTTTTAAAAACTTCATTCACGTTTATAAATATGCTACCGGCGTATTAACCTGGATCTACTTGTGAATAAGTTGCCTACGTCTGTCATCCTCAGCTGCAGCGACCAGAAGTAAAACCTCCTACTCTGAAGACGAATCCATGACTGGCTAGAGACAAATCACGTGGCAATCCGCGCTATCTATCTCTCCCGAGGTGTGGGACGCCTTATCGACGCGTTCAACCCGCTGCGATAAAAACGCGTAGTGCGATAATCGCTTCAGTATAAACGCACACATGAGTTCACATTTGAAAACCATTTGTAAGATTATCTTGCGATAATGTATCGCGCCTGTCTGTGGGAGCCTTAAATTAAGATGGCAAACCAGTCGAAATAAGGGCAGTTGATGACATCATACAACCCGTCTTCCGTTGTGTTCATACGCTGTTAACAAAATAAAAAACTTCAAATTTTGAAACTAACGTTTCTCTAAGATATAAAACACTTTTTATTATTTACTTTAGTGGCCAGTTATATTAAGAAATCAA
This sequence comes from Timema podura, assembly GCA_033556935.1. Lineage (NCBI taxonomy): Eukaryota > Metazoa > Arthropoda > Insecta > Phasmatodea > Timematidae > Timema > Timema podura. Next base: position 50,287,623 of record JAVRXN010000004.1, on the reverse strand, counting down.
TGTGTATATAATCGTTTTTAATTTATTATTTCATGCACTATAATATATCTTACCACCACAGTTGCAAAACAAAAACATATTGACTTTATTAATAGGCCACTATTTTGTTTTTTCAATGAGTAATGAAAATGCCAATTATATAGTAGCCTAATCCTTAGGGAAGTATTAGGTCTATTAGAATAGTTTGATAAAACCTTTATTGAGAATATAGAATTACTAAGCAAAACATAATTATTTCCAAATAGGTTGACATTAGTCACTTTCAGTCAATGTTTTCAAGAAAGAACCTTCTACTAAATGTTACCTACCACCTTTCCTATCGTAGATAGGGTATAGTTAGACAAGGAACGTGGCTGGGAACTATATCACCTGATTAATAAAAAAAATTATTAAAAAATGAATGTGAATCAACGTATTGATTGAAATTCAAAACCGTAATGAACAGTGAAAGGAAGAGATATGGTATGTTTGGTTTGTGACGAGTTGACGGATTGTGTTGTGTCTGTGTGCGGGCCGCGTCCATGCTGTGATTGGCTGTCGAGTGACTGCGGAGGGGGGTTGAGGGGGGCTACGCACGCCATGGCACGGCCTGGCTCCCAATCTACCGCGCCATTGCTAGGGAATCACGCGAACATTCGACTTTCATTTACAACGCAATACGCTACAAAACCAAAACTAAAGTTTGATTTTAATAATAAGACCTTTATTTTAAAACTAGATACTAGAACTAGAAAACTAGATGTTGATACAATGTCGGGGAAAAAATATTACAATTATATTTCTATTATTAGTCCATTTAATTATACTTATAGGCCTAATCTAAAGAGAAATAATATAGTAATATATAAGGAGGTACTATTGAAATCTTTGATAGCATTTTAGAAGAAATGTATAGTTAATAAATCAAATAATACATATTTCTTGTCCTGAACTCCAGATATTAGTGAATTTAATACATTTTTTTAGCACCACGTCTTACTACCCGTTCGGGTTATACGCTTATGTACTAATTACGTTGATAGTTTTAGAGATTAGCAAAGTTATATTTATAGGAGGTGTACACGAATTTGTGTGAAAGGAGAGTGGAAAACCATCTTGGAAAAACTACCCTCAGTACACCCAACCAAGATTCGAACCTCAATCTCCCCATCAAAACTATACTAGATAGACATTTTCTACCACGGTTTTTTTTTATTTAAATCCTGGCAGGAAGATTCCTACAGGCTATTTTCGTGAACAAGACAAAGAGAGTACATAGCTTGAGTTGTAGAGGATTTACATAAAATACGTTTACAAAAACACTACTTAAAGAGAAAAATAATATTTTTGAGACATTATAGGACTATTTTTTAGAATTGTTTAAAAATGTATGGTTTATTGTTTCAACGTTATATCTTTACAACTCGTTGAATAAAACGTAAACTCGATAACATTGAAAATCCTTTCTTGACCGGCCATGACGTCACAGGTAGGCGATGTCCTTAGGTATACCTCAGTTTTATCTTCTGTGGTGCTGACTGACAGCTCACAGCTGACTTCTGACAGTCAACAGTTAGGTATATACCTAAATTTTTACTGTCAGAAGTGACAACTGATAAATACATGGTTTTTGTAGATCATATGGTTCGGCGTAGGGATACATAATTTGGTCTGGTAGCTTTTCAAAGCCGTCAGAAGTCAGCTGTTGTCGTATCGCACTTTTTGGAGAAAAAAAAAACTTTCACGCAAAAATTAAAACAAAAGGAAAACACGCAAAATATTTAATTGATTATACCTACTATATTTTCTGATAATAACATAGTAAAAGTTGTAAAATATTAATAATTAGCAATCCCGCATGGCGTTGCCCGTGACCCACTGTGGTATAAGAATTATATAAGCCCCCCCCCCCGTGGTGCCCATATCTCTGAAACGTAATTATAAACCAGATAAAAAATATTTTCCTCAAAAATTTGTTAAAAATAGCCTAATTAAAAAGCTAATTAAATTTTTTTAAATCTGGCTTGTAGGTGCATTCGGACCCCCTTCCGTCCACCTATGTTAAAAATTTCAGATCTCTGCTTGTCGTAAATTTGGCTGGGCATCGCACACAAACAAACAAACACAATGACAATCACTTCCTTTTATTATTATAGATGGTGACCTGGTGGTCTAGGGGTAAGGTGTCGGACTTCTGTGCTGGGGGTCCGGGGTTCAATCTTCGGTCCCGGCACAGATTTATCTGATTGCCAAACCCTTCCTTCACCTCTGACAAGATGTGTATTAATCACAACTTGTGAATGTGAGGAATGCCAAGCCTCCACCGTGGTTCGGATTCCACTTTAAACTGTAGGTCCTCCATTTCATCTCACAATCACCTTACCATTACACATTAGCGTAAGTGCATACAACCCGAACGGGTAGTAAGACGCGGTGCTAATAATAATAATATTATTATTATAGATAATGAAGTTTTATAACATATTAAGTGTATAGTAGTTTGGTTATTCCATGACATAAATATTATTGATGAACATATGTAGGCCTACTATTCATTTAGAAGGATAAGTTTGATTCTGGCCAGGTTCTGTTTTATATAACACACAGAGGAAGGCCCTTTTCAACTGCAGCCCGATTTCTGTAATTTCAATCACCGTCATTGTTGAGAAGACTGTCTCTATGGGTTTGATCCTCGTTGCTTCCAGAATTTGTCTGTAAAGCAGTGGGTCTGAAACGGGGTCAAACTCAGCCTCGTGAGGACAAATTAGAAACGACTTGAATAAAGAAGTAGAGGCTCCGGTCTATAAAACTGAGATCAACGGCCAGATGTTTCTCTGTGTTGACCACGTGACACACTCTACCTGCAAAATTTGGCACTATCACCGTTAAAAGCGGTGGTTGCTCGGTTGGTATAGCTTGATGGCGGGCTTATACCATGGAGTCTATGGATTCATTGTGGAGGAACTACTTTAATACAAATATGTATGTGCAAAGATTAAAATTAATTCTATTTATTCATTGGTGAAAAAGAATATTCACATCATACAAATATCCAGACTAATAGCAAGTCTGAGGAAGTGAGCAATTGGTTTGTATATATTATAATCTGTGCCTTTCCTGAAATCGCTCGTGCCTTATCGGTGAGACGTTCCTCAGAGTTTAAGAAACCCTTTAAAGGGCATAAAAGGAACTCTTTGATTTAGAGAATTATTATTATTATTATTATTATTATTATTATTATTATTATTATTATTATTATTATTATTATTATTATTATTATATTATTATTATTAGTATACTATTTTCTACCCACCTTGGTGGCGTAGTTAGCTAACGCGCTAGTCTCATGTTGAGCTAGACTGCCAAGGATGGGGATATCGAGGCTCGAATCTCACTCGGGTGCAGACAAATAATACACACACACACACACACTCACCCTCCAGGTTAAAATGGTTGCACTCCTTTTGGCAGCTTGATTCCTTCAACACTAGGATCTCTGCGGTTAGGCCTATCATCTCCCAGCAGTGACACTAGTGAAGCCCAGTGTTGAAGGACTCAAGCTGGCAAAAGGAGCTCAGCAAAATCCCCGTAAGGTTGAGAGTCTGTTTCTTACTTGTCTGTGCACTCGGGGGATCTGAGGGGGGGGGATTTTTCCTAAATGGTTTTCCACTCTCCTTCCACGCAAATGTGGGTTAACTTCCTTTATATTCAACCTACCCAATTCCTAGCCCATTTGTGTAATTAGTACTTAAGCGTATAACCCGAATGGGTAGTAAGACGTGGTGCTAAGTATTATTGTTACGATTTTCTAAATAATAATTTGTCATTTCACTATATTATCTTTTAGCTAGAGAAAACTAATGTAATTCTTTTCTCAAATTAACTAGTAGCCCTTCATTTATTTGAATTTATTATTAGCATAGCCGAGGGATTTTAAATAAAGACTTTTAGATTTGGATTTAATATATGTAGATAAAAGTCAATTATTTTGAGTCTTTAATACTATAAGATTCAAGAAATAAATTATTAGATATTCTACAGTTTAAACGTTTTCAATGGCTTTCTCACCATTTTAAACTTTTGAGTCAACTGCAATCTCTATAGTTTAAACTTTTATGTCAACTCCAATCTCTATAGTTTAAACATTTAAGTCAACTGTAATCTCTACAGTTTCACCTTTAAGTCAACCGCAATCTCTATAGTTTAAACTTTTAATTCAATTGCAGTCTCTATAGTTTCAACCTTTAAGTCAACTGTAATCTCTACAGTTTCACCTTTAAGTCAACCGCAATCTCTATAGTTTAAACTTTTAAGTCAATTGCAATCCCTATATTATAAACTTTTAAGTCAATTGCAATCTCTATAGTTTAAACTTTTAAGTCAATTGCAATCTCTATAGTTTAAACTTTTAAGTCAACCGCAATCTCTATAGTTTAAACTTTTAATTCAATTGCAGTCTCTATAGTTTCAACCTTTAAGTCAACTGTAATCTCTACAGTTTCACCTTTAAGTCAACCGCAATCTCTATAGTTTAAACTTTTAAGTCAATTGCAATCTCTATATTATAAACTTTTAAGTCAATTGCAATCTCTATAGTTTAAACTTTTAAGTCAATTGCAATCTCTATAGTTTAAACTTTTAAGTCAACCGCAATCTCTATAGTTTAAACTTTTAAGTCAACCGCAGTCTCTATAGCTTAAACTTTTAAGTCAATTGCAATCTCTATAGTTTAAACTTTTAAGTCAACCGCAATCTCTATAATTTAAACTTTTAACTCAATTGCAGGCTCTATAGTTTCAACCTTTAAGTCAACCGCCATCTCTACAGTGTCAACCTTTAAGCCAACCGCAATCTCTATAGTTTAAACTTTTAAGTCAACCGCTGTCTCTATAGCTTAAACTTTTAAGTCAATTGCAATCTCTATATTATAAACTTTTAAGTCAATTGCAATCTCTATAGTTTAAACTTTTAAGTCAATTGCAATCTCTATAGTTTAAACTTTTAAGTCAATTGCAATTTCTAAAGTTTAAACTTTTAAGTCAATTGAATTTTTTTTAGCATAGCTTCTTAATTACGATCCACCTGTACCACCCGTATATTTATACTAACGTGTAGTTTTAAGGAAGGTAGAATTGAAAAGACGTGTATCAGCGTTTCGAAGAAGATAGAGTGGAAACCCATCTGAGTAAGAAAAATCAGCCTCAATAGACCTAGATAGGATCTAAACTACGACATCCCAACCACCAGAAACTATAACAGACGAGGTGGGTGACCTGGTGGTCTAGGGGTAAGGTGTCAGACTTCTGTGCTGAGGGTCCGGGGTTCAATCCTCGGGCCCGGCATAGATTTATTTGATTGCCAAACCCTTCCTTCACCTCTGACAAGATGTGTATTAATCACAACTTGTGAATGTGAGGAATGCCAGGACTCTACCGTGGTTTGGATTCCACGTTAAACTGTAGGTCCTCCATTTCATCTCACAATCACCCTACCATTGCACATTAGCGTAAGTGCGTATAACCCGAACGGGTAGTAAGACGCGGTGCTAATAATAATAATAATAATAATATAACAGACGAGGATGAAACCTCAGATAATTTATTCATCAACACGGGTAGTGTATATAGACCAAGTATATAGAGCTGATCATCTTTAAAATAAAAATAAAATCATACACAAAAAATAAATCTCACCGGATGTTGAACTAAATGACGATGTATTCATGACTTACGCTTATTTTTGAGACATGGGCCCTTTCTAAGCCTACAACTCTTGTCTTTTTCCACCTTTGTTTGTTACGTATTGAATGGAGGCTACTTGAAGATGTCTTGCGCAACGGGGGAGATTATTTTCCAATCCTACCCTCACATACCCGCTAGGTAAACAAAACAAAAAAAAGTGTTCTGGCGGAACAAATGATAAGAATAATAACAATCGGAATAGGAGAAGCCATCATTTGAGAATCTTCGCCACACGAAACCGTCAAGCTTTAACGTTAATTATCCCGTGATTCAGCTGCTTTCTTGAAAGGCTTCCGTGGACAGGATTGTCTGGACCTTCTAATGTGTGTGTGGGTATGTATATGTACCTATAGACTCAGAAACACAAAAACACGAGAGGTCTAAAAACATCTGATTGTGTTGGTTTTCCAGCTGTACATCTATTTTTTACCATTAAAGTTACATGCATTTACTTATATTAATTACGCTAGAATGGTAGGGATGGAGAAGACGGAATTTAGAATAAACTTACCTGCATTTGCGTGAAAGAAGGTATGGGCAATAATGTATGGATAAACACCCTCAGTAATTTAGAGCTGGCCAGGAATCAAATCCCGACCTTCCATTTCTCGGCAAACTAGGCTAAGTGAGTTTGATATTTTGACCACCGTGTCCAGCGGCGCAGGTAACAGATGACTAGTACGACACTTTAGGCAGTATGCAAGACGAATACTGAGTAAAAAGGTAAGGTTGAGTGAGAAGTAGGTGGCTTTGGTTTGCAATCTAATAGGTTACGTTCGTGCAGGCGGCTCAATAGAAAACAAATCAACGCCATTTACTTCTCAATCACTTTTCACTTTTACTCATTCTCGTTCTTACATATGGCTTATTAGTTATGTAAGTATCGTAGGTCCTATCTGTCTACATATGTAAGGATCTCTGGGTTCAATTCCTGACACGTTCAAAAAAGTATTAAAAATAAAGGAGCCCTTCTCCTTTCACAGTGATGAATAATTAAAGTCTAGGTCGAAAGACTAAATGGATCTAGTCAACCTATTTTAAAAATAAATCTAAAAAAAACATACTTTTTTTTTACAGATATCACCCAATTTGAATTAATCCATAGCACCCCGAGGAGATAATGTTTGAACATATTACTATCCAGTCTTTTCTTTTCAACCAGCCAAGGCAATAAATTAAAACATTTCCCTTTTGAAGAAAATGTAAAAAGAACATAGTTTAAGTATTTCCATAAAAATCCACTCATTGATATAAATATATTATTAATTTATCAATACTAAAAAAAATCCAAACTTAAGACCAGTGTTTGTGAGTTTTAATTACAAATATTGTGGAATTAAATTATCTTTCATTAATCAATAAAAACTATTTTAAAAATTTTGACTGATATTTAATATGGCTTCATTTGAAGATTAGCTTTTAAAATGGGCAAGGAAATGAATACAATACAGTTCATGTTTGCGGTGTTTATAAGTTATAAACGCAATCCACTCTGGTATGGGGATCGTCCAATGAATACGCTTAACTTAACTTAACTAGATACATTATCACTAAACACATTTATACCTATTATTTTTGAGAATTAAATAAAATTGACAATATTAATATTTTTTATTGAATACTAAACCAAATTTTTTTAAAATAATGCACACCCTCTTATTGTTTAAATAATCTATTTCTATGTCAAACTAATCAAAATTATAAAATGTGTTTAATTCCAACTTTATAATAACGACGTTGCCTAACTGTGACGTAACAGCCAGTCAAAATAATATTTTAGATTTTAATATATGTATTTAGACTTAAATCGGTGAGTGTTAAAGATATAACATTTAAACTAAAACTAACCATAAATTCTCAATTATTTTAGCTTAAAGTAATTAGTTATTTTGGAAACATGTTTGTCTTTAAATCATCTACAACGCGGGCTATTTGGTTTATTCGTGAAAATGACCAGTAGGAATCTTTATGCCAGGATGTTGAGTAAAAACATCCTCGGAAGGGTATGTATATCAATAGTAGTAAACAATAAAGTGTTTATTTTAAAATTGGAACCAATACTATTCATACGCAAATGGCCAAGTGTGTGTTTGTTATCGCTAGCGGAAGAGGTACGTGCTTTCAGCAGACAAATTAAGAGGACTTCACATGATGAGATGATCATTTTCTTCCTTCTCTTTATATTTCGTACATTCGTGTCTAGATTGTGATAGTGCTTAGATGTTTTTACAAATTTATATGCAACTTGCTTCGTAAAATAGTTTCAAATTTTCCAAGCAGGTAACATCATCAAGGGCATTCGACCATGTTAATTACTAAGATGATTTTTAATCTACAGGGGGCTTTCTTGTAAAATATAACAAGTAGAAATATTTCTGGCCATTCCAACAACACCTACCAGGTAGTAAGCTGGCGTCCGCTTTACCTGGGCGTGTCATTAGTTGTGAATATCGGACCCTCTGCATCAGCCTTGCATATTATGTTCTGCTAGTTGGTGTTGTCTCTATAATCGGTACAGTCAAAACAAGCATTAATAAAATTAAGGATTAGAGCTAGTTAAAAAAGATTAAAATAACAACATTGTTTACTACAAAATTAGATAAAATCAAATTATTGGAGTACACAAAGAAGAGTATTTATATATGATTAAAACTAATGTATCTTTAACACATTTAAACTGCCCGTACATTAAGAAATATTTTTCTCTAACATATTATAGCCCGCCTCGGTGGCGTAGCTGGCTAACGCGCTAGTTTCGTGTTGAGCCAGACCACCGAGTATGGGGAGATCGAGGCTTGAATCTCAGTCGGGTGAGCTGGGAGGAGGTGTGGGGTCCTAAATGGTTTTCCATTTTTCCTCCACGCAAATTTGGGCTCACTTCCTCTAAATTCAACCTTCCCCATTCCTAATACATTAGCGTAATTAGTACTTAAGCGTATAACCCGAATGGGTAGTAAATAAATAAATAAAATAAACATATTATAAATATTTCATTGCGAACACCTCACATGCATTTTTAGATACACTAAATTTCAGCCCCACACATTAATTACTTTACCCAGGCCTCCACCGTGGTTCGGATTCCACGTTAAACTGTAGGTCCTCCATTTCATCTCACAATCACCCTACCATTACACATTAGCGTAAGTGCGTATAATCCGAACGGGTAGTAAGACGCGGTGCTAGTAATAATAATAATAATAATAATAATAATAATAATTACTTTACCTTTATTATGAAAGATGAAATACATAAATTAGCACATTTGACTCCTCAAAAATCTTGAATTGTGAGTATTATAAATTATTGAATCACTATTTGTAGCTTATAATTATCATACACTTGTTAAAATTGTGCAGTGACATTTTATTGTCGAATGAACTTAAGAGATGATTCCATTTACGACTAACCGGGAAAATGTATACAAGGCAACACTAGACCCGGAAAATTTAAGGGAGTGCATTTTTCTATTAGCCTATTAGAAACATCGAAACTGGGATCACATTAATGATCTTTTTAGTTTTAATATATTTATTCTTCACTGTTTTCGCAATTATAATATAAAAACCGTCCCATGGTGCAACGTATTTTTGAGTTGTGTTACCTACCTAAGTTTAGTGTTATCGGTGTAGTGAAACGAGCTCTTAAGTAGCTGCTACGTCACACACGAGTATAAATAGACCAAGGTTTTTGAGATGAGGGTGAATATTCTTTACCAGACACGTTTGAAGTAATTTTATTTTAGAATGAAGCAGACTTAATAGACGCGATAAAGAGCGTATCACGAAACAGACTACATGCTACATTCCCATTAAAAAATGTCGCTGCTGTTCTTCTCCAACAGAGATCCTCATACTTATACTTAGTAAAAGCTCTCGTCCTAAATAGCGAGGATAAATCGCCATCTTATTACGTACACGGTTATTATAATACTATAAAGCCACATGGCTGACTCACTCACTGACATTAATGTTTAACCCACTTCCAGATGAGCTGGAAACTTTAAACTTGGCTAACTTATAGCTTCTAGCCGGTAACCAACGGGAAAATTTCAAAAAGTTCAAAATTTTAATTTTTAACCCCCGAAAATATTCAAAATGGTGGAGCAACTTTAAAGGTTGTTTGGACCTTTCTTTGGAGGTTTCTTGTGGCTAAACGGTACGACCTATCAAAAACGAATTGCACCAGCCACTACGGATTTGGCGAGATCCACAAGTTTGGTCCAAGTATCTTTTTTCGTATCTCCATCGGTGATACCTTAGATAGAGCTAGATTTTTTTGATTTTAGGTAAATTTGGCACAATTTCCCCTCATTTTTAAATTTTCTGATACACTTATGCGACAGCTTGAATCATAAAATGTGGCAGGCATATTGGCACATCCAATTGCCATAAGCGTGCCAAATTTGATGATTCTAGCTGCCCTATAAGTATGGAGAAACTAGAATAATGTGTGAAAAATACAATACAATACCGGTAACTTTAAGTTGTTACGTTCAAAACAACGCTAGAATTACATTAGTTTACATTCACTGGCAAAGAAAACTCACTTGGGGTTTGGGGGTGGAGCCCCCAACGAGCAAAGCGAGTTCTCTTCTAATACTGGATGCAATCCGATGAAGTTGAAGCTTTCCCTGACACCTTGATTCATACAAAATGGATGCCGAACATTTTTCTATGTTAAAAGCATGGTATGAGCAGACTATTACCCTTCTTTGCCATGGTACTACGAATATACGAGGTATACTCTATGGTTGGAAGAACAGTAGAGAAAATACAAACATATTTCTTTGTGGTCAAAGTTGATTACATTTTACTATATTATCATTGTTCATTTATAAGTAATAATAATTCTATCAAAAGTGACAGTTGAAGATAATATGAATTAATGTATGAATAGGCTAGGCCTATATATATATATATATATATATATATGAATTAATGTATGAATAGGCTAGGCCTATATATTATATAGCTAGCCTATATAATATATATAGGCCTAGCCTATTCATACATTAATTCATATTATCTTCAACTGTCACTTTTGATATAATTGTTTTAGTACATTTTGTAACTAGCTTCTACTATTCTCCCTACCAAAATTATACTATTAGTTGCTTGTGCAAACTAAAGGTAATTCGAGGGATCAGATGTGTCAGAGTCGAGTTTGCTTAGTAGCGAACGCACTTTAAAACTCCTTTAAAATAAGCAAACATGCCATAGATGTACTTCCAAATGCAAGCATTTTAAAATGTTCAATGAATGCTCTAAATTATTCAATTCTTCAGTTTCTGCTAACCAAAACAAAAATGACAAAAAGGGTATGGATTGAACAAAAATATTCTTAATATTACAGTAAAAACTATATATATATATATATTATATATTTTTTATTTATTTGGTGACCTGGTGGTCTAGGGGTAAGGTGTCAGATTTCTGTGTTGGGGGTCCGGGGTTCAATCCTCGGTCCCGGCACAGATTTATCCGATTGCCAAAACCTTCCTTCACCTCTGACAAGACGTGTATTAGTAACAACTTGTGAATGTGTGGAATGCCAGGCCTCCACCGTGGTTCGGATTCCACTTTAAGCTTTAGGTCCTCCATTTCATCTCACAATCATCCCACCATTACACATTAGAGTAAGTGCGTATAACCCGAACGTATAGTAAGACGCGGTGCTATAATTATATATATATATATATATATATATATATATAAAGTATATATGATACATTGTATGTATGGTCGTAGACAAATACAATTTTAATTAATACTGCCGTACTGTTTAACGTATAAAATATTAAAGTATAAGAAAATAGATTTAACTAGTAGCTACCATTATTATGTTTCAAGCACATCAGTATTTTTAAGTATCTTAACACGATAAGGGTTAGATAAGACTTCCAAACACCTCGTTTCACACCAAATTTAAACTTCGATATGGCGGATTTTAGCTGACAAAGCTACTAGAGTGATTAGTCAAAGCATTGAGGCAGTGTACTATAAGCGTCACTAGCTCTTATCGGAAAAGGGGTGTAGCAAAAAGAACCAACTTAAATCTAGAACAGACACAACATTCAGTCCCCGGCCGTTAGTTGATCACTGTGCAAGGTTAAACCCACATTTCAACAATGATACATTTATCATCCATGCCAGGAATCAAACCCGGGACTCTTATCCCATAAGACGGACAGGCTACTGACCAAGCTAAGGAAGCTACTATGCTTTTATTCATGAACCAAAAAGTAATGTATGAATTTAGCACATCTAAGTGATTTTTTACTGTAGCTACCTCTTATAAATTAAAAAAAAAATCACAACACTTCCATTAGTTGTCCTAATAAGGTACCATTATAATAACTTCAAATAGATACATGACGCAATTAATATTTATGAATTTTCTTGGATTCCTGCGGCTAGCCCTCCTTTTCCTGAATTTTTTCTGACTACAGCCTTGTTTGTATGCACTGCTTCCTCTAGGCTAAGGTGTCCAAAGATATATTTTTAGCTAATCGTTAAAACATCACTGAGAATCCAAACTACAGTTTAATTTTCATAGAAAGAGCCTTTTTAAAAATACCAACCTATTTCTTTATCACCAATATTAGTTATAATATTTGATATCTTATTAGGATTATTCTATATGTATTGATAATATCTATCAACCTTAACAGTTGCAAATTACATTTCTGGAAGCATGACACGTTAAATTATATATTTAATTCATAACTTTTAGCTGTCAGCTCTGTAAAATTGTAGTGTAACACCTTCATGAAGCGTTCAAACGTGCATTACCAGTCGATAAATTTCCCTCGGTTAAGATCCCAACCGACCATTTGGCAACCTCTAATAATTTCAAATGCGTTCTCGTCAACGACCTTGGCCAGCCAACGCTGCACGACCGCTAGGAATTGTACCGTCGTAGGTTGGCACCCCTGCTCTTCACCATTTGTCTGAGCAAGCAGCGGTGATTCCCTGTCTGGGACTAAGCCGGACAACTCAAAGGCTCTACCTTGATGGACGTCTTTCTTACAGCCCATGTCCGAAGCAGCTACCGTAACCGCGATACCTGCCTTCTCAACCAGATTAACTGTATCTCGGAATTTTGGCCTTCCCATTCCCAACCAGGTGAGATAACCCTTGCCAGAAAGGGAAGAGAGTTCACCTACTTTGGTGGTTTCATGGTCTAGGGGGCTATTCTCACAGTAGACTAGACTGCCGATAACAGGTAATAGAGATTTGCATATCGGGTGGGTGTATTGTGGATGGTTTTTACCAAATATTTTCCCACTCTCCCTTCACGTGAATTCGGCTACACTGTTCCTAAATCATTCCTTCATCATACACAAACCCGTAGGCCTATAGTAATTAAGTGCAATAGCTTAGACCGTTATTTAGACGAGGTGGAAAAAAGAAACTTTAATAATATGTGTACATAAATAAAAAAAATCGTATGTGTGTGTGTCAGGAACATAGTTCCAAGATCGTGACACTAATGTATCTTAAACTAAGCATACTTACTATGGAGAACCTGGGTTACTGCACATAGTGGCTTTCATAGTCAACAGTTTGATTCTAGCCTGTGATGGGGAGATCCGGATTCTAGTCCTTATCAAATGGATGCAGGGGAGCTGCGGCATTACGAGATGTTTACCTCTAAAGAAACAGTTGAATTGCAGCTTCATATTTTTAGAGCCACGCACGAATTGCGGCCCGGGCTGTTGACCTAACCTAACTTATCTAACAAACCTTCCAATTTTTGCCAAGGCCATTGAATGACAAGAACTGAGGAAGTTTGGATATTACGAGGGATGTTGACATGAGACGATGATAGTTTTACCTGATATTTAAGACAGCATGATAGAAAGTACACTGCTAATTAGGTGGACACAGCTCATACCTCTCTCCAAGAGAGTGGGCCGCAACTCGTAAGTGTCTCTCAAATAGACTGGCTGCAACTAGTACACGATTTCAAGATTAGGCCGCAACTCACCTACACAGTATCAAATGCACTGAGGCTGGGTTTTTTCTAAGGACTTTCTTCTTGCTACATTTATAATTCCTCTAAAATTGTAACTTAATCATGCTTATTCCATTAGAGTAGTTACTTAATGTGCATATTCCTAACCAATAATAATAGGTTGTAAATAAAATCAATAAAACATCATGATTCTCGTGTTGAAAACTTTGTAATTTTCCTTTACATTAGTGTCCCAAATTAAATACATTTTTCTTATAAGTTAGACTTACGATTTAGCTTAACTAAGTGTAAACATTTTGTTCCGTAATTACTTTTAATTAAAAAGACGGGTCTGTGTTACTCTCATTAATATCAGCGCTAGTCCCTTGATCGAGAAGGCGTCTTCTCGCTTTCAATTAAAATGCTCGACCCATCGCTATTTGAACCAACTTGGTTAGTTCACAGACTTTGCATTACTTTTGAACTAAATACTATTTAAGATTTCTGTTATTCAAGGTTGAGTGGACAAAATCTTTAAGTTAACTGCCTTCTCAAGAGCCTATCTTACTCTAAGAGTATGACTTAGGCAGGTTGGCACAGCTCGAATCAGAAGTCGAATCATCTGTCGGTAATCTACAGTATTTATTAGATGGAAGTGAAGCTAATACCAATCAAATGGTAAATTTTATTTACTAAATTGTAAAATGACACCTGGACACAGGAATTGGATCTAGGACGTTTGGCTTAGTACGCCAATGCTATAACCTCTGAGGCTCCTTGCACTCAGCAGAGTTTTTTCCCCTGACCGTACACGGCACGGTACCGTGTAGGTTACGGCCGGTTTCGTGGTACACGTGGTGTGGTGACGGGACGGCAATATTTCAGGTCCTCAAATTACATCAGTTAAGCCAAACCCTTCCTTCACCTCTGACAAGACATGTATTAATCACAACTTGTGAATGTGTGGATGGCCAGGCCTCCACCGTAGTTCGGATCCCACGTTAAACTATAGGTTCCTCCATTTAATCTCACAATCACCCTAACATTGCACATTAGCGTAAGTGCGTATAACCCGAACTGGTAGTAAGACGCGGTAGTAATAATAATACATCAGTTAACTCCAGACAGTCAGTACGATGGCTCGTAGAAGGAAATTACTTTGTATTTATTATATTTACTATGAAAACAACGACAATTTAGAATGTGGTAGGTTCATCCTTTGAATGTGGGGCGGGACAGAGCGGGAGCATTTGGTACATTGTTCACAGAATTACGACAGGATGATGCCAAATTCTTCGATTATTCTCGGTTGTACAAATCTTGGTTTGATGCACTATTACAAAGTCTAAGTGGCATCTTAGTTCGGCATAACTCGAAAATGAGGGCTGCAATCACACCGGACTAGCAGTTTGGCGCTAGAACAGGACTGACAAGGTGATGATGATGCCGGATGAACGTACGGGGAAGTCCCGGGCCGTGTGAAGAGCTACACATACTCGCATGCCGTACTGCGACCAGACACGACCATGGAACAGGACTAGTCCAGCGGGGCGCCGTGTACGGGAAATAGCCGTGACCGTGACGTGTGTACAGCTCAATTACACCTAATGGTCGACTGGACTCACAGGACCGTGCCGTGTACGGCCACGGGGAAAAAACCCGTTCTCTGTGAAAGGAGTCTTGTTCATGAATATCTCTGTGGTTAGATAATTGATTTATTAAGCCAAAGTTACTGGGTTCGATTCCGTGCCCAGGTGTGTCATTTTAAATATAATGAATATGATATTTAGACGCGGATATAAACATAACTCAAATATAGGCATAATAGCTTGGCTATTCAATAATTATTAGTAGATTTAATAAAATATATAACATAAATTAAAAAACGTTATTTTAAAAGTCTCTCCCCATAAAAATTGTTCTGTAAATCAGTGAAGAAACGTGCTACCGAATAATATAAGGTGTAGTAACGGGAGTGTATCAGGTGTTTGGAACGGTAAGTGAAAACATACCATGAATGTATAAGTCGTGTGGTAGTTTACCTTTTTCCGGTCGTCACCGGGCTGGGAATGATTTATCTTGCTTTGTTAGCGAGTCTTTACCTCGCGTGCTATGGGCTTCTCCTTCTTTCTTTTTTTCATCCTCATGCCTTCTCACATTTGGTTGTTTCTCTTATTAGCTACTTAGCTCCAGTCTCACGTTACAGTGGTTCCGGGTTCAATTCCCTGATGGACATACATACTTATCATCCTAATGTTCTAGTCGATGCTTGTGTAGGTTTTTTATTCGTGTATTCTCTAAGTCCGTATTGGCAGAAGGCTCAAAATAAGGACCGTTACTATATGATTATCATTTTGTAAATTCGGATTAATGTCTAATTTATTTCTAAATTATATGTATTTTGGAAATAGTTTTTAAATATGTTTTCTGGTTTTAAGACTTAGTTTTTATAGTTGAATAATTCTATTAGTTAAATATTTACACTATATATTAGTGTGTGTGTGTGTGTGTGTGTGTGTGTGTGTGTGTGTGTGTGTGTGTGTGTGTGTGTGTGTGTGTGTGTGCAAGCGTGTACAGTGAAATATTAGTAGAATATTGATTTAAATCATATAGAAATATTTTTTTCTCCAATATTGACCAAATAGAACTGGCGTCACTCTTGCAATAGACTGACATTCTGATCACGGCCAGATGGAGGTTATAATCTCAGTCGGGTGTAATGGGGGTGGTATTTCCTAATTGGATTTCCATACTCATTCCATGCAAAAAGCAAGTACAATAATTCCTTTATACGCTGACCTTACTCATCCAATCGTATTAGAGTAGACCTTAGATATGAGTTAATATTAACTGTTTGGATTAAATATATATTTTTTAGGTTTTTTATTGCATTACATAAAATTTATACTCGACCAAATTGTTCGCACTTAATTATAATACTAGGCTAGAGATACTTTTTTTGTATTACCGTGTCTTACTACCCGTTAGGATTATACGCTTATGTACTAGTTTCAATAAATGGTTTTATGGATTAGGAAGGTTTTATTTTGAGTAAGTGTATCCACATTTTCTATTTGTAATGAAAATGGGAGAAAACACAAATAATAATAAATATAGTTCATGTAAGCTAACAATTGAATTAGAACTGGCATATTTGTGGGTGCTTTTCAAGCCACAATTTTATTAATAAGAAAGTACTTATCTATATTTTAATAGTTTAAAGCTCTCATTGCACTAATAAAACATTCTTATAATAGCTTTAAAACGAGCTATATAAAAAAAATTACACGCTATATTTAATGACGAGATGTCTTTGGATTTAGTAACTACGAAACTTCTTTAAGCCTAGAGAAAGATTCCTCAGTTTATTGTTTTATTTGATGATGATTTGATGTTGTTTGGTTTTATTGTAATGAAAGGAATGTCCTTGCTTTATATGAATGTAAAATAACACAGTACAAGAAAGTAATAGCTTGTTCTTGATTGAAATAAATTGGATGCTTGCAATGTTGGTTTCTAAGAGCAATAAAATAGAGATTACAATTAAAAATGTATTTAAAAGAAAAATATTACTAATAACGTTTAAGAAGATTTTTAGTTTCTTGCAACAATAATAAACAGCAACATAAAATAAAAAAACATTTCCAATTGGTTTTCTTCTCAATGTCCAAATAAATATGTTTTAATTACTTTTATCATGCAAGACGTATGTTATTTTAATTATTTTACCATTAATTGGAGTATAATAGACGTGTATGATAAAACATTGAGATAATATGATGCCATTTAAATTTATCGAAGAGAGATGATTTAAGTGGGTGAAAATAAATGGGGCAAATTTTTCTCTCAAACTGCACCTGCTCTGTTTAGTAATTACGGATGTGAGTGCAAATTTTTAAGTTGTGCCAGAGCCTCTATTTTATCCCTTTATTGAGTCCATGCCCGGATATACTGATACTTTTTTATTATATGTTTCACTAAATGCGTGTGCACTTCCTCTCAAATCTACCTTCTTCATCCCTACTCCCTTAGAATAATTAAAATGCAGATAGAGTTGGTGTCAAATTAAATAACAAATGTTTCCTTCACTAAACATATTATCTTAGTTATTGGCGTGCCTGACTCAACATATAAAGTCTCAACATATCCGAAAACTCATCATCGGGGGGAAATTTAGGTTTCGTCGTCCCCCCCCCCCCCTTAAATGAATAAATTGCAAGGGGACTAGGTGTTGAGACTGTTCTAGAATTAAGTTAATCTGTAAATCGTATGCTGATATAGTAAATTTAATCTATAAAATGCCCTTTAAATACCTTCAATCAAATTTAAACAAAATTAAATTCCTCCTCTAATTTGACATGCACCTCAATGCCTCTCCTCTATCTAACCCCTTCGACTCGCGTGTTGGTGGAAGCCAGGATGTTGTTACACGAAGCCCGACTGGCTAATTGAAAGATGGAGGGTTTCTAGTTGGATGATTCGGCACGGGGAGCACCATCATCGCTAATCAAATGGGATCTTAAAGAGTGAACTAACTGCTCTTGGAGGGACGTCGCACAAGGCCCCTTTTACTAATAAAATTAATTAAAAACTGATAAAGATAGAAGAATAAAAAGTCCGCATCTCACTTCCCTTTCAGGTTGTACGCATTTTATTACAATAATATTTATAACACGCTTAGGTGGCTGCATGGTTAAACTCGTCACTCTCAAGATAGACTGCCTATGATAGGGAGATTGGGGTTCAAATCCTGGACGGGTGTATTGAGGTTGTTTTTTAATAAATAGTTATCTACACCCTCTATCCACGCAAATGCGGGCTCACTTCATCTAGATTAAACCTTCTGCATCTTTATAGCATTAGCGTAATTAGTACACATGCGTATAACCTGAACAGGTAGTAAGACGCGGTGCTAAAAATAATCACTTATGATTTAGGAATGATGAAGGTAGTATTTATGATAAATTTATTCGCAATTTTGTGGCGGTAAAGTGGAAAACCATAAGGTATAAAGACCCCATAATATCTCCGTCACCAACATGCTGAATCAACATCGCGTCCGCGTGCCCACCGATGCAGGCAAAGGATGGAAATAAATGTCTAGTATTTACTATGAAGATGATGCTTTACTCCTTATACTGTTTCACCTAATTATTTTAAGATATGCATAATAATTGATCACATTAAAACAGTAAATACGATTTTTTTTAAGGTGAACAGCTTTATAAGGCTTAAATCAATTCTTTTTAAAATACTATATTTTATTTTCTGTGCACTACGTCTTACAAACTATCTGGGTAGAATATTTACTCTCTAATGGAGTTAAGATAAAGAAGTAACTTTTTAGAGGAAATTATATTTGATTTTTGTTGAAGGAGAATAGAAAACCATTTCAGTACCAAGGACGTAGAAAGCTAGTTTTTCTAGAAGTGGAGCCACTAGAAAACTTTACAATACTTTTAGCCAGTAAGAATTTTCATACGTACCGTGTTTGAGCTGATAGTAGCTCAGGGTACTAATAGCAACTTAACTCTTTGTCTTTGCCCTTGCTTAGTAGACCCAGTGGGGAGTCAAACCCTGACCTCTGAGTCACCTGCAATTCAGTTCATTGTTTAACCTGTGACCCAATATACAGACAGACTGCAGGATTTCCACCACGAAACTTCACTGTAATATAAAAGTTGTTTGTGATTAAAATGTTGGAGTCTCACTGTAGACATCAGCTTGTTAATTGACTGTGCAGCCCGAGAAACTTTTCATGAACCAACATCAAATAAATGACCGGCCTTGGTGGTCGCATGGTCTTAGGCGTCACTATGGCAATATACTAGACTGCCTATGACAGAGAGATCGGGGTTCTATTCCGTTCAACTCTACATAGGCTGGATTCCCCTAAATGATTTTCCAATCCCTTTCTCCAAGCAAATGTGGGTATACGTCATCTAAATTAAACCTTCTGCATTCCTATCACATTAGCATAATAATAATTATTAGCATCGCGTCTTACTACCCGTTAGGGTTGTACACACTTACGCTAATGTGCAATGGTAGGGTGATTGTGAGATGAAATAGAGGATCTACAGTTTAACGTGGAATCCGAACCACGGTGGAGGCTTAGCATTCCTCACATTCACAAGTTGTGATTAATACACATCTTTTCAGAGGTTAGGGAAGGGTTTGGCAGTCAGAAAAATCTGTGCTGGGACCGAGGATTGAACCCTGGACCCTCCACACTGAAGTCTGACACCTTACCCCTAGACCACCAGGTCACCTCATAATTAGTACATATGCGTATAATCATTAACAGGTAATTAGAGGCGGTAATAAAAAAAACACATCACGCTTCCACTTTGAGATGATGGGAAGTAATCATTATTTGGGAAATCTTGCCAATTACTTAGGAGCGCACTATTTTTACTCTTTAATCAATGGAGATCAATTCAAAAATAAATGTTAAAATTACGCTTCAAATATATGTAATTTTTGGCAGCAAATACATGTGTGGACAGTTGTAGCCTGTATTATCTTATAAAAACAAAACAAATATCCTAATTATCATTGCTTGTGAATGCAAATTTCTCAAAAGTGACTTCAGCCCAAGATTTAAAGACAGGCTACACAAATCCGTAACGCACCGGCGCAGATGAATTGTTGGGAGAGCATTCATTTGGTGTGGACAGTGTAGTGTAGCCTCTAACTTCGAATAGGCATTACCATTCGGACGTTTCCGGAAATGTTCGGTAGGCTCCGAACTTGGTTTTATGTCAACCACCAAGTAATGCACGTGGGAACGTACATTTACACAAGGGTTGGAAAAAAAACCTAGTTATTTTAAAAAAGCCCAACCCAATTGGGTTTTATTGTTTTCTTTTGTGGGGGCTTATTGGGTGTTTTGTGAAGGCGGGAAGTTATATTTAATTATCTATGTCTGCTAACTGATTTAACCACTTCATCGAATAAAGTAATTAATCGGGATTAAGTGAAGCTTGAGCTTAAACACTTTGAACATTATTATTCCATGGCTTCCATAGCACGACTAAAGATGGCAGGAGTGCAGTGGCGTACGCATACATTAGAGCTCTCCGTCACATTCAGCTAGTGTAGTTTAGCTTTACTTTGCTGTAAATTTAGGTCTCAAATTTCTGGGGAAAATAATGCCAGTTTATAAATGGTATCTAATCTTAAATTGTTTATTTTTTGTAATAATAAATACTTTAAACCAAGGTGGATTTTTTTAAAATTTATAGATGATCAAAAATTATTTCTTCCTGAAATGTGGACTCCACCCTAGAATTTCAACTTTCATTGTGTTCCTTTCAACCAAATAATTTTGACACGCTTGCGACCGTAGATATTGGTTATAAACATTTTAAAAAGTTGACGAGCTCTTCTTTTTTATATCCGTATTTTATAAAATTACTCACGTGCTTATATCTTATATCAAAAGTAATAATGTCTATAGAATTTATTTTATAGGAGCTATTAATAACATTTAGAAATATTTAACTTACACAATAAAATGAATTATGTCCAAATATTAATTTTAGGGAAATGAACTCCAAACAACGAGCTTGAAAACTACACATTCAATTTTATGTTCCAATCGCCTTAACAACTGAGATATCAAAGTTTTTATCCCTTCTTATTTCCAAATGCTGAAGAATTACATGTACAAAAAAAATCCATTTTATTTCAAGACTTTAAAAAAATTTAGTGTTTTCGAGTGAGCTTGAATGAATTTAATCCTTTTAATCTAATGTTTGAATTATATTTCTCTTGCTCTGTTAACCCGATATAAAACTTTATAAACAACAATAAATTATGTAGAAATACACGTGTGTGTTTATGAGAGAGAGAGAGAGATAAAAATAGGGAGAAGGTATATGAACCAACGAGTTATACACCACGAGATGTTGAAAATGATATTCACCCAAACGACGTCCAAATGACCCATTAACTTTAATTAACACTATTTCACCGAGGTAAATGTCTCACTGTTCACCCTCTATTTATGCGGTGTCACATCAAGAGCTCTTATTTTTTAGGAAGTAAATTACTAACCTCCATTTTATGTTCCATAAAAAAAACACTGAAAGTTTTATAAAATAATTTTATATAACTCTTATATATAATAAGAACACGGTATGAAAAAACAGTTCTGTAAGTTACAAAAGTTTTTAAAGATACCCTCATATATTCATACACAAAGTAATGGAATATTCAGACGTCACTATTGATAGATAACGAAAATACCAATAAATAGTTTTATTACTTTTAACCCAAAATACAGCTAGTTTATTTTCTAAAAGGTATTTCGTAATAAATTATTCACGAATAGTATGTTTGTATGGGTGAATCATTTTTTTAAGCACTGCGTCTTACTACCTGTTTAGGTTGTACGCATATGTACTAAATTACGTCAGTGATTTATATATGAGGAAGGTTTAATTTAGAGGAAGTGTAACCGCTTTTTCATGGAAGGAGAGTGGGAACCCATTTAGGTAAAACTACCAGCAGTACACCCTACCGAGAATTGAACACCAATCTCCCTGTTATTAACAGTCTAGTCTGAAACGAGAGTGGCATGGACGCGCGGATCAAGGTATGTTGTGTTTCTTTCTTCATTGGTAATTAAGTTTCAAATCCCGGCCGAGTATACGGAAGTGAGTTTTCATTCATAGTTTACCATTCTCCCTCTATGTAAATGATGGTATATTTCCTCTGAATTATACCTTCCAGATCCCTCTCACATTAGTGTAAATATGCGGATAGTTTAGATGAGCAATGAGATGTGGAGTGAGCAACAAATAATTTATATGTGCTAGTCCAAGCTGGTATGGATGAGGTAGTAAGTTAATAAGAAGTGCAAAAAGATTCGGTTAGATAGAGATTGAAGAAAATCACAATATGTAAATCTGGGCCCAGTAAGTCCATGCCTAGATTTTATCTAAGTAAATTCGCAACTTTTCTGGTCGTTGTAATTAATGCAAACCATTAAATCAATCCTGTCAGTACGCAGAATGTTTTATTAATATCGATTGTATTATGCAGGTATAAAGAACCGTTTCAAAATACTAACAATTTTGTCAACCAATATTTATTATATTTTAATATAAACTATTATTAGTGCTATATTATAGGTATTTTTACTTTCTTTCAAAGGTTATAGACGTTGATCACGGGACACGACGTATTAAAATATTAAAGTTGTTTGAGTAGCTTTAGTAACGGCAAGATTTAGTTCTTCTTATGCCAAATTATTATATTTTAACCCGTGGATGGGGGGAAAGGAATGTTGGCTAGAAGTTTATCAGACAATAGTTCGACTCCGAATGCAAATATTTAATTTTACTTAATATGATTGATTGAGTTAACTATTCACTGGCCGACCGGATTGTATGTGTATAAATATGTGAGCTATGTTAGGTTAAGCTAATATGTGCATCACTGGCTCATAGAATGCTCGGTTCAGGGAATGTAAGCTAAATTAATAATATTTTATTAAATTTATGCTGACACCTCATACGCTCTAAGGATCTAAGGTTTAATGTAAGGCAAATTAAAACAGGTCTAACACCTTAAACATTTCTTTTACCTACATGAACTTTTCAGATTCAGGTATTTTTAAACGATGTGTATATACTCTACAAAGTCTAATTTTTGTTGGAATTTGGGGGAGTAGAAGGAGAGTGAGAAAAAATTTAGGAGAAACTACCCTTAGAGGCTACAACCGGTACGAATTTGAACCCTCAGTTCCCTTCTCTGGCAAGTTAGAATAAAGGCCATATTTTATATTCTAGTCCTGGGTGTCAACCAATCTCCAGTATACGAGTAACAAGCAATTCAGGTCAAATTGAGGACTGGATTACCGCTAAATCTTGACTATGTAAAAAACTACCCTATAAGAGTCTGACGTTTATTACGTGAGACCACAGATTAGAAATCTTTATGATTTTAATTAATTAATCAATTCATGGTCATGAGACAAAGGCCCAAATGTCATTTTAACAATTATAATTTTAATTAATCTCACCAATTAAGTTTTATTATTTTGTATTAACACGTTAAGAAAGGACACATACCGGTGGACATTAGAGCTAAGTCGTCGACCTAGTCTTGTCTAGTTCACACGTGATCAGGAGGTAGTAGTTCAAATCATAACTGGGTCAACTGACAGTGTTTTTTTTTTCATTAATGGTATTTCAATATCTCTCTCCACTTTCTTGCGGGTACATTTCCTATTATGAATTTTACCTTCCCATTAGTGTAGAGATAATATGAGAGCATCACATTGGAGCTAGAGTTTATTTTTTACAACTAACACATTCAAATATAATTTTTTTCTATCTTGCATTTAATTTCTGATCTAAAAATATTATATTCCAAAGGGGTAATGTTAACACACAACAAAACATATATTTTAGTTTTTGCTATGCGCCTGCATAGCTTTGGTTTTTAAATATACTGACCCGAGCTGATGTTCCCCAACAAGCTTTTCTTTTTTATAATTATTTTTTTTCTGTGAACGCTAAGGGCTCAAAATAGGGGTTGTGGAGGAAGGGTAAGCCCACCCATCATTCGTTCCGGAGCTCGTGTATCATCGGAACCAGTCGGCTGGATGAAAGAACTCCTCTCCCCCTTCCTTTAGTCGGCACAGGCGCGGGGTTGGTCGGGGGCACAGTTCAGTTCGCACGGGAATCTTCAAAGAGCTGTATTGAGGGCCTAGCTGCCCCTCGGACTCTCGCTCGTGGCTTCCTCGCTGCTCAGTGTCGTCCGGAACGGCGAGTAAGAAGGTTGCGCAAAGCCGTCGTTCTCTTCGCGGTCGTAGACGAAACAAAGTGTTGTTGTTCTTCAACCGCCTTTATCGACAAGTGTTGTGTTTGGACTAATAATGTAATTACGTATTTTAAATAAACAATCAAACTTTTTTTTTTCAAACAAAATGTTCCTTTTTTTGCCAGAATATAATTGTATTGGTTGTCGTGGCTATCCCTCCCCTCTCGGATTCACCCCTTACAATAATGTGAGTAGGCCTACCGGTAGTATATGAACTGTGACGCGGTGACGTCTGTCGTCAGTTGGACGCCGGTGGTCAACGACGAAACATCGGTGATGATGAGCTTACACGATGAAACAAACCCCATAGAATGTGTCATCAGAATTTTGTCTTCTTGATTCGATTGCATTTTACTTTTTTTTTATGAATATTTATTTGGATAGATCGTTTATTGAAATTTAGTGCGATAGTTTTGCGAGTGCGTGCTTATGTTTTTGTTGTGATTGTGTAGCTTGGTGTTAAGAAAATGTTTGTAAATTATAACCGTGAGAAAAATGAAATTCCTTAATTATTTTTTGTGTTTGTTACTACGACAATGTTTATCTTGACAAAATAATTTTGATCGATTTAAACCTTCATAGATAAAAAAAAGATCCAAACAAAAATGAAGAAAATACATTTAAAGCTTGTTTCACTCGTTTTCAAATCTTTTTCATTCTGTTTGTTATTGCGAAGCGACGCTGGGCACCTCGGAGCAGCAGCACCAAGCGACGCCCTCACCGCCCGGCCAACAAGCGGCGTCCCCGCCACTCCGCTACGAGGCTCCGGATGACTGCCAATGGTGGATCCGAGAGACGCCAGGTGCCGTTTCGGCAGGGGACGAGGTGGCCCTCACTTGTAAGCTGCGCACCATCAACAGTGAGTTTGATACCACCAACTTCAGCGTCATCCCGTCAGAGCACACCACCTCCCTCCGTATCGAGTGCAACGAGGTGATCATGTCTAGGAGTTCTCTTGATGACCGGAGCTTTGTACACCTGACGCGACTCCGGGAACTAATTTTGGACCACTGTAAGCTCGGGAAGTGGCCATCGGGAACCTTGACTGGTCTTAGGGATCTCCGAAACCTGACGGTAAGGACGAGGAACACGGACTGGCCCGCTATGAGTTTAGAGCTGGCTCCGGAGAGTTTTTCCCCTGTAAGACAGTTAGAAAGACTCGACCTCAGCTATAACAATATCTGGGCCTTTCCTGATAGTATTTTTTGTGCTCTTACGAACTTGGTTTCTTTAAACATCAGTCACAATCGACTTCAAGACATAAGCGAGGTTGGCTTCCGAGAGAAAGCCCCACCCCCTCAGCCCCTTATCAGCACCCACGATGACGGAGGAAACTCTGGCCACGATGCCCCACCTGAAGCATTGTCACCCTCCGTCTCATCACCTTGCAGCCTCGACATCCAAATTCTCGATGCTTCTTTCAACCACTTTGTTCTGATGCCAACAAATGGCTTCAGCGCCCTTCGCCGCCTCCAAGAGCTTTATCTTCACGATAACGAGATCTCTATGATCGCAGATCGTGCCCTGGGAGGATTAAAGGAACTACAGATGTTTGACATTTCCAATAACAAGATTGTTGCTCTGCCACCAGAGCTGTTCAGGGATTGTATTCAAGTCATTAAAGAAATTTATCTTCAGAACAACTCAATTAGCGTGCTAGCACCAGGGCTTTTTGCCAACCTCGGTCACCTTCTCGCCCTTGACTTGTCACGTAACCAGCTGACAAGCGCTTGGATCAACAGTGGTACGTTCTCTGGCCTCATCCGTCTCGTTCTCCTCAATTTGTCTCATAACAGGATCACAAAGCTTGATCCTACTTTTTCCGTGACTTATACACTCTTCAAATATTAAATTTAGAACACAACCAGATTGAAACGATTCCTGCAGACACTTTTGCTCCTATGAACAATCTTCACACGCTTGTTTTGTCTTACAATAGGATAAGTTACTTAGATGGTTATTCCATGAATGGTTTGTACGTTTTAAGTCTACTCTCTCTTGATAATAATATATTAGAAACTGTGCATCCCGATGCTTTTCGAAATTGTAGTAGTCTGCAAGATTTAAATCTCAACGGAAACGTTTTAACTGCAGTGCCATTAGCTTTGAAAGATATGAGGTTACTTAGGACCGTTGACTTAGGAGAAAATTCTATTTCAGATTTGCATGATCCTGGGTTCAAAGGTATGACCAATCTCTATGGTCTCCGTCTGATCGGAAACCAGGTGACTAACCTAACTAAAAACATGTTTGCCAATCTACCTTCACTTCAAATCCTAAACCTGGCCCGAAATAAGATACAGAGAGTGGACCACGGTACTTTTGATGCAAACAAAAACCTCCAGGCAATTCGCCTCGACGCAAATATGCTAGCAGATATTAATGGTTTATTTGGTGACGTCAGCAGCCTTCTTTGGCTTAACATTTCTGACAATCAGTTGGATTGGTTTGACTACGCTCTCGTCCCTCCAGGTCTTCAATGGTTAGATCTTCATAAGAACAACATCAAAGATCTGGGAAACCATTACGAGCTAGACGCAGAGCTACGTATGCAAACACTAGACGCCAGCTTTAACAAGTTGACTCGTGTCTCCTCCTCTTCCATCCCTAATAGCGTTGAGCTACTCTTCTTGAATGATAATTGATACACACCGTTGAGCCTCATACATTTCTCAAGAAAAATAATCTCACAAGAGTAGATTTGTATGCAAACCAAATAGTCAGTATGGAACTGAATGCTCTAAGACTCACTCGTGTGGAAGCTGATAGACCATTGCCAAACTTTTATATCGGTGGTAACCCCTTCCAATGTGATTGCACAATGGAATGGCTACAAAGGATAAACACACTGGATCACCTTCGCCAGCATCCACATGTCATGGACCTGGAAAGTATTTACTGCAAGCTTCTCTACAACAGGTATCGGACTTATATTCCTCTCATAGAGGCAGAGTCTTCTCAGTTTCTATGTACTTACAAGACCCACTGCTTCGCACTATGCCACTGCTGTGTCTTTGATGCTTGTGACTGTGAAATGACGTGTCCGTCCAACTGCACTTGCTACCATGATCAGTCATGGTCGGCAAACATTGTGGAATGTTCTGGGATCGACTACACAACATGCCAAACCGTATACCTATGGACGCAACTGAGGTGTACCTAGATGGTAACAACTTTGGAGAGCTGTCGAGCCATTCTTTCATAGGACGAAAGAACCTGAAAGTCCTCTACGCAAACAACTCAAACATTGCGGCAATTTATAATCACACTTTTAGTGGGCTAAGACGACTCAGTGTGTTACACTTAGAAAACAACCACATTAAAGAACTTCAAGGGTTTGAACTACAAAGTTTAGAGAATCTTAGAGAATTGTATCTTCAACGCAATAAAATTCAGTCGATAGGCAATAGAACGTTTGTTCATTTGGAACAGCTGGAGGTGCTTCGAATTGATGGGAATAGACTGTCAACCTTTCCTGTGTGGCAGTTTTCTCTGAATCCTTACCTAGTAGAGATAGGTCTAGGTGCCAACCAGTGGTCCTGCGATTGCCAGTACTTACGATTATTTCACACCTGGCTACAAGGTAATTACGTAAAAGTTGTAGACGCTAATAAAGTTGTGTGCGTGTTCAACAATTTGACGAATGCCGTTGGTCCACCTTTGGCTGACTTTAACGCAACGACCTGCACCACTTTTATGGGTGGCTCCAGAGCAGTCGTCGAAAGCCAAGTCATAAAAGATTACCTTCCATTACTTCTAGTGACATTGTGTGTGTTTATAACATCTATAGGGTTAGTTTTCTGTGCTTTTTACTACCGCCGTGAACTTAGAGTGTGGGTATACTCAAGGTGTGGTCTCAGAATGTGCTACAAGACAACGGCGTTCGAAGAAGAGCAGGACCGAGACAGGCTTTTTGATGCGTATGTCAGCTATAGTGTGAAGGATGATGGATTTGTTAACCAAGTTCTTGCTCCAGGCTTAGAACAAAGTGACCCAGCGTACCGACTGTGTCTCCATTACAGAGACTTCAACGTCAGCGCCTATGTGGCTGATACCATAGTAGAGGCAGTGGAATCGTCTAGAAGGACTGTCGTGGTCCTTTCAAAGAACTTTTTGCACTCTGAGTGGTGCCGATTCGAGTTCAAGTCGGCCCTCCACGAAGTGCTTAAAGACAGGAGGCGCCGGTTGATAATCGTAGTCCTAGGAGAGCTCCCTCAGAGGGATCTGGACCCAGACCTACGGCTCTACCTTAAGACGAACACATGTATAGAATGGGGAGACCGACTCTTTTGGCAAAAGCTTAAGTTCGCGATGCCAGACGTGAGGAAGGCCTCCAGGAGCCGAACCTCCTCGGTGAGACACCACACCCATCACCCTCTTCACCAAAGAGCACCCGTAAACGTGTACGCAACGACGGGCTCGAGCCCGGCCAGTTTCGACAGGAGTCGGAGTCCTGGTCTGCCACCACCACTGCCACCCCAACCAGGGGCGGGGAAACTGTTGCCCCCATTCCTACACCCTCACAACCACCTCCAGACCATCGACAGAGGACAGGCGCCGCGACGATTGCCACCGCAGCCGCTCTGGGCGTAGCGGATATTACGCCGCAGGTAAGATCACCCACCCGCCTGTCGGTTTTATTCATTTCCTCTCTTTGGCTTGGTCTCTTTTAATTAAATTTATTATCAGATGAAGGAAATTGAATTTATTATTTTAGGAGAACATTATACTTCATACTTGTATATCCATAATATTAAATTCAACCTGAATTATCTTTTTGATAACTTAAATATGTACTGATTTTTGTGATATTCTAAATAGTTGCATCAGAAATAATAACATAGTTTTCCCAAATCGTTGCCTACCACGAATAAACTACAATGGTTGGTGTTTTGTTTTCATAGACGTCAGTGACATTTTATATAGTACAGTACGTTTTATGAATATTAACTGCTTACCGTTTGATAAACAATAAACTAGAAAATTTACAACATTTACGTTTGACATCACTTTTAAGCGGAACTATAATCTCCTTCACAAACCTAGCATCCCACACATACTCTAACAAAAATAATTTAGTTGAAAAATATATTAAAACACCTGTGTTGTTAAAATAAAAATAATTTTAACAAATATACATTTTTTTTACTGCTTTTACAAAGTTTAAATTTAAGAGGCCTTAAACATATGAACTTTTTGCCCAATGTATTGACTATATTCTGAATTACTAGAGTGTATTTTTTTTTTAAACTAATTATTTAGGATTTATTAAATCTTTAATATTTATTTGTCAAAAACGAGTAAATTACTAAGAAATAATGTTATTCTTTAAATTTAGTAAATTCAAAAACAAAAATATTGCACAAATATTAAGCTATTTCTAATTTAAATGTTTTTAATGTTATTAATATGTTTTACTTACCCCTGATTTTAATTTATTGCTTACAATTATTTTCAAAGTATGTGCCGGAACACCCTGACATGCCCAAATTCTCCCATAATGGAGTTATAAGAATCTAAGGAAATAAATCAATAGTTCCACGAGGATTGCACCAAAAATATTCTTATTTCATTTAATATTAATTTAGTATTTCTAAAGTAAATTGTTCCTAATCCCTAAAGGGTATAATAATAATAATAATAATTATTATTATTATTATTATTTTAATCATGTCCTTTAATAATGGATCTCCTTAATTCATAATTCCTGAACATAAAAATGTTTCATCACAAAGTGAACTTCAAAATTAGGGTATGTCTCAATAGGTGACGTCCTGAATTTTTTTTGTAATAGGCTATTGTTTATACAAACAGATTATTACACAAAATATTTTTAATATTAATATTTATTTGCATGAACCACTCAAAAATTGTCTTAAAAAGTGTGGACGCTGATTTAACTACTTTACTTTTTTTTACCTCTTTGAATGTGTTCAAGATCGTAAGGAGAGTGTGTCTTCTAAGGCTGGTAAACCTGCTCTTAGAGATTTTATCGAACATTCTTGGGGTCAAATTTATTTAATCTTAATGCAGTATTAAAGCTTACTTACCTACCTACTCTATGGCATTATTAACTTTTAAATTAATTTCCTCACTATAAAAGTAGAATATAGAAACAAACTTACTAGTTTTCTATATGGCTATGAGATATATATTGCCTTACATGACAAAAACAAGTTTAGAGTATTCAAAAACAAAGTGCTTAGGAAGATATTTAGTCCAAAAAATGGATGAAGATACTAGAGAATGAAGAGGTTACATATGATGATCTGCATACACTGTACTCATCAAAATACATTTTTAGGATAATCAAGTCTCTTGGATTATGGTACACAGGACATACAGCGCGAATAGGGTGATTCTAGAACCTTGTTCAGGGTATTGACTGATAGACAAGTATTAAAATTTAGGAGCTATAATTGATTTGGATTTCACCATAAGTGTAATTTCAACTGTCGATATATTCACTTCCGTTGATAGCAACACATACTTGAATGAAAATTACCTCACAGTTATATAAATGGCAAATAGGAAGCTTAAAAAATACTTAAACAATCCTCAACTACCCTTAATTTATTCCTTTGTGACATTTTTAAATAACCAACCATTTATTAAATCTCATGGAATTTCTTGGACGTCTGCAAAGTGGCTCATTACTCCGGTGGGCGGCCCTCTTAAGCGTCTGTAAAAACATCAAATACAGCAAAGTCTACTAATAATCTATTAAAATATTTGTATATAATATAAAAACTTAGCTTTAAAAGCTGTCATCTATTTTAATAAAAAGTAATATATAGGGCTAATCTCAAAACAAAGGTCCAGTCAGTTGATGATTTATAGATTAAATAACTTAAAATAAAACATTACATTATTGTGCTTTTTTACTATCTAGCACACGTCTTACTACCCATCTGGAGTGTACGACTATGTACTAATTACAGTAATGTGTTAGGGATGATAAAGGTTCACTTTATTTAAAGTGCACCCACACTTGCGTGGAGGGTGGAAAAAGACCAGTGTAACCGACTAGGATCAAACCCCTATTTCTCTGGCAAATTACTTATTTGTTTACTGTAAGGCATTAGAGAATTTATTGCGTTAAACTTAGGTAGTATCTCTTTACAACTAAAGTTCACAAAATTGTATTAATATATTTGCCACTATCTCAGAAAATAATGGTTTTATAAAAAATCTTTCAAATAAAAGTTTTTTTTTATTTCTAATAGTACTACAATTTTACAATTATAAGTTATTTAGTATCTAATGTAGTTGCGGAGCTATGAAGATTTCTGCTACTGTAAAGTACCCTAAAAGTCATTTTAATGGGAAAATGAAAAAAGCCATTTTGTTTATAATCTTAATCAACGCCTAGATACCAATATTAATCAAAATCGTTACCAATTTTGAGAAAATAGATTTTTCTCTTTTCTTCCTTTAGTAAACTGCTCTTAAATTTAGGGTTAGACAGTAATATTTTACCTCAAGTGTAGGAAAAGTTAAAAAAAGATGTACATACATATATGTATATCGAATTAGAAAACATTCTAATTGAAACTTTCGTAAGGAGTAAATTAATATAATATAAGCCAAGACTTAGATATTGTCGTTAATAAATTACAAAGGTATGAGTTCAAATAAATGTAATTAAAAGATTGAATATTGAGAATAAATATCGTTATGATTAACACTTTGACAAGTTGTTTATACTCAATTCTTTATGTTTTTCCTTAACACACTTTGATGTCTAAAATATCTACCTTGACTTCATTAATCATAGTATGGGTCAAATTAGTCAAAATAACAAACATGATATAATACACAAATAATTGACAAACTAGTTCTTAACGAAAGTGAAATAAAAAATATTAAACAAGTTAAAACATAACTATTCTAAAGTTGGTGATTGCTTGGATTTTAAAATTTGCAGTATCCAAATTACTTTATAAAATATTTTAACTCTATTTTTTTTTTAAACTATCTAAGTCTTATCTGAGATTTTTGTTCTCGTTACTCCTTTCAGTGTTCCAGTGTATGCTGGGGATTACTGGGACCTTAGTTAGTCGACATGTTTCGGTACTTGATTTTTTACGTACCTTAGTCATGGAAGTCGCTAGGTGATGGAACACGGTGTGCTCCAACTTTTACAATCCAAGCAATCACCAACTTTAGAATAGTTATGTTTTAACTTGTTTAATATGTTTTATTTCACTTTCATTAAGAACTAGTTTGTCAATTATTTGTGTATTATATCATGTTTGTTATTTTGACTAATTTGACCCATACTTTAATAAATGTAGTCAAGATAAA
This sequence comes from Timema podura, assembly GCA_033556935.1. Classification (NCBI taxonomy): domain Eukaryota; kingdom Metazoa; phylum Arthropoda; class Insecta; order Phasmatodea; family Timematidae; genus Timema; species Timema podura. The sequence goes on along the minus strand of JAVRXN010000004.1, from coordinate 50,254,801 downwards.
TATTTTGGACATCAAAGTGTGTTAAGGAAAAACATAAAGAATTGAGTATAAACAACCTGTCAAAGTGTTAATCATAACGATATTTATTCTCAATATTCAATCTTTTAATAACATTAATTTGAACTCATAACTTTGTAATTTATTAACGACAATATCTAAGTCTTCGATTATTTTACATAGATATATATGTATAAATATATATGCATATAGCTTGAAAAATATGGTTAAATAAACATATATTTCAAGTAAAGTGTTAATATAAAACATTAATGTAAGCAATGATAAGTAATTTCATATCTCAAAGACTTACGGTGATATAGTTTTATTAAAATTTACAATTTACGCATCAACGAATTAAATCATTTTACAAAATTTTAGAGTCCATTTTTTTAATATATCAAGCTTGGAATGAAGTTATTCAAATCGTTAAAGCGATTGATTAATCCTTTTCTCTTTCGTCCTTGAAAACTGCCTTAATTTTAGTTGAATATCCATTAGCTCGGATAGAACCCTTAGTAGCGAAGTCCGGTACTTATATTAACAACCTTAGGTCAATGGAAATAGTAGGTATGAACACCGGTGCATCAGACTACAAATTCATGCAATAACTCGATCTTGTAAGAAAGTAATTTAACAATTCGAGTTAATATTGTTTTATCCTTACAAACTTTCTATTAAGTACATAAGTTTTAAATTTTGATTTGTGTTATAGGTCACATTGTATTGTTTCGAATTGATAAATTTCACATTTTTTAATGTTGACCAGTCAATGATAAAAATTACATCAAATTTAGAAACATAAAGATTGGTAAAAAACTGTAATATGCTTGAATCAAATGATAAGTTATCATTCTCAATATGTCACTTTTAAAGAAATATGAATATACACTTTTGTAGATTATTATATTGTTCCCTATAGCATTAAGAATTTGCGTTAAACTTTAGTATCTACAACTAAACTACAAAATTGTATTAATATATATTCCAATATCTGAAAAACTATTAGTTCAATAAAATATATTTCAATAAAAGTTTTTTATATTTTAATAGTACTACAAGTTTCAGTGATAAGTAATTTCATATCTCAAAGAGTTACAGAGATATTAAATAAAATAAGAATTAACGCATCAGACCGGAACCCTTAAAGTCATTTTGCCAGAATATTGAGAGTAGTCATTTTATTTTAGCTAATAGTTATAAATTAAATTTAATCTAAATCGTTAAAGCCGATTTTGAGAAAATAGTATTTTTCTTTTTCGCCCTTCAGTAAACTACCCTTAATTTTAGGGTTGGATACCCATTTCCAAAATATCCTTGGGGAAACACTATGAAAACCCTCGATACCAAGTTTCATCCAGATTGGTAAAATATTTGTAGGCTCTAGTCCGAGGTACAGACAGACTGAAATTCAAAAACAACATTTTTGTAATCGGGGGGTATGAAACGTCGATATTTATCAAAATTTCGAGTTCTATTTTATGACGATCACAATACTTTATCTACCTGTAAGATATCGAGAAAGTAAAAACATCTCAATACACTCGACTAATTATTTGAGCCCCAACCTTCCCGCCAACGACATACCAGACATAACGATATGGAAGCCTTTGTCTGCGCACCCATAAATGAGGAACTGATAGCATAGGCAAACAACACACACAAACAAATTCTAGAATATTCAAACGCGTTTTAATAATTTATTTATCCCACCATACATTATAATAGGCCTACTTATTTATTTACCTAATCTATGGCATTAGAACTTGAAAATTCACTGCTGCACTCACAAAAGTACACCCCTTATCCCTATCCATATCTTGAGCTAGTTCTTTCCAATTCACCTTATTACACCCTATCCCTATCTTAGCTAGTTCTATCCAGTCCACCTCATTACACCCCATCTCCCTCAAGTCCATTCTAATGCTATCCTCCCATCTGCGCTAGGTCTTCCCAATGGTCTCTTCCCATTGGGTTTACCAGTCAATACCTGAACACGGTTCTAGATTCTTCAATTCACGTCCATGTCCTGCCCACCGTAATATACGAGACTCTAATATCCTAATGACCTCGGTGGTCTTGGGGTAAAGTGCTCGACCCAGGACCCATGTTTGTGGGTTCAAGCCCAGCCAGTGCCCACGGATTTTTCATGAGTGAAATCCGTAGCACAAATTCCCTCAGAGGGAAAGTAAAGCGTTGGTCCTATGTAAAAGAACCCAGGAACTTATATGAAATTACCTTCCCCGGCAAAATTGGTATACCTTTTCACTCTCGCTCATAAAATTTCTCGTGGCATATATATTCAGTCAGCTCAGAAAGTGCACGTTAAATACCTCATAAAAAATAAAATAAAAAAATTATGACTATCCAAAAAATGTATGTTGATGAATTAAGTGTATTTAACTCGTTATTATGTACCTTCTCCACTCTCCAATAGCCTCACCCTTTCTAGGCAAAAGATAGTATATACAAATAATATTATTTTGGCTCCATCCGGGATCCACCTGAGGTCCTTTAGATCTGATATTAGTCTCTTTCACACTTGGTTGCAGATACTGTCAAGACTGTTTAGTGATAGTGATTAAAGTAATGAAAAATAACGAAAAAAAAAACAGGATGTCACGACAAAAGAGTGACAAGAAAAAAAAAAAGCATCATCCTATCAAAAGTGTGGAGACTCTCCTCTTTCCAAGAGGGAGTTTACTTCTTTACAACTTGCGAAACACCCCCTACCCCTTGTGACTCTTATCGCGTCAGAACATTCGGTGTGACGGGTCATTTGCTCGAAGCTATGTAGTAGAAGCTTCCAAAAACACACACCTCCACCGGCTACAGGAGTTTAAAGATGGCGAGAGGCGCAACCAAAGCTAAAATAGGATCCTGGAAAATTAAAACCTATCTTTAGCGGTTAATATTGGCCAAATTTTAATTGTTATTATAACATTATAAATAGGTCTATTTATATCAATCAAAAATGACAACAGTACAGTTGGAATTGTTTTAGTAACTTATACTACAATTAAGTGGTCATATCATCTAAGGCGTCACTCTAGCAATAGACCAAACTACCGACGACGAGAGACAGGGTTCTAATCGTGGTCATGTCTTATTCTTGGGTGGTTTTTCACTCTTTATCCACGCAAATGCGTATAAACTCCCGCTAAGCTTAACCATCCTAATCCTTAAACATTAGCTTAACCAGTACATTCATGCGTAATATCCGACGCATTGAGTTAGAAAAAAAAAACTGTTTTTTAACTGCCAAAAATATCCTTTATTTCTTAAATTGGAATGTACTTTCCTTGTCTCTCAATACCACGTCAGTGGCCACATGGTCTTGGGCGCTACTCTGTAATTAGACCAGACTGTCGATGAGGGGGAGATCGGAGTTTGAATCTCGGTCGGATGTATTGAGGGTGGTTTTTCTAAATAGTTTTCCATTTTCCCGCCATGACAATGTGAGTAGACTTATAATTTATATATATATATATATATTTACATAACATTCTCCTTCCTTAAAATCATCAGCGTAATTAGTACATAAGCGTCTAGCCCGAAATAGTAATAATCGTGATGCCAAAAAAAATCTCAAATCATATCCTTCCTCAACGCTCCTCAACCACTTCTCTAGCGTGATATTATGTGTGTGGGTGCGTGCGTACTGCATCTTACTACCCATCCGTGCTACCCACATACCTTTACTAATGAGGACAGGGATCTGGAAGGAAGAATTTAGTGGAACTCACACGTACTTGCGTGAGTGGAGGAAAAGACACCTTCAGTAGGCCATACACGCGGTCGGGATTCAACCCCCTACCCTCCCAAACACACACACACACCTTTTTCGTCACCGCAACCCTAATTTCTTGATTAATAATCCCTAATAATGTTATGCCATATAATTGATTATGTATATAAACAAAAAAATTTGTTATGTAATAATCTAATGATTTGGACAAACGATGGTCAAAGTATATTTTATAGAAATATTAACAATTTTGTACAAAGTTATATTACCTAAAGTATTATTAATAATTAAGTCTACTAAATAAAATAATGTATTAACTAAATAAAGTATTTCTTAAATAAATGCATCCTTTATCACAGCTACTATACAATGATCACATCAATATTTGGCTTGAGCTAGAAGGTTACGACATATTACAACTACTATATATCACTGTGTACAGATCCAGCTGAGAGCTAGAAAGTCATGACATCTTGCTGCTAATCTAGGCTACAAACACACGAACTGATGAGAATTGCTTTGTATCTGAAGGACATGGGTTGATATACTTTCTATTCTTTCAATCTCGACACTGTGAATTCTTATTTGAAATAACACTCTTAATAAAAGCCGTACAATTATTTGTTTCATTGGTATTGAAACTAGATCAGTTCTTATTTCTGGTGGTTTTCCCTAATTTTTTCCTGCGACCTCCAGAAATTTGGTTCCTTCTTTAAAAAACTTCCCAATTCTAATCATTAGTAGTAATTTTACCTTCATTACACTCAAAGAATCGCTCGCATAATAATATATTATTTTTTTTTTCATTTGGATTAAAATAGGTGAATTAATTTATTTTATGAAGTGTGTATTTTTTTTTCACTACAAAAATAGCTAATTAAATACAGTTACTTTTTTAAATTTTGCTTTGGCAACAGCTTTTTAAAATTAAAGACTGTAGGCCTACTTTAAAAAAATGCTTATTTAAATATAAAATTTAAAACTCAAAGCAACATACATAAAAAGATATAAGTTATAAAATGTATCAAATTTATTTTACAGTTACTTTTTTTAAGTCTTAACTTTGGAAACTAGATTTTTATTTTAATTAATAGTACTGTAGGTATTTAAAAAAGATTACTTAAATGTTTTAGTGAATAAAAAATATTGAAATATTTGAAGTAAGATTCTTAAGTGATTTTTTACTTATAAACTCTACTAAACATGAAAGTTATTGAATACTCTTAGCTTTATTTAATTTTAAATTTCGTTTCTATTTTTCAAATCAGGCAAACTAGCATCTGTAAAATAGTATCGTGGAGCAAGTAACAAAACCAAAATAAATACCTTATAAAGTCTGTTCAGCTATGAATTGTTTTCTGAAAGGCCTTTTTCCCTAACAGAAAGCATTATATAGTAGGATTTTGGTAGGAAAAAAGACCTTTCAGAGAGTAATTCCTACCATGAATGCAGTTTACAATCTAATATTCATAAGAAGGATAGCTTTTTAAAAATTTACTCGCTCTATTTTCACGTCTTCATACGTCAAGTCATGTTATCTTCAGCTGTCACCTTTGATAGATATTATCAATACCTATGATACCTTGAAAATATCAGGTCGAAAGGACAATGGGTGAAAGAGATCCATTTTGGATGTGATTCTTCGTACAAGGCAAACTGTATAGTACACATCCTTAGTAGGAACTATCTTCTGCATGACGTATGGAAGGAAAGGTTGAGGGAAAGAGGAACTTAAGAAGAAGGAAGATTCAAATATTGGATGGCTTGAAGGAAATAAGGAAAATTATGGGAGCTGAAGGAGGGCAGAGGACAGGGCGCATTGGAGGTCTAAGTTTCACTGATAAAAGGAATGGGCCTGTCGTAAGACAGAGCATCTAATAATAATAATAATACTTAATAATAATACAGTAATAATAAATCTAACCCCATAACTCTAATCATAATATACTTATATAATGAATAACTCTAATATATATATAAAAAATATAATAATTCATAGTAATATATTAATAATAAATATATTTTAAGATCGTAGATGTTTGCTCCAGAAAATGGTACTTTCTTAAAAGGCCCTTTATATGAAAATTTTGCGCACATTTCTCTTGAACAAAGTGCAAAATCATCCCAGTATTCGATACCTGTATCAATCCCAAGCCATTCAAGGGCGGACAAAAAGTAAAACGTTTTCTCCTTTTTTATTTTTGAGTCTTTATCAGGTTTGTATCAATCAGTTCTTGGTAGAGGCCGGAGGCTCGTTTCATGTCGGTATTAAGATCCAAACAAGAGCCATTTCCGACTGCGTTTAGTTTTTTTTTATCATGCTCACCGAATACGTTCATAACCCAAACCTCTTCCCCCCAATCCCTTACCCCCCCAAAAAAGCGGGTTTTAAACCTTCCGATCAAATCACGGGGCAAGTTCAGAAGTGGAATGAAAGATTGTGGTTGTAAATAACGTCTGGTGCGGTTACAAAGAAGGAGTTTTATATAGTTCGTGGTGATCTGTATCAAAATATATAGTAGGTCATGTGAAATGATCCTTGAAACTAGAATATAGATTCTACTCATTTCATTTTGAATCTGTGTTCTGTTTAGAGGCAAAGAGAGAGAGAGAATTCTCAAAGAGCTTCAGTAAAAATAGGTTATCCATTGGTTGTATTTGGAAGACCTTGAATATGTTTAAGAGAAGCTCACGCTCAGAACTGAATTACGTTACCAATTCATTTATATCACATTACATGTCATTGGAAGAAGATATATAAAATTTTATTACGAATAGCCTACAAAAATGACGAAAAAAAAACTTTAAACGTACCAATATCAATATTTTACCTCGCCGGGAAGTTTGTTAAAATACTCTAGAAAGGTCTAGACCAGCGTTTCTCAATATGGGATCCCCTGAGCCCTGAGGCACCCCCAGGTCACTTCAGGGGTTCATTGAGACTCTAGAATCTTTTAGAGGCTCGAATTTCTTTATATTCATCAACCCAAAGCAAAATGTTCCAAAGCTTATTTATAGCCCGAATGGATGGTAAGATGCGGGGTCTAGGTAAATTTTTCCAAAACAAGTTACTCGGAAATCAATTTATCGAAATCAATTCATCGAATACAAAATCATCGATAGTAATTTTGTCGAAAATTAATTTTCCGAATGATATGTTTGTCGAAACCACATTTTTCGAAAATTAATTGCCCGAAAACCAATTTCCTAAAGTGAATTTACCCAAAATCAATTGTTCGACAGTCAAATAATCGAAAATGAATTTTTCGAACAATCAATTTTGTGAATTGAAAATTAATTTTTTTTTTAGAAAATCAATTTAGCGAACTGCGAGTTTTCCGGGAGCTATTTTATCGAAGACTGGGAATCACCTACTCCTATCCTCCCCCCCTATAGGGAGGATTACCCTAACCTAACCTTACCCTAACCTAACCTAACCTAACACCTAACTTGGCTAGAATTTTATTATACTTCGAACTAATCGTTCAAAAAATTTATTTTCGAAAACCTCCTTTTTGAAACATTTAATTTGAAAAACAGATTTGAGGTAAATTTATTTTCTAGAAAAAGTTTTCGAAAAACTTCTCGTTCAAAGAATCTCGATATCGAAAAATTGGTTTTCGAAAAATTTATTTCCAAAAAATGATTTTGAAAAATTTTTTTAACCTAGTTGATTTTCGAAAACGATGTTTTCGAAAAAAATTCAAAAAATTTTTGAAAAAAATTAAACTTCGAATAATTAAATTTCGAAAAACTGATTTTCGAAAAATTGCTATTCAGCAAACTCGCCAGCTACCAAGAAGATGTCGGTGCTTAAAAAAGTTGCAACAGATTTTTTCAGTAGTAGTTGTAGTAGTAGCAGTAGCAGTAGCAGTAGTAGTAGCAGTAGCAGCAGCAGTATATAATTTTAATCATTAAATAAGGTCCAGCTGGGACCCGCCTCCGTGGCGTAGTTGGCTAACGCGCCAGTCGTGTTGAGCCAGACCACTGAGGACGGGGAGATCGAGGTTCGAATCTCGGTCGGGTGAACTGGGGGTGGTTTTTCCTAAATGGTTTTCCACTCTCCCTCCACGCAAATGCGGGTTCACTTCCTCTAAAAAAACCTTCCAATTCTTCATTAGTTATTTTAGTACTTAAGCATAACGAAGGGTAGCAGTAAGACGCGAGTGCTAAAAAAAAAAAAAAAAAAAAAAAAGGTCCAGCTAAGCGCCATGTGCTTGTCAACTTGTGCCTCATCATAAATGTCATACATACATGTAATAGTGTAAATATATAATAAATACATTTCATTACTTAAAGTCTATTCTTACAACTAATATAATTCTAATAGTTAATTTAGTTCCTTAAATCTATTACATTTTATATTTTATCTAATACTCGAAAACCAGTCTCGAGTCCATTTCATAGCTTATTTGTCATATTAGTCAATCTAGTATTATTATCTCATTAAATCTGTGAGCCATTTAGTCATTTTTTAATTTCTATTTTAATGTTTGATACTTTATCTATTCCAAAAAGGGTATCCGGTATCATGTTAAAAAGGGTTGGTATTATTATATTCATGTGTTGTTTTCCGTATTTATTTATATATAAAGGTATTTTATACTGTCGTTTTCTGGTGTTGTAACTATGAGCCTGTCTTACTTTATATATGTTTCTGAATAGTAATACTTGAATTATTATTTTATAGCTATTCATGTTTTTACTGTCAATGGTTTCCACTCCCTATTCATGACTTTGGTACTATTGTTGTTTTCACTTATTATTTTAAGAACTTTAATTTGAATATTTCTTAATTGATTTAAATATAGATCACTTGTCTTTCCCAAGGAAGTAATACTATAGCTTATATGTGATTCGATTAGCGATGAGACATTATTTTTAGAACTCACTAATTTTAAAATAATCATATCTACGTTTAGGTTAGTTTAATTGATTAAAATATTTATGATTTAATTTTCAAAGTTTTAAAATGTAAATAAACTAGACAGCTATTGTTGGCTATTTCATTTTTGAATCAAATTATTGATCTAGGTCAATGTTAACGCAATACAACCGTAGATAATTTACCAAGCAATGTAACGTTAGATTAAAAATCACACGTTTGATCCCTGTACGCATGTGTGATTTTTACAAATAAACTGAATATGCACCCACATTTTAAAGCAAACTACAGTCTAACTGAACATTTAACTAATATTTGATTTTAAAACTTTTTTATCTTTCAACTTAAACAAAAATAAATTAATTAGGTCATCAATTTTTTTTACATAAACAACTGTTATAAAATTGTTAGTTTTTTTAAAAAAAATCAGTAAAAAGAGCATCCAACATAAGAATAGAGGTCAGAGTTGAAGTTGAAATTGTGCCGGGGTGGAAAGTGCGCGAACCGGAAAATTGCATTCCCGTGTAGCAAACAGCGACTTTGTATGGTTTCATGGGTCTGACCACGAGGGGTGAAGGGAAGGGGGATACTTGGCTAAAGTTGCTTTGGGAGGGAAAGGGGGCGGAAAAAATGAAAAGATGTTGGCTAGAATTTTGGAAACTTGCTACAAGCGTTTCATAGCAGATCAAAGTACTTTGACCTTTTTCAATGGTACTATGGTCTAAGACGTAACTCTCTCAATAGACTGGAATGACGATTATGGTGAAATTGAGGTTTAAATCCTGGTCGGGTATATTGAGGGTTTATTTCCAAAACGGTTTTCATCTTTAGCTCTATGCAAATAAGGGTACACTTACACTAAATTCAACCGTCCTCATTCCTAACACTTTAGCGTACTTAAAATATTATATGCGTCCAACCCGAATGGTTAGTGATAAGTAGTGGTGAAAAAAAATTGCTGTATCAATTATTATTATTATTATTATTATTATTATTATCATTATCATCAGCAGCAGCACCGCGTCTTAATAACCGTTCGGGCTGTACGCACTTACGCTAATGTGTAATGGTAGGGTGACTGTGAGACGATATGGAGGACCTACAATTTAACGTGGGATCCGAACCACGGTAGAGGCCTAGCATTCTACACATTCACAAGTTGTGATTAATACACGTCTTGTCAGAGGTGAAGGAAGGGTTTGGTAATCAGATAAATCTGTGCCGGGACCAAGTATTTCGGTATCAAGTGTACGCTCTTTATGTTACATTTTTGTTTTGTTTAGATCTACATTTTTGATCAAAATAGCCAAGTGTTGGGATGAAATTTCTAAAGCTACATTCTAGTAGGCGAAGCAAATGCAAATATATTGGGGTTGATGTAGGCGTTTTGCAATTTGCACCCTGTAAGCTGTTCACATACACATACATACATGCCAGTGGCGTGTCATGGAGTGTTGCAAAGGAAGCAGATGTTAAAACTGTACCTGTGATATGTTCTCACCCATTTAGGGCCCTATTTGACCAATCATACATATTCTCTTAATGCCTCACATGGGAATGTATTCCCCCCAATACCTGACCAAGGAATGTTCTACTGAGGGATACGTACATACGTACATACGTACGCACGTACCCACGTACGCACATACGCACATACGCACATACGTACATACGCACATACGTACATACATACATACGTACATACGTACATACATACGTACATACACACACATACATAAATGCATATATACTCAACGGGACAATTTTGTTTACGTTTTTTATATTCATGACTAAGCTAAATCTATTATCATTATAATATTATTTTCATTAATACCTTCATTATAATCATAAATGAAGTCATAGAGGAAATTAACACCAACATATTAAATTTTCTGTTAGTCGCGAGAGGACTTGATTTGTAATCCAGGAATCCAAGGTTTGATTACCATAAAAGGCTGAATATGCATAATTTAAAAATAAGATGTATTTCCATATTTAAAATAGTGTATGTTATGCTACTAATAAATACTCTCTAAGAGACGTTAGATACTTAAATAACTTGTAAAACAATCCGTATCTTGACTAGTATTATAGCGATAACAGCTTCGATCAATTCATGGAAGGCTCCCTTCAGAAAAAATTAAAAAACTTTTTTAGGCATATTGGTTCTCATCAAAACAGTGTGTCATTCTTACCCCCAAAATCCTTATATATAATTTTTGTTTTATCCAAGGTATTTTCGTTCTTCAAGCTAATTAATTTGTTTCAAATGAATAGCTCTCTAATTAAAAGCGCAATTTCAAGCCAACACCTAGACTCACAATAATTAGATTTTGCAAACCTAAAGCTTGCATTTAATTAAAATATAACTAACTGCCTTAGGCTACTGTAGCAAATGGAACGTGTTGCTATGGGAGCAATTAAATTATTTTTTGTTAAAGTTTACTGTGATAATTATCGTAGTGAAATGTAGATAGAGTTCTTTCGATTCTAAGGGTAGCTTGTTGTTGTATCTGGGACTGTGGTTTCTGATCCGGGATATCTAGGTTTAGTTCCAAACAGCTTCATAAAGTTGATTTTGATCTCACTATAACACCATACATATAAATACATATACTTATTGATTCTATTTCCATATGATATATATGTGTTATCTATTTCATACAAATCCCTGTTTTTCAATCTTTTCGAGTTCTAGGGCCCCCCCCGAAGCCAATCATAATTCAACCCCTGTCCCTCCCCCACTCTTTCCACCACCACACAAGGGGAAATTTAAAAAAACCTACGCACACGTTTTTATCACTTTACCAAATCAATTTAATGTTAATACAATAACTAACAAATATAATTGCATTATTATTAAAAATAAGATGTTTTAAGGAGTGTGAAAAGTGATATCTAACGTTAATTCATTGGTCGGCCTGTTTTTTCGGCCATCGGCTTTAGCATTCAGGATCACTGGAAGATAGTTTCATTCGTAGGTTTGGCTCTACTGAACGTATGTTTCTTTATCTATTATTGAGTTTTCTGACGTCTTAGCTCAGTCGGTAGCTTGTCTATCTACCGAGCTAAGGCTCCCGGGTTTGATTCCTGACATGGCTGGAAAATTTATCATTGGTGAAATGTGGGTTCCCCCTTACTCGGCGATTAATTAATGGCTGGGGGCAAGATATTGTGTCTGTTTTAGATTTAAGTTGGTTTGTAAGTCGTGTACTGATATAATGTGTCGGTTCTGAAAGTGAACGTTAAATATCTCGAATAAATTAAAAACATAATATATTATTTAGTTAGCAAAAGCTGAGAACGTTGTCTTGCACAGATATGTGCTGGATAATAGTATCAATTACTTTATTGCCCTTTTTGAAACATCAGGGTAAACAGAGGGAGCATGAAACCAAAATCAAACAACGGTTTTGAATGAAATTTCATCTTCAATGTCGAACCACGAGGCAATTCAATAAGTGTGTCGTCAATAGATGTTTCGCGGACCAGTTGTTGGGAACCTACGCACTTTAGGGTTCATCCTAAACTTATTATTCTTTAAATATAGTTACTGAGCGCCAAAGTAATAATTTAAATATTAATTTCATGTCTTTACAATTACCACTATTAACAACTCCTTTCAACTAGATTCTTTAGAGCTAGAATTCAGACAGTTAAGGTATTAATGAACTATAATAAGTAAATTCCAATTCACAGAAATAAATGTTGAGTGCTTTCCGAGATTTGAGCCCAAAACTATAAAACGTAGACGAATGTGTAAAAATGATCAACTTGAAAAGTTTTAAGAATAAAGAGCATGCATGACTCGGTTTATGGATGTTGTTGAAGTGAAGGGAATATACAAGGATAGGGAAGTGTGGAGAAAGTTAGTGAGGATGGATTAAGTACGGAGTTGTTTTTTAAGTTATATTCACCGTTTCTTGCCTACCTCGTAAGAGAACGGTATGATTAGGTATGTAGTATAAAACCAATAGCCAATATTTATAATGAGATACCTGAGGTGTTTACGACTTAATTGGATTGGTAAAAATTGCGAGCTAAGAATGGTATTTTTGTAGTCCTCACAGCAAAAAAAAAAGAAAAAAAAAAAGAAAAAAAAATAACTGAAATATTTCCTTGTAGAAATGTAACTTATAGTTTAATATTATTCACAAGGTGATATCAACAGTTCTTGAATATATTTTAAAAGTCTCATATAATTTAATGACAGCCTTTTCTCTTCATTTAAAATGTTTCTTATCAAATGATATTATGCTCAAAACAAATATTAAAGAACATTAAGTTTCTAATGGAGCAATATTTTATTTTATTTTATTTGCCAAAAAAATTTGGTTTTTTAAGAACTGCAAAGATATTCAACTTTTCTCGCGTCCCCTTTTATCCTAACTTAGCTAACTTATCTAACATGGTCTAATTTTTTCAATATTTTTTTTGGTGAAAGTTTATCAATTCAAACTAATGATGATGACTTTAACCTTAGTTTAAATTTAAGATATATGTCAGATATACTTTAATATAAAACTATTTTGAAACTTGTGTAGTTTTTTTTTTAATGCTAAGTGAGACTCAAACGAGATATAAATATTAATTTAAGATGATATAGCTTGCCTTAAAAATACTTGTACTAAGAAAAAAGAACACATATAATTAAATTGAAATTAATTCAAAATTGATTTAAACATATTCAGTTATATTCGTTGATATATATAATAGAACACAATCACCCACAAAAAATTTGTGCTCCAAAAGTAGATTATCATACAAAGTATAACTACCACTAATCTATGAGCAAAAGATACTTCGGCTATAAAAACATTCCTAAGTCATTGATTTTATTTTTAGTGGCAGTTTAATTATTATTTATGGTTGGGAACCGAATCTTACTACTGTCCAGACTCTATCACCTTGAAATATATATATATCACCTGTCTTACTACTCGTTCGTACTATACACCTATATAATAATTAAACTAATGGGTTAGGGATGAAAAGTTTGCATGTTGAGGAAGTGTACCCGCATTTGCGTGAGAAGAAAGTGGTAAACCATTCAGGAAAGGTCACCCTTAGTACACCCGACTGGGATCGAACCTACGATCTCCCCGTCATCGGACAGTCAAGTCTATTACGAGAGTAGCGCCTTAGAACATGTGGCCACTGAAGCCATCGAATTTAGTTAATACTTCTTTGAATCGTTTAAAAAGTCAAACAAAAAAATTTGATTGGTTTATGAAGCTTCCACGGCTGCTTAAACGATTCAATTTTTTGTTTCTTTCTCTCGCGGCCAAAGGAAGGCGGTTCTCGGAATTATTTGCCGGCAAAAAATTAACTCTTCTCCGGAAAAGGGTTTGCTTGCAAACCAATTAGCAAGGGATAACACGCCTAAACCAGCTTTTTATCGTTGAGTGTGCCAATGTAATTGGAGGCAGAGAATATTGGAAGCTTTTTATTTTCGTCAAATATTTATTTGAGCCTTGTTTTATGAGTCTCATAAACTATAATTCCTCATTTTAATAAAAATTGAATCTAAAGCTTACACTTATATTTATTTATGTTGTTGTTTTTATTATAATGCTTGGATTCTAACTACTTTCTGAGATAAAATCATTTTATTAAGTTTTGTTATGCAGCCGCACTTTTGTGGGAAATACATTATAGGATAAAATGCTCAGTAAGCCCGGCCGGAATTAAAACCCCGACTTTCCATTGATGACAAATTAGACTAGACACCCTTTGAAATTTAGTCCACATGCCCACTGGTATTGGTCTGTGTTGAAAGATATATTTAAAGGGGGTCGAACTTGAGCCAGAACCGATAACAGAAATTAATTGGTTATTTTTAAGGAACCATATAGAAACCCTAGAAATAATTTGCTTTGTAACCATAGCGGAATTTGAATGGATGTATATTTTTAAGGTTTAAGGCTATTATTGGTTTCTAAAGGTTATGTATTATAATTCCTTTTTCATAATTGCATTTTATGCCCTTCTTTCTTTAACTCAATTTTGTTTTGCGGGATTTTTGTTCAATTTCTAATTGTATTTTAAAAGACCTAGAACCACAACCTGATTAATAACCGAAAAGAACAGGAACTTTTAATTTTCTCTAAGCGGAAACAGTTCCGGAACCTTAAAATTTCACTTGGAGAACCGGAATAGCAACCGGAACCGATACATATTTGGGTGTAACGCCTTTATATTTAATAATATATAATTTATATATTTAATTAGTATTTAATTTGGTTTTGTAGAAATAAAAAAGCACATTGACGTGGCTATTTCAAAGTTTATTACTCGATTCAAAATTATTTTCAATGCAAAGGTCCCTCACTGGTGGACAGGTGGATAAACTAATCAATCTTGTCTCTTTGGGTTTACCGTTAACTGGAAGGACATCGTTTGGATCTCAGACTAGTATAATGAGCGTTTCTTTTTCACTAGCTTAAATAATTTTCCTCTCTCCATCAATTCAGATACCTTCCTCTAAATTATAACTTCCTCATCTATACCCCAATATCAAAATATCCTGTTCATCCAGATTGCTCGTAATACGGGATGTAAAAATATCGCCTTTTTTTTTAAAGTTAAGGATTAATTAGGAAACAATATATTTTAATAATTAACACCATGTGAGAATATGATATCTTGTGGTGTGTAACCAGAAACGTCTTACTAAGTAAGATTCGTATTAAATTATAAATATTTAAGTTTAATCATTTATTGAAAAAAACTATGTTTATGTTAATTGGATTAGTTTGATTATATCTCAAGAGGTGGACCCCTATTGAAAAATAAATCATTACCTCATAAAAAGATGTATGTTAACAATGATAAAAAATCCTTTTTTTACTTTCTTACAGGTAGAGAAAGTATGGTGATCGTCAAAAAAATCGAGCTCGAGATTTTGATGAATCTTGACGTTTCATGACTCCCTGAATCCGAAAAAGTGGTTTTTGAATTTCCGTCTGTCTGTCTGTCTGTCTGTACCTCCAACTAGAGCCTAAACTATTTTACCGATTGAGCTAAAACTTGATATCTAGGGTTTTCATAGGGTTGCCCCGAGGGGTTTTGGAATTGGATATCTACCCCTAAAATTAAGGGTAGTTTACTGAAGGGAAAAAAGAGAAAAAGTCGATTTTATCAAAGTCGGCTCTAACGATTTTGATTAAATTTCATTTATGAACATTAATCAATATTACAAACAAAATGGCTACTCTCAATATTTCAGCAAAATGGCTTTAAGGGCTCCGGTCTGATGCGTAAATTAACATTTTTTATAATAGATCCGAAACTATTTGAGATATGAAATTACTTAGCATTACAAATATGTATATATATATTTATAATACAAATATTTTATTCGAAACATATTTTTATAAAATCAATAAATTTCAATCTATATGCAATTATATGATTTTTTTTTTTTTAACTTTTTGGACATTAAAGTTTAATATTGCGACCGTAAAAAAAACTAACCTGAAATGTTGATGGATGTCAACGTCTCATGACCCTCACAACCCTAAAAAATAGTATTTGCAATGCCGCTTGTCTGTGTGTCTATAAAAACTTAAAATTAAGGGTAGTTTACTGAAGGGCGAAAAGAGAAAAAATTGGTTTTCTCAAAATCTGCTCAAACGATTTTGATTAAAATTCGTATCTAGGCGTTGATTAAGATTATAAATAAATTGGCTATTTTAATTTTCTTATGAAAATGATTTTTAGGGTACTTTACAGAAGCGTTAATTTCCGTATCTCCACAACTGTTTGAGAAACTAAACAACTTATCATTGCAAAATTGTAGGACTGTTAGAAATAAAAAACTTTTATTTGACATATATTTTTATAAAAGCAACAGTTTCTGAGATATTTGCAAATATATTAATACAATTTTGTGAGCTTTAGTTGTAAAGAGATACTACTTAAGTCTTAACGCAATAATTCTCCAATGCCATAGGGTAATTAAATATAAGTAAGTATCTAAAAAAGGTATGTTATTTTTCCTTAAAGCTCTTAGGAGAAATGTTTGCACAGCAATGATCTATCTCCATTTTAGACTCAATAGTCAATATCTACATTTTTTATTGGTCAAAATGTAAAAATGAATAATTAATTATCAATGCGATGACTTGAAGATCTGCAACACCTTATAAAATGTTAAAATTTTAACCAGAAGTCGAAATTTTAATACGAAGTTTTGACCCTTGTGGAAGACATTAAACTGTTTGAAATGCTCTTAGGTGGACAAAGATGCGCCTCTTTTCTCATTGATTCTATATCATTGTATATTATTTTATGCGTGTTCTTATGTGGAGTGGTGATGATACAATGTACATTATTCCGTTCAGAAATCTTACGAGTTTATAGAAAGAGAGAGAAAGTCTGTGCGGTGCGGTGCGCCGTACCATTTATTTTCTTTGGCACTGCTTATTACTACCCGTTCAGGCTGTACACATATTCACCAATAATGATAATCGTTTTAGGGATTAAGGAGATTACAATTAGGTAAAGTGTACCTGCTTTGCGTGGAAAATTATTTTGGAAAAATCACTCTCATTACATCCGACCGATATTTGAACCTCGATCATCCTGTCATTGACAGTCTAGTCTACTTTGAGAGTAGTGCCTTAGACTACGCGGCCACTGAATCGGGTTACAAAGATTATTGATGGTAAGACTTTTATTTGAATATGATAAATGAAAAAGAAACACTACTTTTGTGCGTTTCTTATTTCTTATAATAATATAGTTAGGATGCTTGTTTTAGGCTAGCAAAGTTTTTATAATAACAACAGTAAAATAAACCCTTTCCTATATAATAACATTTTTTATGTTTCGTGTTTAGTGTACATTTGTATTAGGTGTTCTGTCTTACGACAAGTAGGCCTACATTCCTTTTGTCAGGGAACTTTGACCACAAATGCGCCACGTTCTCTGCCTCCTCCTTCAGCTCCCAGAATTTTCTTCTTTCCTTACATTAATCTAGTATTTGAATCCTCCTTCTTCCTAAGCTCCTCTTTACCTCAACCTTTACTTCTATGACGTCGTGTAATATTTATTTCTATGACTAAAGATACGTCCGATCCAGTTTGCTTTGCGCTGAAGAATCACATATGAAATGGTTCTCTTTGCACCCACTCTTCATAGGACTTCATCATTTATCACCCCGCCTGTCCACCTAATCTTCTTAAGTCGTCTCCAGCACCACATTTCAAAGCATCCAAATATTTCTTTTCCCCTTTCCTGAGAGTCCAAGTTTCTGCTCCATACATGTGATGCTCCAAATGTAGTATTTCATAAGTTTCTTCCTCAGTTCAAAACTCAACATACAGTCATCAGTAGCCTCGTCTTGTTGAAAGCTTCCTTGGCCATGGCGATCCTAGACCTAATTTCTTTAGTGCAGTATGCATCCTTTGTCAGCAGACTTCCCAGGTATTTGAACTTCTCTACGTTTTCCAACTCCTGGTTTCAATTTTGATTTTCAGCTGCTCTTCAATTTTTGAAATCACCGTCACTTTTGACTTCTCAATGTTGATCTCCATGCCATATCTTCTTCATATTACACTAGCCGGTTAGTCAATTCCTGAAACTTTTTTTTCTTCTTCTGCATCTTTTGCATCATCTGCATATTTTATTGTGTTTATGACGATCCTCCATCCTGAAATTGTCACGTCCCTGTAGGGCTTCATAAAAACATATATTAATAATAATAATAGACCTAATAGAAGGTCCACCACTTATTCCAACAACAATACCATGAATTTTGTATTTGATAATAATAATAATAATAATAATAATAATAATAATAATAATAATTGTAATTGTGTTCTTACTTGGAGACCAAATAAAACTGCTTATAACTTCATGTTTTTTTTTTCTCTTTCAAAGCTGTCCGTCTATTCTATTTCACTTCAGCTGCTTGAAAGATCTCATTCGTAAACGACACAAACCTGTCCCGCATCTTATATACCCCCACCCAGATTTGAACACTCCCCCCCCCCCCCCCCCGCGATCCGGCTCTTTTTCTTCTCTGGGTGCCAGAAACAGTCTATTGTGTGTGCATTACGTCTCCCTTTTAGAAGCATGAAAAGGGACTAGCAAGGCCTCATAATCGGTTTAAAGCCTTCAAAACAATTTGTAAAAGCGACCGCCCCTAAGCGGCCATTGTTTTTTTTTGTTGAAAAAAGGCAGGTGGGTCAAACTCCTCTATGTGTCATCTATAAAACATTCTACGATGGATAATGCCATCTACTATTAGGTAGTGTACTCACAATATCAAGCTGAAATGCAAAAGGTGGACATAGATTCGTTTTAGTACTATGTAATATAATTTTTCGAAATGGAAATTGGCTTCTTTGATTAACATGAAATACACTGATATAACTTTTATATTTAATGTTGGTGCATTAATTCAATCCATACTTTCAAATTTAAGCCTGTGTTAATTCAAGTTTTTTTTTTTATTTCGAATTGAACTTTCTCTTTGCTTCCTAATTCACATAGAATATTTATATAAAAATGTTTTAAGTTAAACCCAAATTAAATGTCTTATAATAATAATAGGCGTTATCTACATAATTTATGTACACCTCCCTTAAACCACACTCCTCATTCCTACCCTTTTATTAGGCTCTTTATAACGCACATTTATAATATATTAACTACAAAAGTACACCTTTTAAACATATAAAAATCCTGCGAAAGTAATACGCTACACAACAAAATTATAATAATAATCACTTAATAAATATTTAATGTATAAAAATATTCAGATATCTATACAAATAAGCTTTTTACTGCATTATTTAAGGAAATATAAAAACCAATTTTCTATCTTTTATAGTTATTGGTGCTTCGAACATTATTTCCCAAACCGTGTACTTAGTCCCTTTTGGCTATATCCCTTAACCATATTGCACCGGTCTAGGAGTGTCGTGCCCCCCCCCCCCCCCTCTTCAACCCTGTCAATTTTGAAAACGTTCAATGCAGATGAATAAGTTGCAGTAGCACACCAGTCCGTGAAAAAATTGGGGGGAAGGATAAGAAAAAAAGATAGAGGGAAGGGGCCCCCCCCCAACCTTTAGTGCCCAAGGGATGCTACCCTTGAATGAAAAGGGTGTTTACTTAAATCTATCTCTGAAGCACTTTTCGTCTTCTGCCTGAGCTGACAGTGGAGGACCGATCTCCTGTTGTTTTAATAACACCGTACACTCGAACGATGCGATGCGAAAAGGTTTTAAGTCAAACGGGGAACATTATTTTGATTTTTTATTGAAGGAGGTTCTTGTTTTTAATGACGTAGATAAAAAAGTTTAAAATAATTTTAAACATTCGACAAGTTAAGTTTGCATTGTGTCTTGTTATCAAATTATAATTGTTGCTAGGTTAGTTTATTTTAAACTTTATATAATTGATAGTAAAGGTAGTTTGTTTCAAACGATACCCTGATTTTAGTTGGAAGAACAGAAGATAAAATCCAAACATATTTTTTTGCGACCGATATTGATAAGATTTACTATATTATTTGTGTTATTTTATAGGCATTGATAATATTTATCAAACGTGGCAGCTGCAGATAACATGATCTTGATCTATTAATATAATAAATTGATTTAGTAGCTTTAGTATCTAGTTTCTACTGTTCTTCCTACCAAATTCTTACTTTAGTATATTATTGTTATAAAAGTATTTTTTTCTTCTTAAAGATGTTACGAGTTTAGTGTGTTTCAAATAAAAATTTATTTCCAACCTAGTTTTTAATTAAAACTATATATTGAATTAAATGTAATATTGCTTCAGTTGATATGTTTAAATTAAATTTCTATACATAGCTACTTGAAAAAAATATATAATATCTGTCATCGACTTCATGGAATTGGAACAGGACTTTCTTTCTATATTTAAAAATATTTCTGTTCAAATATTATTATGCCTATAAACATTAATATTAGAGAACAGTTTTGATTACTGTATGTAAAAAATTAAACCAAAAATATCACCCGAAGCAATATTTTCCCATAAAGATGTTTTGTTATAAAAATTGCCAAGATACTTACATTAACTCGCTCCACCCTCTACCCCTAAAACAAGACTTAAAATAAGTACGCCACAAATAACGCTTAAGAATATTATTTAAATTAATCAATATTAAATGGTAGTAAATTCTGTCAAAAGTTCATAATAATACACCGATTATCCTTGGGACTTAGTGGCTAGAGAAGTTGATCAAAGTTTTGGAAGAGCTTGGTTCGATTCCTTGTGAAACTGATGAAAATATGTATATTTATTTATTGTATAGGCCTATGTGTTTGTCTTGCTATCCAATTGTAACCTTAGACTGAACAAGGTGTAGAATATCATCCCTTTCACCTCCCATGGATACTGTCCATTACTGCAACCTTAGACTGAACAAGGTGTAGAATATCATCCCTTTCACCTCCCATGGATACCTTCCATTACTGCTACCTTAAACTGAACAAGGTGTAGAATATCATCCCTTCACCTCCCATGAATACTGTCCAATACTGCTAACCTTAGACTGAACAAGGTGTAGAATATCATCCCTTCACCTCTCATTGATACTCTTCATTACTGCAACCTTATAACTGAACAAGGTGTAGAATATCATCCCTCTCACCTCCATGATACTTCATTACTGCAACCTTAGACTGAACAATTGTAGAATATCATCCCTTTCACCTCCATTGATACTGTCCATTACTGCAACTTAGACTGAACAAGGTGTAGAATATCATCCCTTTCACCTCCCATGGATACTGTCCATTATTGGAACCTTAGACTGAACAAGGTGTAGAATATCATCCCTTCACCTCCCATGGATACTGTTCATTACTGCAACCTTAGACTGAACAAGGTGTAGAATATCATCCCTTTCACCTCCCATGGAACTGTCCATTACTGCAATCTTAGACTGAACAAGGTGTAGAATATCATCCCTTTCACCTCCCATGGATACTGTCCATTACTGCAACCTTAGAACTGAACAAGGTGTAGAATATCATCCCTTTCACCTCCCATGGATACTTTCATTACTGCAACCTTAGACTGAACAAGGTTTAGAATATCATCCCTTCACCTCCCATGGATATGTTCCATTACTGCAATCTTAGATTGAACAAGGTTTAGAATATCATCCCTTCACCTCCTCAGAATTCATTACGCAACCTGACTGAACAGGTTAATATCATCCCTCTCACCTCCCATGGATACTGTTCATTACTGCAACCTTAGACTGAACAAGGTGTAGAATATCATCCCTTTCACCTCTCATTGATACTGTTCATTACTGCAACCTTAGACTGAACAAGGTGTAGAATATCATCCCTCTCACCTCCCTCGGAGAATGTCAGTTCGAATCCTACCTTGGTAATAAACACCTCTCCCTCCCTCCAGTTAGAAGTGCGAGTCCGTGTGAGGGGTGATTTGATCGCCCCCTGCTGTGTGGCCCTGGCTCAATGATGTGTTGTCAGTAAGTGAAGGGGGTGGGTTTCGGTAAGGTGGGTCAGGGGTGAAGGGAGGGTCATCACTGTGCTGATTAGGAGGAGAGGGAAGGCACAGAGTCAGAGCATGGAACGGAACAGTCGAAACAAGATCTGTTACTTCACTGGTCAATGAATCAATCCCTTTACGAGAGTGAGGAAAAAAAGATCGAATTTATCGTAACAAGTTTGTTCTTAGTTTGATTCAAGACTAAATAATAAAATCTACAGGGTGTTTAACTAAATAGCAACGTCTCCTGCTTGAACTAAGGGGACAGTAAATATATATCTTTTAAGTATAGAAAAAAAGTTTCCTTTAATAAGTGCAATTTTTTATTATTGTTAACTATTTTTTATTGTGGTAGTACTATAAATAAGTTAAAATAATAATAATTTAATAATAATAATAATAATATAATAATAATAATAATAATATAATAATAATAATAATAATCAGAGCCTCATGATTTATATGGTGAATGAAAAAGACGCCCGATTTAGTTTTTAAGTTTTCCGTAAAAGTCGATGAATAAGGTGTGAATTACAAAAATACATTTGAACTAAATTATCTAATTAAGCAACAAAGCGTTAGACAGTGGGTTTTTTTACCAAACTTTGTGAACTAGCTGACTTTGTTGGTACAAACTACACTTCCAGACAATGTTTGAACATGGTTTAAACTAAACATATTAGAACTGTAAAACCAAAAATTACATTTTTTTGCGACAAAAACGGTAAAAAACTATCTCAAGTCCGCAAAAAATGTGCTGTCAACTTATTAAAAAAGTAAGATTTAGTGGCAGCTGGTCCGGGAAAAATATGTACAAGTCACAAAGACAAAATATTACACAAAAATCATCTTGTTACTTCACAAAAATTGTGATTATATTTTTAAATCTCAATTTAGGCTAGAAAAATACAAAATAACTACTCAACATCACCAAACTGCAACATGCCAAATGCCGAAAAACGCGACTAAATCGCGATTATCGCGGACATCGTTTAAAATTGCGAATATCGCGCTAAAACGCCGATTTCGCGAATTATCGCGACAATTCTGAGCATATATTTGCAATCAGGGTAACCTCAAATGTGAACATCTGAAAGAAAAAATGCCATATCTAACATTCGCGAATTATCGCGATCTCCACAAACGCAGGGCTCTGATAATAATAATAATAATAATAATAATAAAACATATAAGCATTTACTTGCTGTCCATTGAATAAAAACCATAAGCAAATGCTTATTCTCCAAGCAAATCCTGCAGAAAAAAGCATTTACTGGAAATTTAAAACATATGCTGGAATTGTTTATGTACATGTTTAGAATACAATGAACAAAGTTTTGCATATATTAACGTTTACTAGCATCGTCTAAGAAATCTTTTAGGTTGCTCAGGCTGTGCTTGAAGGATATCAAAAGATTGCATTCATGGCAGCTTATGAACATTCGTAAAACTAAAGTTTACTGGGCTGGGAAAGATACAAATTAATATGATTACAAAAAATTGTGTCATTTTATGAGGTTAATGTGCAGTGGTTAAGTTACTATTTCTTAGATGAAATGGCAGAAAAAAGAGGTGCTACTCTAACCTCAAAAGACCGAATGATTTTTATTAATTTTTTTTACGATGCGTATCAGACCTTGGATACCAAAATGGGGTCGGAGCAGAAATTGATGTTCATCAGAGTACAGTAAACAAAGTAGTAAAAGATGTTATGTAAAAAATACTGATTACTGCTGAAAAGTGGATAAAATTCCCAAGCACGCCTAATATAATCAATATTGTAAAAAAAAAAGGTGGTTTAAAAAATATAAATTTCCATTTGATTTGGTGCTATTGATTGCAAGCAAGTTCAAATCCTAAAATTTGAAGAGTATGGGGATGAATATATCAACAGGAAAGGATTTACAAGCATAAATGTTCAGGTAACATGTGATGCTAGTGAGATCTTCACTAGAGTTGATGCACAGTTGCCAGGGAGTGTCCACGACAACCACATATTTAAAAATTCAAAACTTTTAGAATTGTTACAAAATTCAGCGACCGACTGTTTGTTTCTAGGGGACAGTGGTTACCCACTATGTCCTTGGCTTATGGTCCCAAATAAAAACCACAGAACAACCAGCAAATTAAATTTAACAAGATACATCTAGAAAAACAACATTCTCCTTTATTTCTTAGTAAAAAATATTTAAGGTCTGAAAGGGTTAAGATTGTAATATCACAGTGGATAATATGCCAAGGAAGAGATAATAAATTTAAACAAATTTAGTAATATTTAAAATAGATATTTCCGTTACTGGGCAGCATTTCTATCAAGTGTATCTACGACATAACACACGACACAAGCACACTAACTAACCTAACCTAACCTAACCTAACCTAACCTACATGTTATAAAAACATAATACAGCTTACCTGGAATTTTGGCAAATGTTGGGTTGCACTAGGTCCAGGTCCCAAGTCTTGTATACCATTTTTTGTTTCCCGTTTGGTTTCTTTCAAACTTTTTTTAGTTTCTGATTTCATTTTATTTATTTTTCCAAAAATTTGTTTATCATACATTTTTTCATTGAATTGTTTTTCGTAGAGCAGACACAGCTCTGCAATTGCAGTGTCCTTTTTTGCTTTTATGTAGGGCAATTGTGTTTATCAAAAACAATTTTGTGCTCATTTAGCATCATGACAAAGTGTAAATTTTTATCCCTCCCATCATCTCCATAGTTACTTTGTTCATTATCACTATTGACTGAATCCATGTTTTATTTAAAGAAATAGTATTTTAATAGCCTAAACACTAACAAAAAAAATTTATATAACCTCTGTTTACATGTGAAATCAGCTGATACCAAGCAAATGCTGAAATTCAAGAAGCTTTGGCTTGCATATGCTAAAATTGTTTATTCATAGTAGCTTTAAGCAAATACTTATTCTTTAAGCAGATGCTTAGCAATCTTTTGCTTATACTGGTTAGAATCTGCTAGTAAGCATCCTTATATATAATTTGATAAGCCCTTTTCCGGTAATAAAAATTATAAGGAAATGACTAAACAGATTTTAACAAACGACCACTCATTTTAACGGTTAGGAGTCCAGGATCTCGGTGAAAATAGTAGTTTTCCACAAAATACCAATCTCCACAGAGAATTTTCAATTTTTCATGATTTGTTTAATCACCATGGAAACCATTATTTGCTGCATGGTTGTAAATCTATAAATAAAATGTACCTCTTTGGCTAAAAAATAATAACTCAATCTTTATCAAAACACATCACAATTTTCTCTTTGGATGCTGGCCATAATACATCTAAGCTGATATCAGTAAACTGGGAAACATTTATTTTTTATTTGAATGTTGCTGTCGTTAATTTGCATTTAAATCAATAATATAAAAAAAAATATTTGAATGTTATTATCATTAATTGGCATTTAAATAAATAATATAAACTTTTTTATTGGAATGCTGTTATCATTAATTGGCATATAAATCAATAATATTGAGCATAATAATTCGAAAATTAAAAGGTTAAGTTAAATTAACGAAAATATTGTTACGTTTGATTTCGCGCATGATAAAATGATGTTTAAATATGTTAAGGTAGGTATTATAAGCTCAAAAACCGATAAAATGATCTTGAATAATATTTAGAAATAGCCATTTTAACTAATTAAGTATGAGTTTTGGTGTTAATTTTTTTTCAAATAACGGGTTTTGATGTTCGTTTTATTCAAATAATGGGTTTTGATGTTCAATTTAGCGAATAACACAATACAAATACATGAGCTAAAGCTATGTTTTAATTTTAACACCTAGTTTTGAGGATATGATATTTAAAAGTAATGTTTTGTGTTCCCCATCTATCTTTTCACATTATTACAAATACGGTAAGCTCAGTTATGTTTCCATGTTGATACTTAATTTTGAGGGAATGATATTTCAAAGTACAGTAATGTTGGAGTACCACATTTATCTTTTCACATTCTCTTTCTCTATCCGACACTTTCTCTCGCCCTCTCACATACTCTCACTCACTCTCTTTCCCCTCACACACACACACACATACACACACGCACATTTTTATATATATTTAATAAGCCCATTTTTTATGGTTGAAATTAAGAGTAAACGGTTTTACTGATTTTAACCAATGAAGTCATTTTAAAGGTTAGGGGTCCAGGATGCGCAAAAATATTAGCCTAAAACTAAAACTAAATTTTCCTTGCGAGTTTTTCATATTTTCACTCTTCATGGGAGCTGATCAACTGCACAATCATTCTTTGTTTACATCACCATTGAAACCATTATTTGCCTATTATTGAATATCAGTAAATAAAATATCTGCCTTTGTTTAAATATAATAAGAGTTTAATAATTCTTACTTGAGTGGTTCGGTGCAACGAATAGATAGCGAGCTGGGAGAGGGGTAGTTTTAAATTTCTCATTGTGGACGAAAGAGGGAAAATATAAGTTTTGATTCAAATCAAACAATGAAAGCTAAATATCCATGTTATTTGATAGCCTTTGACGAATAAAATTTTAATTAGAAAGTCAAGTGAAGTCTCATTATGTATATTTCTCCCTTTAAAAAAATCTAGAATGAATTTTAGGCCATAATATTCAGGCATCGCTGCAACGATCCACTAGTATTCTTAATTTTCATTAATCAATGCCAGTCTTTTCTTCTGAAAATGTTACAATTTTTACTCGTATTGTTTCACTTGTCTACAAAGATATTATCTAACATAAAACGTGTTAAAGTTTACATTACATTACAGTTGTTACAGACAAATATCTCTTTGATATCCAGACAAATTACAAGATCTACAGTAGCCCCATGGCTTCTTTGGTGCTGACTGACAGCTGACGGCTTTGAAAAGCTACCGGACCAAATTATGTATCCCTACGCCGAACCATATGATCTGCAAAAAACATGTGTTTAGCAGCTGTCACTTCTGACTGTCAAAATTCAGGTATATACCTAACTGTTGACTGTCAGAAGTCAGCTGTGAACTGTTAGTCAGCACCAAAGAAGCCATGGGGCTAGTATACTTTCTCATATTCACACACCGGTTAAAGCATTAATACGTGGGAGTGCATCCAGTAATTTATTTAGTCGTCAGATAGGGGCTTCCTTCCATGCAATTTGGGCTATGACCCTGTAGATATAGTCTCGTACTCATCAATGATTAAGTTATACTTTGACAAATGTGATTTAGCTTAAATTCATTTTCAAAGGGACAAAAATAATAACTACAGTTTGCAAGGCGATAATTATAGTTTGTACGTTTAGCTTTTATTTAAATAAAGAGTTAAACTTTTAACTTAAACTCATTTGACCATCAAAATTTTACCATATGATTTTAACAAGTGTATGGTCACAAACTGTAAATAGTGATTGAATGATTTAAATAATTACAGTTCACAAGTTATTTGGAGTCAAACTTGTTATTTTATTCTCTTTTCTTACCATTGCTAAGTTAAAATAGTTAATAAATGGGGCTGGAACTTTGTATTTAGCTAGACATTCATAAAGTTGTACAGATTGAAATATTTATAATATCGATGGTATTAATATTAACACTATAAATATTAATATAAACTATTAATTTTAATATGTATTGATCTTATTAATATTTCATTGAAATAGTTAAGTTATTATTATTTTTTATTATTATTAATACTCTAATTATTTAATTCTGTACACCTCATATGAATGTATAACTACACAAAATTTCAACGCCATACATTAACTACTTTAACCTTAACAACGGTACAGGAAAAATATTAAATATAAAGTCTGACCCCAAATAACTCATGAACTGTAATGATTTGAAATCATTCAATCACTATTTACACTTTATGATCACACACTTGTTAACATTGTACGGTACAATTTTGATGGTCGAACGAGCTTAAAAGAAACGACCCAAGTTGTCATGAACGAACTATATATAGTAGTAATAATAATCTCAACTCGCGATATTATTCCTTCAGACCTGGATTTATCGGTGAGAGATCTCGATCGGAGCCATCTACGCCCACTTTAATCCATGGCCAAGGGCACACAGATAATAATTATTGGAACCGTGACAAGAGGGGTGGCATTCTCTCCGCAAGTGGGGAATGAAGGTGGGGGGTGATCACGTAGGGGAAATATTGTACGGTTGCCGTTGAAGGGGAAAGGGGGGAAGGGGGGTTCCTCACTGGTCCACGCTTTGCAGCTGTTGCTTTGCAACACAACGATTTCGACTAGACCGATCTTTTGCCTTGTAGCTCTGGATGGAACTTAACACAACACTGGAAGCAAAAGCAGTTATGCCCCAAGCACACGAAGGAGCTTTTCATACTTGATTCAAAAGAGAATATTGTATGGAAATACTTTCAGCAGCTATCACGAAATAACCTGAGAAGTAGCTACTACTAAACTTAACTACGTACATTCACCCTGTCAACCAACAAAAATAAGATTTCTTTCAGTAATATTAATAATTCATTTATTTCGATTTAATAAGAGCTAATAATATATGATGATTGAAGTATAATAATTATTATTAATCAGGTATTAGAGGGGATAAACCATTCGATAATTAAGGTATCTAGTTTTTTAACGAGTGAATTTAATTCATTTGATAAATTTGAATAATTTAATTATATAATTTAATTTTTATTGATAATATATAAGGGGTTTAACTTTTACATATATTTATAGCTATTATTTATTTTAATTTTTTTGGTTTTATTTATCATATTTATTGACTTAATATTATTTAAAAAATGTTTTTGTGTAAAATAATTTAAAACAGTAATGATCTTTTGTGAGTGTATGAATAAAATGTTTTAGCTATATTTCAAGACAAACCTGCCTCTTATATCTAATATTATATAGGCCTATGTATATAAGGAAATATTTAATTAAAAGCATTTACCTCAAAATAATGTTACATACAAATTTGAAAGGCAGAGAAATCATAGTTCAATTTGCTAATGTAGGACTACGTGTAGCTATTCTGCGAATGCTTTTGTACACGAACATAGTTGAAAACTTTTAGCTGTGCTTACTACAAAACTACTCACAAATTTCACTGATAGCTGCTTGTGTTTCCCGCCCTGATTCGTATTGTAATTGTTTAAATTTGGAGTTTATAAGTATAAAGTGAGCAGGCTGATTCTTACCTAGTTAAGAAACTCAATTCATATAATAAATGAATGAACCACAACATTAAATGACGCGTATCGAGAAACAAGGACACTTCATAAGCGGAGGGGAAGGAGGTCATCTCACTTTTCGGGTTGATCCCCATACATCGCCAGTCGTAAAACAGTGGCAAAAATCTTTTAGTGTGATTTTTTTCGATTTTTTTTTTCCTTTTTCTACACTTCTACAGGATTACTAAATGACTTGGAGGAAAGAAGAAAATTCTGGGAGCTGAAGAAGGAGGCAGAAGCGCATTGGCGGTCTAAGTTAACTGACAAAAGGGATGGACCTGTCGTATGACAGAACACCTAATAGTAATAATAATAAAACTGGATCAATTATCTGGATTTTTGACTGTACGGAATATTTAGTTAGCACCGCGTTTTACAAACCGTTCGGGTTATACGCCTAAGTACAAATTACGCTAATGGGTTAAGAATTGGGAAAGTTGGATATAGAAGAAATGAACCCGGATCTGCGTGGAAGGAGAGTGGAAAACCAATTTGGGAAAACCAACCCCAGTTCACCCAACTGAGACTCGAACCTTGATCTTCCCGTTCTCAACAGCTTAGCTCATCACGAAACTAGTGTGTTAACTAACTACGCCACCGAGGTGGGTTGTACGGAAAAACCTAGGTCCTAATTAGTCCGGATAGTCAGGGCTCTATTGTATTGGTTTATCATTTGATAAACCTTATCATACTACCCGTCTGGCAATCCACTTATTTACACTATTAGAGTAAGGATAAGGAAGGTAGAATTAAAGAAGAAGTGTTTCCACATTTTGGGAAGTGAAAGAGGAAATATCCACAGCAGTACTACACCTGGCTGGGATTTAAAAAAACCCAATCCCTCCGTAACTGACAAACCAGTCTACATCAGACGGACGTATTTGTCCACGTGTTCACTCAAATTATTATTTTTTTAATCCGTCACTGGGTCACTTTATTAATTAAATAAAAAAATATATAAATCATTTATTTGAATGTTTTCGCAGAGCTACCAACCCCCACACACGCTAATGTGACATACACCGATTCAGCTCGGAGCACACATCTTTAAACCACCAACAAGAAACGAGTATACGCAACGTCAATTCTCTTTTGTCACTGCAATCTTCCCCTTGAGCTTAAAATTACCCCCCTGACCTTGTTTCCTCTCACATGGGGACAGTTCGTTTTTTTTTCTCCTCTCCCCCTCATACATATCCCCTTCTAAACTCCCTTTCGATCACTCTTTCATTTTTAACCTCCCAATCTCGAGTAAGGCAGTGTACGGCCGATCGCAGACCCAAGCTTCGGAACACCGCATCGTATAACTCTGCTCTCGGTCGACTGCGCATGCTCACAAGTGACACACAACTCATATATCACCCGGTACAGTCTGGAGCCAAGTAAATTGGGTACTGGTACCATTATTTTTATAGGAGAAAAAGGATACTATTGGTATTATGACAGATATTGTAATAACACTTTTTAAATGTTTGTTCTTATAGCAGCACGTCTTACTACCCGTTTGGATTGTACGCACGTGTACTAAATACGTTGATGGGTTAGGGACGGGATGGTTGAATTTAGAGGAAGTGTACCCGAATTCGCATGGAGAGAGAAGTAAAACCCATTTAGGGGAAAACCACCCTCAGTACACCCGACCGGATTCAAACCCCAATCGATACGTCATCAATAGGCCAATCTAATGCAAGAGTGACGCCTTAGACCATATGGCCAACGAAGCAGGTATTTACACTTAATATTTTAGAAATATAATCCCATTAAATGGTCAAGGGGGGGCTATGTATAATTAATCACTTACAGAAAACTATTATTCACTCCATTATTTTCTAATTACTACGTTAAGTATTATTAGTGTTAAATAAAAATTAATATTTAGTCATTACCCGGTTTGTTCGTCGCTTAAAGGCGTTACGCTCGCAATAGATTGTTGAAGATGGGGAGGTCGGAGTTCGATACCGGTCAGGTATACTGAGAGTTGTTTTCTCTAAATTGTTTTCAACTCTACCTCCAAGCGAATACGGGTACACTTCCCTTAAACTCAAACTTTTAGTTCCTGGCACATTACTGTAATTAGTACATAAGCAAGAAAAATTGATATACTACTTAGGAGCTCAAATAGGTTAAAATACGCAGACAGTCTAATCGGCGATTAAGTTGTGAACTACGTGACAAATATAATATATTTAACTACGTCACTATACGAGTATATACCATGGGGATGGTGAACAAATCAAAATACATGGTAATAGCTTCAAGTACATTAAGAATAGTACGTACTGTACATGGAGAGTACCGACTATTCATACCACACTTAGCCCTGCCATTGTCCACACTAATGGGCCATCCTGTATATAGCTCTGTATCTCTTGAATAATGCATCGGGCCTGTGGGCGTGGGGTATAGTTCTGCAAATAGGCAACTGACACCCCAAGATAGCATACATCACGCGATACGTCAGTTTCATCAAGATGAAAGAGGCTTCCACCTTCCACCCGCCTCCTCATGCCACCTCTCCACACCTAAAAAAAAAAGGTTAGGGTGCAAAGTAAGTGGCCATGTCTGAATAATACATTAAACACATCACCTGGGAAAAAAAACCTTCTACTCTAGAAATGTTATTTCTAGGATTTCTATAGCACGCACATCAGTCTCTGCTACTAGAGTACGCCCCCGTCTTTCGGAGTGAACAGAAAATTAGGTTGAATCCTCTTCAGGAAGAGCGCCTGCTCTTTTTTTTATCATTCCAATCAACACGTAAACAATTTTTTTCCCGACATCCCATCTTTATATCATGAATGAAAGATGATTCGCCGATCGAATGAATACTATTCTTTAGAATTATCTGAAAATTAAACCTTAATTTCCTTACGATTGAATATTTCGAGCAGCTTTTAAAAACATATATATAATTTTTTTTTGTAATTATTGATAACATTTTACTTATCCTATATTATTAGTGTTATTTTATAGTGTTTTTTTAAAGCCGCGCATCTTACTATCTGGTCTATACACATATTCATGCTCTTACTAATTACTCTAATGTGTTAAGAATGAGAAAGGTTGTATTTATAGTGATTGCACCCACGTTTATATGGAAGGAGAGTGGAAAAGCCGTTAGGAAAAACCACCCTTAGTGCATCCGTCTGAGATTTGTACCCCGTCACTGGAAGTCCTGTCTATTTTAAGAGTGACACCTTAGGCAATTCGCGTGAAAGTGCCTCCTGTGAATTTGTTCAGCTTTCAGATATATTTATTTATTTTATCACCACGTCTTAAATGTTCAGGTTATACGCATTTATGATAATTACTTAGGGTAGGGATGAGGAAGGAAGTAAGCATTTTTTAGAGGTAGCCTAATCGCATTTGCGTGAAAGGAGAATGGGAAACCATTACGAAAAATCAACCTAAGTTGACCCAACTGGGATTATAACTCCAATCTTCCCGTCATCAGAACGCCAGTATTAATACGATAACACGCCTTAGACCACGCGTCTACTGAAGCAGGTTTCAGAGCCATTGGTAAGAAAATTAGGATATACAAGTAACTCACTAAATTGGCCCATTGACTTATTCGTGTATTTAAGTGATCAGATTTAAAATATTGCACGTCTGGGCTACATTAACTTAGCCCAATATTGGAAAGATGATCCAGTACTAATGTAAATTTACCCAGAAGACGTCCGAATGTACTGATCACACATCCCTTCCGTGAAGGCTCTTTCCATGTCCCGATAAAACGAGGTGATGGTGATAGTGAGTATGAGGGTGTGGAATTAGTAGAAAGCCATATGTTTAGTGAAAGTGGCCTCACCCGACCGATATTCGAACCTCGGTCTCCCCGTCATTGTAATTCATAGTCTACTGTGAGAGTATCACGTTAGACCACGTGGCCCCAAAGTTGGTTTCTTTTATTATAATTATTATTATGTTAGTACCGCGTCTTACTACCCATTCGGGTTTACGCACTTACGCTAATGTGTGATGGTAGGGTAATTGTGAGATTAAATGGAGGAACTTACAGTTTAACGTGGGATCCGAACCACGGTGGAGGCCTGGCATTCCTCACATTCACAAGTTGTGATTAATACACGTCTTGTCAGAGGTGAAGGAAGGGTTTGGCAATCAGATAAATTTGTGCCGGGACCGAGGATTGAACCCCGGGCCCCCAGCACAGAAGTCCAACACCTTACCCTAGACTGCCAGGTCACAAAGTTGGTACCTATTTATTACCGTTAAAGGTAAACAGAGAGTACATAATGATAGTGTAAATATTGTGTGCTAAATAACCAAAATACTAAAACTATTTTATTCAAACCATTTTTCTTGAGTAGAACTATTCATCTAAGTATCATTAAACTGATAAAAATAGAACTGTTTATTTTCCCCCATAGAAAATGAATTCAAACAAATCATTCTGGTATTCTGGTATAAACGATTTAAAATGATTTATAATGTCAACATTGGCGCTGTGAAATATAAATTTCCTTGGAATTCAAAAGTTGCCAAGAGGCAAAGTATTCCCATATTTATTTTTTTGGCTATGTATCAATAATAAACCATAATTCATCCACCATAGTTGAAATTTGCATTTAAAGAGAGAAAAAATCTTTAAAATAACATTTAGTGAATTAAAAAGATTCTTAAATACGCAAACATTTATCAAAATGAAATAGTTATATTTACTTAACATAATTACCTAGCTAATATACATGCAAGTTTTCGCAGTCAAACAATTATATTCTTTAAAACTAGAATTTGACTAGGCAATCATTATGAAGTAATACACTTATGTTTCAGATAATGTGGCTAAGAATGATCTTCATTAAGTATGAATGATACGTTAACCATAGAATAATAAATAATAATCAAATGCTTCAAATTGTCTCACATTTAAGCAAAACGGATCCTAATAGTTAGTTTAATTTTTATAGGGTAAATAACACTGAGGAACTAATATGTCATATATATGTGTGTGTGTGTGTGCGTGGGTGTGTGTGTGCGCGCGCGCGCCTGCTGTATTTGTTCTTCAATGTCATTTCCCTGAAATAATGTAATAAAACATGTATATAAATGATTATTTTATATCATATTAATTCATAGCGATATAAGATAAATATAATTGGCACTTACCAACATTTATTGCATTATATTCTTTAAAATTAAGTTTTATTATAATCCAACTTGAATTATAGTTAGTAAACTTAAACTTGAACATGAAGCTGAAACCAAACCCGTTTATATTATTTTGACTTTGACAGCTTAGCCAAATTGTTAGCACGTCTACTTAACTAGCTAAGGGTCTCGAGTTCAATTTCCAACAAGAGCAAAATGTTTTTCTCCATCACAGTGATGAATTGACAACTAACAGTATGGGAGCTGTGTCTGTTCAATAATTAAGTTAGTTCGTAAATATTTGGGTGCTTCACGCGTATTCTAGAGTGATGCAGCATTATACTTCAAGACGTTGACCAACCACCTCCTGGAGGCTCTGGTTAAAATCATGTACAAAACCATGGGTACAGCTCCGATAAAGCTTGACATCACTTGGAAGTGCATTGATCTGCATTCTTCACTTGAAAATGCAGAAATTGGAATCAGTTATCTTTTTTTTTTAATTTGAAACATCTTCATTTTAAAATTTTATAGTAAATTACTTTTAAAAAAATCATATTCAAATCTTTCCTCTGCTATTAATTCCACTGTTTTCAAATTAAGACTTAATGTGATATATAAATATCACTTATGATGGAAAAACATTCATTTATAAGAGATTAAAAGGATTTTAATTTTGAACACAATAAAATAATTTATCTGTATTTTCTAAATGGCCTTTTCTATAAAAAAAAATCAGACTACAGCTAACTAAGCTACTTGTTATCCAAAGGGTGATACAGACTTTTAAGAAAGACATCAGTTTCAATAACGAGCCCAAAGTTGAGCAAAATTACTTCTTTAATGGAACGCAACTTCTATTTACTGTTGTGGGTTTGCAGAATTCAACTTAGCCAGGAGTCCCAAAAGTAGAAAACTCCTATGTTGCTAATTCAATAGTAGACCAGACTCTTATTTCTTTCAGGATAAGCCTCGTGGAAGTAATTCAACCTTCTATGGAAGTGGAATTGGGGCCAAATCCTCCCTTGTTGAATAACACATTAAACTCCGAAGTAAACAAGAAAATCCTCAAAGGATCCATTAACATATCTTAAGAGACTATTCGGAAATAATGTTGTTACTATTCAAAACATTGCCCCGAACAAGAAAAGCATGATCAAAGTTGTTAAACAAGTTGAACAGCAATAAAACCGCTATACTGTGTCATTCAACTATATCCATAAACTTAGTTCCCGGCACAAGAGAAACTTTATAGGGTGTTTGTTTCACATTACATTTAGGACTAAGAGTAAGTGAGAAAAAGTTCCTACAGAACTTCCAGAGGAAATTAATGTGGTAATAATTCCTTCATGGGATTCTCACTTTTATCTCATTTGGCCACCCCTATTTTTGAAACTGACCAAGAAGATTTCTATCCGAATTCTATTAAAGTTTTTAATCATGCATCACATTGATTTTTATAGTTTCATATTCTAGCTTGATTCTTTAGTAGTATGCATTCCGGACTAATGAATGAATTGTCTATTTGTAGCTAAAGTCGAAGTTATACCATGAAATTGGTTTGGTTATCATTCACAAATAGGTGAATTAAGGTTTTGGGGACTTGTGGCTCCACTCAATACTTTACACGCCAGTGTTTTTCAAAGTTATGGTGATGGAGGACCACCCATAGGACTTTTGACTCTTGTAGCACAAGGTTGCTGTTGACGGTAAGATCAATGCTAGAATCCCTGTTGGACGCCCTGGGAATTGCTATACATATTTGTGTACTACCTATGTTTGCCCATACTCTTCCCACGCTGTTGCTGGTGCACTTCCTTAGCAATATTATATTTGTATTTCCTCCACACATAAGTTTAACCTAATAATAACCCGTTGGGCTGTAGACTTTACAACCAAAAAACATACAAACACGCGTTTGGAATTTAGAATTGAGCTTCAAGCCTCTACTATATTACTCATTTATATTAGATGCCTTTAAACCTGACTCATTCTGGATCATTCCAAATTTAGAAACCCTAGCACGTCATTCTCTAAATTCTAATATTTGCTCACTGGAATCTGTAAATTCAGGTATAGTAAGATTCTTGTCAAAAGGAACTTAATGAAAATACATAATGTGTACATACTATTTTGATCTCAACATTGATAACATTTCTCCTTATTATTCATATTATTTCGTAGTTATTGGCATTATCTATTAAGAGTGAAAGAGTCAGATAACATTACTTTCCACATTCAGTAACTTTTATAACCGTCAAAAAGTATTCCTCCCATTCTAAATCAGTCTGTGAATGAAGCCGCTGAGAAAAAACTTCCAGTGCCAACGTTTTGCGTCCAGGATCAGAATCAAAACTCTCTAACTAATATGATTATCCTTACCAGTGAATACATTATTGCGGTAATTTAAACAACCCCAAGTATTATCGATTACTTTCTTCCCTCGAAGGCAAACGTTTGGTCCATTATTCAAAAGTTCGCAGTCGCGTTATGATCTACAGCACTATGTGACATTAAAATTCAATTACCAAAAATGAGTATTTAGTATACATAGATTCAATTATAATGTATTTTAAGCTTGTGCGGAGGTCTAACTTTGATGACAAACTATAATGATTGTATTTACATGTAGAGCTTCAATATTAAAATTTGCTCGGTTAAATATTGAGGAGGGATGTAAGACTAGAGAAATAACCAGTGTTTTTGCAGTTTTTATGGCAAAACTTTTTTTGGCCAAAATAAATACAGTATTGCTCCATTACAAATATAAGAGTTTAATTTATTCACATAGTGACTTAAAAATTTCTTTAATATTCGTTAAGGGTGTTCTGATATTTATTGACAACTTTTTCTCTTCATTTAAAAAAGTTTGTTAAATAATGCCATCATGCTTAAGACAAATTCAGGAACTGTTGATATCACCGTGTGAAGAAAATTAAACTCTATGTTTGTACTGGAGAAATATTCAATTTATTTTGGCCAAAAAAGGTCCCCTTCCATCCCACCTCAATATTATAGGTTATTACACAAACACTTGATTTAAACAAAAATTATCAGTTTTATTTATTGTGGACAAAATAGGTTTTTTTTAAATCTCTCAATACCTGCCAAAATTGCGTCCCCTTCTACCAAAAACTGGCTTACTAGTAAAATGGACTTTTAGCGTCGTTCAGAATCGAACTATGTCCCACCTAAGAGTTGTGGTCAATAACTCTTACCAGAAGGGATGGTACCCTCTTTGGTACTCAGCTCTACTTCCTGTAGCCTAATATTCACTGGCTCATCTCATCTCCCATCTCCAGACATCCAAGAGGACGCCAGAGAATCTTGTCTTGAAATTATTATTTTTTTAAATAAAAAAAGGATCTCGTCATCTTTCAAGAGAAGAGAAGGGAGGGGTAAGGGACAGAGACGGCTCCTCCTAAGCGGGTGGAAGGCACATCTTCTCGCGAGAAGACGACGTCCCCAAAGACTGTCACAAACAGGATATAGAGTGAAAAGAAAAATGGTTTTTGGAGGAGGATCTTTTGTTGTCTAAAAATTGGCACACTTGGCCGCTTCAGCTGACGTGGGGGGCGGAGGAGGGGTGCCGGGGCTGAGGGGTTGGGGTGGGGAGTAGAATGAAAGGGGGAAGGGGGGCGGGAAGTATTGAGGCGGTGAGGTAGGGGCGTGACATGCTTGATTGATCACCAACTTTTAGTGTTATCTAGAGGGTTTTTTTCCCCTCCTGTTGTATGGGCAATGGAGAAAATTTGGGGGGAGTTGTAGAGTTAAAATAGAATTTTGAAGTCATGATATTTGAGGAAGAATAATACTTCTGTTGTTCTTTTACATGTAAGATAAAGCTATGGTGAACGATTTTGTGTATATATCTATATATAAAATGTTTTTTATGATCTGAATCTAACCAACAATTCGGGATATCAGCACACTCGTATTTATATAAATATGATATAGATGATCAAGATAAAAATTAGAGAATATGTATCCAAATTTGCATGGAGAGAGAATGGGAAACTTTCAAGAAATATTCAAAATTCTCTATTGCCAGATGTTCAATTTATTACGAGATGCCTTAGACTTTTCAACCACCACTGTGGGCTACATACATATAGACTTAGTATATATTCTTATGTATTTCTGAAATACACATGTGTAGGTTTTGTCTACTTGCTTCACGTATTACTAACGGCAACCTTTAGCTGTATCCACCAATTTATTTTAATTGGTTAATGGATGAGGAAGGTAGAATTTATTAGAAGTGTAAACATACCCACATAGCATTTGTCGTAGGTCGATTGCAAAGCTATTTGTATGAACCACCTCATTATGTCAGGATGTGGTTCTAACCCCAATCTTTCTTTCACTGGCAAACCAGACTCGGACAATACGTGAGTGGTGCCTCCGTCCAGGTGCTAACTGGTGCAGGCTTTAAATATTTAGGAGAAGATAATGAGAGTTCATTCTCAATTTTAGTGGTGGTAACTTACAGCTAGCATCAGATACCAGACTTACTCTCATGGATCCATTCGAAAAATTCTCTTAGACCATATTATATTAATCTACTATCACTTTTGGCAGTCAAAACTTTCACAACAAATAATTTGTTTTTTTAAATTTTTTCTCTTCTTTTATGTGTTTTGAAATTATTGAGATACGAACTTATTAAAGTAACCATTTTAATGTTTCTTTATTGTTGAAGCGGCGTCTGTAGTTCACTTAAAAATGCTTTCCAAACTAGAGCATCTAAAAGTCTGCCTTCTCTTTATAAATTAAGATAGAGAACTAACCAAAACATGGGCGGTTGATGACGTCACACAAACGTCATTAGGTTGTGTTCCTGCGCATGTGTTTACAAAATAAAAACCAATATTTTGGATGGCTTTTTCTCGAAGTTATATAAGAACATTGGTATATTTTGACGGCCAGTTTTAACAAGATAAAAGTTTAAATACAACACTTTTAAAATTTTTAGTTTATTATTTCACTGTTATAATTCTTGTTGCCACAACAACGAGACAATACATATTATGTATGGTTTTATTGATAGTTTTTGTAATTTCAATAAGTTACAAAATATTCAAATATACAGTAATCCTTAGGGAAGTATTCTTGTAAGAGTTTATTAACACGTATGATTGATAATACCTACTAATAAGAAATAATTAATGTTTCCACGTTAGTGTCTTTCAATCATTGTTTGCAATAAAAATCTTCTTCTAGCTGCCATTTACCCCCAAACCTTTGGCAAATTGACTGTATAGGCTATACAAGCTTAGGAAATCTACATTTGATAGATTTTTTTTTAGTTAACATTTGCTTGGGAAACATCAACAACATTAACCACATTTAACTTAACCTGGGGTAATATACCTAACATCACCTATCCATAGCTTATATACTATTTACTTATTCGACGGCAGGACGAACCTTTTGGCAAATATTAAACATTTAATTGAACCAAGTTTAAAATTTACCACTCGCACCTCTTACTTACACCTATCAGTACTATTCCCTTTTCTTTCCAAACAATAAAGATCCCATCTCCCGTTCTTTTGATCCAATTTATTATTCAATTTTCCTTTTCCAATCATTATTTCCTGCCACACATAATCGATGAATCCTAAATATAGATTTTGACCAATTTATTTACCTGATAAGTGGCCACGATTAAAAACTCTATATTCATGTAGATAAGAAAAGGGACACCCATGTAGGGATTTGAACACTGATCATCCGGTTGTTCGTGCTAGGTAGTGATTTAACTATCTTTGATATTTTCTTGGTCACTGTGTCATTCAACAATATCAACTCTCACAAGTATGATGTGTATAAATATTACCACAATTTGTTACAAAAACATGCTCTTTTATAGAAATGACTAATAACTTTACAGTTTTCTATATGATCACACAGTAGAAATACTGTACAAAAACTTCTTTTCAAATGAGATGCTGATAAGATAGTTATTTAAAAATTTAAAATACATCTTTGTTAAAATTAACTTCTATTGTAAAACAGGGTAAACCAAGTGGCAGAAGGGATATTTTAAATAAAGGATCGATTTAGATCATACAAATTAAATGCGGCCAGAGAAAGACTGTAAATAATATTTTCAAAAGAAAAATCCCATCACCATTGTAGGCAACGTGTTCTTGAATTAAACTTTGATCACCTTGTCTGACAGTTACAAAAGCTACTAGAATTACTTTCACGTAATCATACCCTAATCATTTTATCAGCAGGTTTATTTTTTGATGGAAATTATCATTACCTATAAAATTGCAATAATAAAGTAAAATGTTATCAATTGTAACATAAAAATTATGTTTATATTCTTTAAAAGGCCCTTCATATGTAAATGAGAATTTAGGTCATTATTTATATTAAGAACCTAACATTTTGATTCCATAACATTATTTTAATAACAAATCAAAATGTTAAGAAAGAAATAACACGCAAGGAAAAGAAATAGAATCTGCAAACCTTTGACAAATAATACCAGTTGTAAACCATTTTTCACACTCCATTACTTTAAAAAGAAAAAAAAACCCTGAAAAAACCCTGAAAAACCCCTTAGAATTGTTATTCGATTTTACTTATCTACGATCCCCGACTCAAAATTTTACGGTAAAGAAAAACTTAGTCTTCCTCACACCCGCTGCCAAACCTTCCCTTTCTCTCTTCTTCTAAATGATTAATGAAATTCAACCCTCTCATGAAATCGTTTTTGGAACTGTCAAGATTCTGAGATATAAAGTTACCAGAGTTTCAGGGTTTTAAAAGGGTAAAGTTCAAAGTTTACATTCGGTCATTGGAAAAAAATACACGAATAGCAGTTTCATGTTTCGAATATATTATAATATAAAAACTTATATCACCCGTATCAGTGGGCATGTGGATTAAGGGGTCATTATATTTTATGGCCTGATTTGCTGATAATGGGAAGCTCGGAGATCAAATCCCAGTGGGGTTTATTTTAGAGCCCCGATTCTTGTAGTATTAACCTACAAAATATCTAGTAAAATTATACAGGTCCCTAATAATATGAAAAAATTGAATATTGAATAAACCATCTTTTTCTACGTTAATAATAAAAAAAAATTATATTGGGTATTGACACAAAATAATTTGTATGGCTGAACATTTCTGAAGGAAGTAATAGAAAAACCATTTTCTAAATATACACGCAGAAACTAATTTTTTTTTCAACAAATTGTAAATAGTTGGTTTCAAACTACTTAAATTTCCCACTAATTAAAGAGTTTAAATAAATGGCAATATATTACTGATTTTAGAAACCATACAAACATTAAAAACTTTCATTGAAACTTCCACCGATTCCGGTTCTTTGAAAACAAGTGAACGTCTGACAAATCCATATTTCTTAAATTCCGTTTTCTAACATTATTGGTGACCTGGTGGTCTAGGGGTAAGGTGTCAGACTTCTGTGCTGGGGGTCAGGGGTTCAATCCCCGGTCCCGGCACAGATTTATCTGATTGCCAAACCCTTCCTTCACCTCTGACAAGACGTGTATTAATCACAACTTGTGAATGTGAGGAATGCCAGGCCTCCACCGCGGTTCGGATTCCACGTTAAACTGTAGGTCCTCCATTTCATCTCACAATCAGCCTACCATTACACATTAGCGTAAGTGCATATAACCGAACGGGTAGTAAGACGCGGTGCCAATAGTAATAATAATCATCTAACATTATTTTATTATTTTTGTTCCAAGGTTAAATGTTTTAGCTATACACACTACCCGTTATTAATATTACACTGACACGTATGTTAATAGTTGGTCTTGTTTGCTTTTCACAACTCCGTTCTATTATGGAAAATTGAAATTGAAATTCTTCAAATTAAATTTCCTTGGTTAGTTTTTGTTTCCTTTCTCATCATTTGTCCTTTGTCTTACCACTTTATATAAATTTCTTCTTTCAACCAAGAACAGCGGGGAATGAGCTAGTCAAAATCCAAGAATTTCTTGTCTATACAACTCATTGACTTGTGTTTACAAACCAACACGCTGCTTGAGAGACGTGCTGCTGAGGTCTTTATCAAACAACGCTGCATTCTCTCCATCACAACACAAGAAACGTCATACACAAAGCTACGTTACGGCAACTGTAACCCTCTCTGGTGAGCAAGCGTACCTACTCACTGCCATCCTTCCCTGGAATCATTCCTTTATGGAAATACGGGTTGGCTGAAAATTGGTGACATCTCTTGAAAATATTTTCACCAAGAAAGACATAAAAATAATATCACGATAAGAAAAACACACACAAAAAAATATATATGTAATATCTTGAAAAATACGTAGAATTCAGTAAAATAAATACAAATTTGTTAAAAAAATTTAAAATAAAATTGAAAATACAGGCCCAAACAACCTAAATAGCCGACATTCCGTTTTTCACATTTTTAACTGGCAGTATAAAAATATGTAATTACATAAAAATCTGAGCTATATATTACTCTCTATTCAAGAAAATTCATATAAATTCCATCTTTCACACTCCTAGAACATTAGCATAGTCAAATGCTGACAATTCAAATGGGTAGTAAGACGCAATGAAAAAAATATCACCAAAAGTCTTTGTGTCTAGGACTTTCCGTATATATATTTTTTTCTACAGCCTATATGCTTTATTTAGCCATATGATATTTTAATTTCCATTATTCCTTGTTCTAATAAAATACATAGCTTTTGAAAATAATAAGCGCAGAAAATGTATAAGAAAAATCTTTGGAACCACACATATTAAAAAAAAATAATTACATTGATCCCAAGCATTAAAAACGTCTTGATCTAGGCTTAATCGTGGCGTGTTTACAAGATAGACAGAGTGTTTAAATTGTACAGTACCTGTCATTTGTTCTTATCATTTATCTCACAGTAGAACAATAACTGTCCGTGGGTCAAAGATAATACATTTCTCATGTGTGGCACGTAGCAGAGTATATAACCGGCCCCATGGTATAGTGGTCATTGCACCTGGCTACGAGCCTAGGGGTCCCGGGTTAGATTCCCAGCTGGATATTTTTCCCGAAAGGGGAATTAACCCAACGGTAACCAGGGTTTTGTTAGTTAGGTTTAAATTAGGCTTAAGATCATTACTGGCTCTACAATTTCTTAATCACTATCATCTCATTGCAGGTAGGACGTGTAGACAATCTCCTATGTACCCTGGGTAAAGCTCTGTGTCACCAGAGCGACTAATAGTCTACATACAGGGGCGACCGAACTAGATACTGCATTTCTCACGGTCAAAATTATGTACTCTTAAAAATGAATTAAAAAGTATATGGTCGTTTAAAAGGGGTTTGAATGAGAGTAAACAAACCAGAGGGGTGTTATGTGAACAAAGGGTGCAAGATATTATACAATTTACTAGGCTGCCGATCAAGGGGAGAACATGGAATTGGGTGGGTTTTTTTTATCCCCTTGTCTTACTACCTGTTCAGATTATACGCATATATGGTCATTTTTCTAATAGGGTAAGGAGGAGGAAGGAATTATTTTAGAGGTGATCTAATCGCATTGACGTGGAAAGAGAGTGGGAAACCGTTTAAGGAAAGCCTCCCTAAGTAGACCTGACCAGAATTCAAACCCCCAATCTCCCTGATTTTCTGCAGGCCCGTCTAACACGAGAGTAACGCCTTTAAGACTCTTCGGTCACCGAAGTGGGTTTGGACGAATTGAAGATGACTTTTCCCTAAATGGATTTTCAATCTCCCTCCACGCAAATATACTCCCTCTAAATTCAACCGTTCTCATCCCCAATCCCCCATTCCCCAATTAGCACATAAGCTATAGG
Organism: Timema podura; assembly: GCA_033556935.1. Classification (NCBI taxonomy): domain Eukaryota; kingdom Metazoa; phylum Arthropoda; class Insecta; order Phasmatodea; family Timematidae; genus Timema; species Timema podura. The sequence goes on along the minus strand of JAVRXN010000004.1, from coordinate 50,210,518 downwards.
AATTGCTTGTATTTTATGCTGTACCAGAAAAAAAAAAAGCTGTTCCGGAAGGTAATCTCTTCACGTGTAATTAGTTAATGATTTACGATTCAAATGTAAAGTGGGGACTGGGAAGAATGCACTCACTCAGAAAACACAACATTTCCCCCTTGTACCTCACTAGGACATTCTATAACATTTTTTATTTTCTCCGTGTATTACTCCCCTTCCAGGATACGTACTGTACTTTTAGTTACACTAATGGAGTAATGGGATAGGGATAAAGACTTGCACAGAGGCGGCTTGCAGTCTACTAAGTGGGTGAAGGGGATGGGTTGGGAAAGGAGGCGCCTATAGCTCACTGCTACATATATCTATATTATATAATAATATTTAGCACCGCGTCTTACTACCTGTTCGGGTTATACGCTTAAGTACTAATTACGCTAATGGATTAGGAATTGGGAGGGTTGAATTATTAGGAAGTGAACCCGCATTTGCGTTGGAAGGAGAGTGGAAAGCCATTTAGGAAAACCCACCCCCAGTTCACCCGACCGAGATTCGAACCTCGATCTCCCCGTCCTCGGTGGTCGAGCTCATCACGACTAGCGCGTTAGCTAACTACGCCACCGAGGTGGGTCATTTATCTATAGGCCTACATATAAATATGTACAGTACATATACATGTATATACAGAAGAAGGTGCAAAACTGTAAACAAATTTGCCCAGGATAGGGAAATGTGGAAAGCGGCAAGAGAATAATTGCAAGGTTTATGACCTTATCATGACATATACTATATATACATATATTTATACACACACACACATATTATATATATATGTATATTTTACTATATATATATATATAGTAATATACAGGCCTACAGTAAATTTTTTGGTAACACTTTAAGATCGTTAAATCCCAGGAGGAGATGTATCTGTGGCCGCATGGTCTAAGGCGTTACTCTTGCAATAGACTATACTGCTGATGACAGGGAGTCCAAAGTTTTAATCAATCTTACTCATCGCTAAGCACATTAGCATAATTAGTACATAAGCGTACAACCCAAACGGGTAGTAAGACCAATGCAAAAAAAAATCAAATAGGCCAAAATTATATGTTACCAATGATCTTGTAAATCACGTTTCTCCATGAACACAAAGTTTGTCATTCTTATTTTATTTTAACTCAACAATTTAATATATCTACATTGAAATCTTTATCAACTTATTTCTTTGATATTTCATCATCACTTTTTTCCCCTCCCTTTTCTCGTTTGTTTTTACAAAAAAAAAAAAGTTAGCCTCGCCAACCATGTAGTATATATTTAAAAGGACAAAGAATAAAACTAAGCGAGTGGCTTGATATTTAAATCTTGATAGAGGATACGTTATTCTCGATTTTGTAAACAAAACAATTATCTTCCAAAAATGTATTTAAAAAAAACACGACAGTACATTTTTTTCATCTAAACGTTTCTGATCACTATTCTTGATCTCCACGAAAGAAAATTCGTGCAAATTTACCCCATAAAATATGTCCTGTTTGAATGTAAACTTTGGTCCAATCATGTATGTGAAGATGTTGAAGATACTGATAAAAACAGGAATGGTCTATTACTCGTCTAAGAGAAGCGAAAATTAATAGCTTCCAATAATAATTATAATTAGGATTTGTCGTGTCACAAATAACTCTCTTGTGTGTGTGTGTGTGTGTGTGTGTGTGTGTGTGTGTGTGTGGGTTGTGTGTGTGTGTGTGTTGTGTGTGGTATACGAGTGGGTTTGATATTTTACCCACATTATACGCAAAAAGATTAAGTTTGCGGTGTGTGCAAGAGTGGCTTAAATCCATACACCACTTAATAATGATAGCTTATGTAACCAGAATAAATACTCGTATATAATTTTTTGAATAGAATATTTTTTCTGTAAGTGAAAATTAATATGTGAGTAAAACCTAAGTGTGTGACTCATTATTTAAAGAGTCTATTTTTAAAGATAGTTTTAATCTAGACTTACTTTTCTCATCATTTGTCTTAGTATGGTTTGTTAATGGTTTTTTTCGTTTATTTATATGCCTTATTCCTTTTACAATATTATAGTTTACAGTTATTTTATGCTTAGATTTTTCTATTAACAATAATTCAATTTTTTACAGAATAGTTAATGTTGTTAAATAAGACTATATAAATTAAATTGACTATTTATTAAAAAATATCCTCTACTCATTCATTTTATATTGTTGAAAATTTGAATTAAGTGTTAAGAAAATCATTAGGTCAATAACCTGCACCAATGTTAATGTGGCTAAAGGTGCCACGCTTGTCTTGTCTGGTTTGCTGGTAAAGAAACACCAGGGTTCAAATCCCTCTCATGTTTTCCCCCCTTATTTGTTTCTCAATTTATCTACATAAAAATTTAGTTATATTTATTAAAAATTCTATATTCCTCATCTCTACCCCAATAGTATAAATATGTGGAGAGTCCGTACGGGTAGTAAGATGTGAATCATGTAAAAAATAAAGTAATTTTAAATGTTTGTTTAGTTTTATTTAGTGAGCAATAAAAGCATTAGTTATTAAATACTTTAAAAAAATCTTCATTATTGTTTAACTTTATGAAAAACCAAAATTAGATTTCCAAACATTCTTATTGAAAAATTGTTGAAAACTATTACTTTTTTTTATTTAGTATCATTTTCTTCATGAATAGCTTTTGTTAAAACAATATTTAAATATAATTTAACTATTGTTCGGGCTCTTTTGTGAAGAGATCACGACTTGTCGTCATTTAAGTCGTTCTTACACAGATTTGTCAGCACAAGATACCAATCTTCCCGTTGGTAAAACAATGGATATTACTAAGTAGAGGCATCTTCAAAACGGCAAAATAACGAAACCACGAGATAATAATAAAAATAATAAAAAAGCAAAAATATTCTTTTTCCTCACAAGAACGCCGCTGAAATGATTCCTTGTTAAGTCTCACTTCAGGCATTCCACAACATTTTGCGGTATATATAACTAAGTGAGGCGTTGGAATTTGAATGAGAGGGCTTATCGAAGATTTGCTTTTGTTTTTTGTATACGCTCTATATTTTAATTTTTTTCTCCCCTAATTAGTTTAATCTAATTTGCGGATTTAACTATCACGTTATATGAAAGTACTATTTCAACCTATGATTTTATTTTATCACTCCATCTTACTACACCAGCCCTTAATGTACAGTCAAATTTTCATTATTTTAGAAAATACTTTTTTTTTGCCACACACAATGATAGTATTGTAGGCCTACTATTTTATTATATTATTTTAAATTATTTTATTGATAATATCTATCAAAATGACAGTTGTAGATTTCATAATATACGTAGGAATACGTACAAGAAGATCTAATAAATTTAATATTTGTCTTCATATTAAAATTGGACTGTGGATACTAAACCTAGTACGTCATATTTGACATTAAATAAACTCCACGAGTCTAGTTTCATTAACAAAACGTCACGTAGTGATCTAATAATTTAAAGTTTGATTTCCGATTAGGGAATACATTGACCGTTGTATTTTTGTCGCTTTTTGTTAAATTAATGGTAGGCCTATGGTGCTTTCTCCTGCATCTGTACTATAATTAATGTTTAATTTAAGACAATCCTGTACGAGCATTAAATGTGTAAGAAATAAAATAGAAAAACTGATCAAATCTATCAATAGTAATCTTATAGATGAATCAGTTACGGGACTATTAGGCTTACATAATTATTGGAGGTCCCTATGTTTTTTGTTAAAACCCAAAAACTTAAAAAAAAAAGACGCTTCAATTTAAACCCCCACTCCCCCCTAACTGACTTAAAGTTATTTTATTTCATCGCCAAACTACGCTAGTATGTTAGGGATGAGGAAGGTTAAATTTAGATGAAGTGTACCATCACTTGCCTGGAGGGAGAGTATATAACTATTTAATAAAAGCATCCCTCATTATATCCAGACACCCACTTAGGTGGCCACATGGTCTAAATAGTCACCCTTACAATAGACTAGAGCAGAGGTGGACCACTTTTTTTTTTCAATTTAGCCACAGATGTGGCGAATGAGAATTGAAATTTGCCACACCGAGTAAAATTTGAGAATTTTTGTTTTCAATAGAACACTTAAAATAATAATAATACTTAGCACCACGTCTAATTACCATTCGGGTTATACGCTTAAGTACTAATTATGCTAATGGGTTGGGAATTAGGAATGTTGAATATATAGGAAGTGAACCCGCATTTGCGTAGAGGAAGAGTGAAAGCCACTTAGGAAAAATCCACCCCATTTCACCCGAGCAAGATTTGAACCATGATCTTCCCATCCTCGGCAGTCAAGCTTAATACAAAACTAGCGCGTTAGCTAACCACGCCAATAAGGTGGGTTTTTTAGAGAAAAAAAAATCCTCACCTCAACGTAGTGGTCGTGCGGGAAAACCACAGCGATAAATCCCATGTGGAAGCCCCCCTTTCATCATATAGAGTCGAACCTTGTCCTCACATCTCTGCATCCTGCCTATTGCGAGTCTGGCGCCTTTGACCTTATAATATCAACAGTGAGGATTCCATTGTTCACTGAAGAATATATAGTAGGATTCTGATGCGAAGAACAGTATACAAAAATATAAAAGTTAATAAAATCATTTTAATATATTCATACGTCAATTCATGTAGTTTGCAACTCTCAACTTTGATCGATATGATCCCTACATTTATAATAATATTGATAATTTAATAAAATGTTACTAATGTTGACCGCAAAAAAAAAATTCTATTTGTATTTTCTTAACTGTTCTTCCTTAAAAATTGGACTGTACTAGAAGTTAGTGTGTTTTACGTGCGAGTGTATTGAAAGCGGTGATACTCGGCTGCTCTCTCAAGACACCACTGAATGGAACCAGTACAAGAGGGACCTTGCCGGAAACCGACAGTTGTAAAGGCTGCCATAATTGACCACAATAGACCAACAACAAAAAAATAATACTCTTTGACGATTGCATTAGAAGTTGTTGGTTGCGGAGGGGTGGGGGTAGAAGGGGAGGCAGAAGTTGGGGAAGAAGTCTCGAAAACTGTCCTGCACTGAGATCTTTTTTTTATTATTATTAAATACACTTCACAAACTTTCTCACATATTTACGTTGTCACTTTGGTTCATATTAGTATATGTTTTAAATAAAAAAACCTTAACCTATTATATGTATATTAAAATAGGCCTACTATTTAAACAAGGTGCAAATTCTCTTTTGCACTATTTAATTATGCATTAGTAAAATCATAAGATAGGCCTATTTATGTGGAGAAATATAAATAAAAATGATCAAATTGATTAATTCAAAGATTAATAGTTAATACGTGGGCCTATACGAGAAAATAATATTTTCATATATTAACCTTTAGATACTACATCCCCCACTCATATTTTTGTTTAGATTTTATGTACACATTAATTGGGCACCTGTATAAAATGATTCTTTTTTAAATATAGTATACTATTAATTTTTTGCTAAACTTTTAACAAAAAGAACTTGGAGGTGAACTCTGAAAAAAGCTACCGTTAGTAAAGTGGAGAAGGTATGGTAAGCCACTCCAGTACATCCAGCAATAAAAAAGAGGAAATTTAACAGGCCCATCACCAGCTCACCGGTATATTTCTAGATTGAGGACTTAGAGCTTGTTTTCTATAATGACAATTTCATTGATCGTGCCAAATATGTCTTCTTCAAACTATATTGGAAAAGTATTTTAATAATAATCAAAACCTATAACTTAACTAATTATAGTTTTATTGTAATATGTAAATATAAATCAGGTCATATACAAATTAACAAAAGGCCACTTTTCAGGTAACACATTTTATACTTAATTTCAAAATAACAAAATTTAAAATGAAAGGACAATCCAAGGAAGAATTCCCTATTTGAGAAAATGTTTGTCTTCAAACAAGTGGCTACATCGAATATCACCTTTGAAGTAACTGTGGGTCTTATGGAGAAATGCTTTTCCTTCGTTCCCTCTCGATTAACTGTTGCCAAATGTACCCGCATTCAGTTATGTCTGAAGGTGGTGTGCTAGGGTAAGAATGAGCTATTGGCAACCTCAACCAGCCAGCGTTGCAAAATATGTCATATTATAGGGAACATTCTCCACACGAAAACAAAATAATGACAACATGATTTCCCACTATTGGTCATGTAGTTCCATCAGATATGATATCCAGTGTAGTTTATTCGTGATTATATATAATATTTTTGTAATATTTATCTAATGAATAATACTTTTTTGATAGGGAATATATAGTAAATTAGTTTTTTCAATAAACACAAGAGGTATTCCATAGATTAAAACTCAAAAATTTGGACTACGATAAAAATTATATATATATATATATATATTATATATATATATAAGGAATATAAATTTATGAAATTACTCATCAATCTTGACCAAAATAAGTATGTATTATAATTATGACAAGTGTATATTACTATAGCCAAAATATAGTACAAATTTTCACGATTAGTTAAATGGTTTTAAATAACTTTTTTTAGAAGAGGAAAAGAATATATATATATTATATATAGAGAGAGGGAGGGGCTGTTGTGTGAGACTTGGCTCACTTTACAATGGTTTAATATTAATTAAATGTTATTGTTTGGGGGAGGGCTCTAGAGTAAATATTAATATGGATGATGAAACAGAACAATAATACTTGACTGCTGGTAAAATAACAAGCATAAGTAATTTCACCGCCACAATGTCATATTTTAATTAAGTTAGAGTAAACGAGCATATTTTGTGTCTATGTTGACCGAAAAAGTTTATTTGGGGTTAAAAAAAGAAAATGAAATGAAATAGTTTAAATATCATCATAATTAAATTTGAAACAATACGTGAATTAAAGTCGTTATCAAACCAATCAAGATAAACTAATTTAAAAAGTTTTATTTCAGTAAATATGCAAACAATAATTTTTAATTACGATGAATAAAGTTAATCTAGGAATATAGTATTAGTATAATATTGAATTTCCATTGCTACTTACTATTTTATAGTTAAAATTATCTTTTACTTTTATATCTTTACTTATGTAAAATTAAAATACCAAAACTTTGGTAGATCATTTTTAAATACTAATAGAAGATTTTTAAAAAACTCAAAATCCACAATATTATAATCAAAGATTACAAAAGATTAAATAATAAAATATCTAGAATCAAGTTTTAGAAAAAAGTGTTTAATCTCTGTCTAATATTTTTATTTCAAAGACTGTGATGATACATTTATAACCAATTAATAAACTGTATTATATTCCTTACCAAAGTGTTATGTCACTTTTTTTTAATAGTTTCAAATTAATTTTTAATCATACAACATGTGTCATTTATTTAACATATCAGACAAAAATTTAAAAAAATATATATTCTGTGTCGCTTAGTGAATCGTATCATCTGTTTTGTTACTCGTTGTTAAAAGTATTATATACCATTTCTTTCATCATTCTTTGTAAACACCATTTCAAATGTAACGCTTGATGCCAGTTATGTTATTAATAATTGTAAATAATAGTTCTTCGTCATACCTTTTGTGAATACCATCCTCTCTTATTCTTTGTAAATACCGTGTCTACTTTTTTTTAAAAATTGTAAAAATAACTTCTGCTAACACTTTTTGTGAATATAATTTTTCCTGTTATAATTTGTAAATAATATTCTTTCTGTCAAACATTTTGTTAATACAATATCCTTACTTTTTATAGATATCATGATCTTCATTATCCTTAAGTAAGATTGTATCTTCTATTATAGCTCTACAGACTAATATCGAAGTCCCATACACAAGGCACTTGAACTGCTTTCTTCCAAACTCTATATTAATAACTATAAGAGAACGTTAGTGGAATCTTTTGTGATCGTGTTTTTTTATCTCCTAGTACAGCTGGGCGAATAAACTATGTATTTTCTTTAGAGGTTGCTATTTTACCCACACCAGTCGTTGGTTACGCGGTTTCAAACTGTTGACGTGGAATCTTAGGTTCAAATCTCGGTCGGTTTCACTATGAATGGTTTCCCACAAGATAGCATTATGGCTTTCTAATCTCCATTCCACACCGACGCATTTCAATTTCTTTTTAACCCTCCAAATTAGATTGCTACTAACATTTGTTTTAAACGTAATCATTTTAACTAATATATTTTTTCTAAATACCATGCAGTGCTTTCATAATAATATATAAGTAGAGGGGAGGGGGGGGGGGAAGAATAAAATACACTCCATTCCATTTAAACGGCACACTCTAACGAACAAATTTGAACAGATGCTCAGTAATATATATGTGGCCACATTATGGAGCGCATTAATAACGTCACGACAAGGGAAGAAGAAATGGACTATTCAAAGTAACAAATGGTTGGCACTCTTATTTAGATTCGAAACTAGCATTGCGATTTATGATTATTACCATTCATACATAAACCATTTAGCATAACAAATGGGCCCGGTGCCCGGTACTTGACGTCTAATGAGGAAGGAGGGAGGTGGTGGAGTTTTGCTTTGGGAAAAAAGGGGGTGGGGGGTCAATGAGTGACGTTATATTCTCGCGGTGGACGGAGAGTATTGATATTATTACTTCCAGTTGCCGTTCTTAGGCACACCTACCACTGTCACAATGGCAGCGAAGCATTGTACTCGTTCTAAATGTCCGAAACCAATGTTTCAGAAGAAAAGGGGATTTGAGTAAATAGTTATAATCAGAAGAACTTATTGTGTTATTCGACAGTGTGTAACCAGTGAATTTTCGATTGCCGGGTACGTTTTCATTGGGTTAGTAATGGTACAGCCGGGACCTGTTGGATGGAAAGCGTTATTGAAGGGTTTTGGTTTTCTGATGGCTTTTGCTTCAATTCCTGTTTGAAACCTTTAATTAAGGGCAAGCAGATATAGAATAATTGGTACTTCACTTTAATTAGAAATATCAGTTAACAATAACAAGAATGTCAAACGTCTGAAAAAAACAAAAATAAAAGTAGTCTAAATAACTATTCAATCAAATTCAAATAAAAATTTCCTAGGTATTTAAAGGTGCATACGTATATTTCTAAACAACTCAGAGATTATATTTAGCGCTTCGACTTATGTCTGATTAAATTTTATTTAAACTACTCAATTATTATTATATATATTATCATCATTACACTACTAGCACCGCTGTCTCCCTTTCGGATTAACCACTACGTAATTGTATTAAAACTAACTCATTATTATTATTATTATTATTATTTATATATTATCATTACACTACTAGCACCGCGTGCTACTACCCTTTCGGATTATACGCACTTACGCTAATTGCAATGGTATGGTGATTGTGAGATGAAATGGAGGACCTACAGTTTAACGTGGGATCCGAACCACGGTGGAGGCCTGTAATTCCACATATTCTCAATTGTGATTAATACACGTCTTGTCAGAGGTGAAGGTCAATTTTTATTATTTTAAAGTTAAAGCAATATTTTTGACAAAATTGTTCGAACACTTCTAAGCGTCCTAGAAATCTAAAATTTGGCAATAATATAGAAGAACCTCTCCTATCCCACACATACAACCAGAACAGTCTACAAATGGAAATTTCAAAAATGAGGCACTGGGAATTAGAGGGCTATTAAAAAAAAAAAAACTATTTTGGAACGTATATACTTGAAATTTGGCAGTCGTTTAGGGTACCACTCCAAATAATCAAATAGTGTTAAAATTTGAGGTTTAAAAGTTAGAGTTGGTGAAATGGGGGAGGAGGTTCTAAACTTTCAAAAATAATAGAAACAACTACTTAGGGTCTACAAGGATGGTATACAAGATGGTATACAACTTAAATTCAGCAAGAATGTTTAGGGACTAATCCAAATAACAAAAAGTCTGATAACTTCAAATTATAAAATGGGACTCTGTGAAAAAGGAGGGGGATATGACATAAAACTATAATTTAGGTGAGATAGAAAATTAATATTTGCCAGGAATGTAGTGGTACTGCTCCAAATACCTTATTCATAAATATTTAAAAACATTAATTTGGGGTTGGGGGTCTTAAAATTTCCCAATCCTAAATAAAACTACTTCTCAGGGTGGTAGAAGATTTATATTTATCAGGAAGGTTTAAAAACCACCCCACAATACCCTATTTTCTTTTTCAAAATGAATTATCTGAGAATGGGGATAGGAAGAGTCTCCTCTTCAAAATAATTCCAAACTAGATATAACTAAACACAATATGGAGTAGTAGAAAATTGAAATATTTAAATACATGTAGAGACCCAAACCGAGAAAGGGAACAAACCATACAGACATACAAGTCTAGATTCGGGAAAAATCTGTTTCCTGGGAAATTGTGGGGTTGTGGGCTATAAAATATACAAGGAGAGGTAAGAGGTGAAATTCGGCAAACAAGTAGAGGTAATACTTCAGATATTCAATTAGGTCTTTAAATTTGATCACTTTTAGGCAATCATTTTTAGTTATATCTTTATGTGGACATTATTTTTTAGTCAACCTGTCTATTTTTCACGTTTAGACACATGATTTAAACCAATAAAGGTTTATTATTTTAAAAATACGGTAGTTTAAGATTTGATTACTTTTCCCTTTTGTTAGTTTTATATTATTAAAAAAAACAAGTTAACTTTTAGATTACTTATGCAAAGAATGGGCACATCAGCTAGTTATATTATAAGACATTGGACTTACATGTATTGTATTATTTAATTTTAAAATATAATTTTTACCAAACACTTAAATCCGAAATAATTTTAAACTGAGTAAAAAAGTGATTTCATATATTTAGTATCTGTTCCAATTATTTTGATTGAGACTGCTAAAACGGTTACAAATTCACTATAATTAGGAGGTCCCATATGCTAACACCCTATATTTATTAAATGTCTCAAAATACATCCAGAAAATCTTTGCAGAAACTGACATTAATATCAAAATCTTTCATTTGCAAAATATTCCTCCGACAAGCACGTCTACCCCCATTTCACATCACCAAAATTAAACACGTCAACCCCTCCCTCCTATTCCTTCATTGTTCTATTTTCATTTGTCACTTCTCAAGCATACATTTCATATTGTTATCACAAGGAAAAGTCTTATTGTTGTACTGACAACTATGACATTCATCCCCCACCTATTCGCCTATCCGACAAGGAATTTCTCTTCAACACCCACAACGAACAATGACTGTTAAAACTGTCAGCCTATTGTTGGATTGTGTAAAGGCACTCATAATTTCACGCCTTGGGGCAATATCGCTTTATACGACAACACAAGATCTTCCATCGGGACATGAGAAACTTATTTATTTTCAGAATCGGTCTTTAACAAACCACAAGTTCCTTTGTTGGACTGACCAAGAAAGCCGGACCCAGGATTAAAGGTCTTGGATTCCAACTCGTTGTGGGCTAACAAAGTTAAGTAGATAAATAGTTAGAACTGTTCTTTCTGGCTCTTAACTAACACAAGTTTAGGATTATCAGTGATCAGGAAACTAAATGGTTAGCACTTAACCAAAGATTCGTATAGTGTGGTTTGTTGGTGACCGGAAGATTTTAATTCAAATCTCTACTGGATATAATGGGGTGCTATTTTCCTAAATTGATTTACCCAAATGCAAATTGAGGTACATTTCCTCTGATTACACCTTAATCATTCTTTCCCAATCGCCCTGAAGAGTAGCAGTAACACACAAAGGAAGTTTAAAAAGAGTGATTGAAACCACATGGTCTATGGGCAAGGGTTCTAAACGTTTCTACAAATACAGCCCCCTCCCCCCGGTCCACCCCTATCCTACAACCGACGGATTGCCGGATATGTCCCCATAATCCCTTCGCCAGACTCTCGAAATCATCACTAGAAGTCAGATTACGTAGGCCTACAACTTTAATTCAAACGATGACAGTAACTTGATTTACTTCATTATATATAATATATATAGCAATGAGCCACAAGATTAAAGAACATCATAAGGACATTATCATGTTTATTTAGAGAAAAACTGTAAATCTCAAACACACAAGCCAGCTACAACTAGTGATATTATTTGACTCACCACAATCCATATTTATAGAAATAATAGATTATTCTAATCTAACAACATTTTCTTAGCATCTTAATACCGATTAAGGTTAAACGCATATGTACTAATCGCGCTAGTGAGTTAAGGATGACGTAAGGTTGAATTTAGAGGAAGTCTCTACTCATTTACGTGGAGATAAAGTACATTTAACCGTGATTTGAACCTCATTCTCCATATCATCGGCAATCTAACTTTATTTTTAAAATTTTCAGTAATCTATTCCAATACCCACATTATTTGGTCTCCACAACACCAAGGGGTATGGATAACCCCGGTTAAGAGCCCTTGGATTAAGGGAATCACTCTCGCAATATATTAGACTGCCGTTGACAGGGATATCGGGGTTCGAATACCAATCAGATGTACTGAGAGTGATTTAGTTTAAAATGGTTTCCCACACTCTACGCAAATATGGGTGCATTCGCTCTCTAACCTTATCCTTATTATATTTGCGTAATTAATATATGCGTAAAGCCCTTACGGGTACTTATGAACGGTGCAAAATAAAATAAAATAAATATAGAGTGCGTCTCATTCTGTCGTTTGACGCCATCTTGTCCCGAGTGTCTTCGCGCTGACGGTGAAACAAACGCCTGTAACAGCCGTGAACTTTTAAACGCTACATTTAACAGCTCGTATTTCACTCAGCCGTGTTTGTTAAAAGGTTGAAATTACAGACGAAAGGAAATTCCAAGAATCGAAAAAGGAAAAAAAGGAGGGCAATGTTGCCTCTTTGTGAAAATGAGGTTCTCATAAAAGATCAAAATACGTGGCATGATGAACATAGAGTTTTTTTTGATACGCCAGCCATTTTCATGAGGTTTTCACATTCAAATGATTTTCCTTTCATTTTTATTTTCTTCCATAGGTCAGTAAAATTACTTACTCCATGGTTTAAGAAACACGCTTCAGTGGCCAAATGGTCTAAAGCGTCTCTCTCGCAATAGATTAGACTGCGATGACGTGGAGATCCTTTCGAATCCCTGTCGGGTGTACTGAGGAAAGTATTTCCAATATGATTTGGTTTCCCACTCTTCCTACACGTAAATGTGGGTACACTTCCTATAAATATAACCTCCCTAGTCCTTAAAACCATAAGCGTACAACCTGAAAGGATAGTAAGACACGGTGATAAACAAAACTTATGTTGAGAGAAACTTAATAAAACAACACTTTGTTGTTTTGACCTTGGTAGGAACAAACCTTTTTATTTTGGTGGTTATGAACTTGAACCACTCAAAAAAAACGCCATTATTAATAATCACGAAGCTTCTTTGAATTATATAATATTTTCCAAACTTACTACTGTTTTCCGGCAAACCATAGGGCTTTTTTCTATTGTTCCACTACACCCAATTATCAATTCATGGTATTTAAATATATATATATATATATAATATTGATTCACCTAATTTGTGGTTACAACGAATATAAGGAGAAGCGATGAAAATGGAAACCACAGTACTCTACTGTCTAGATTTATTTGCATTATAGAAGAAGTATGGTAGAACTATAAATATACCCGCTTCCTTAGTCGCCTGGTCTAACGTGCTACTCTTGTAGTAGGCTGAACTACCGATGACGGGATATCGAGGTTCAAATCTCGGTCGGGTGTAGAGGATAGTTTTCTAAATTGTTTCCCACTCTTCTTCCACGTAAATGCGGGTACACTTCCTATAAATATAACCTCGCTAGTCCTTAAAACCATAAGCGTACAACCTGAAAGGATAGTAAGACACGGTGATAAACAAAACTTATGTTGAGAGAAACTTAATAAAACAACACTTTGTTGTTAGACCTTGGTAGGTACAAACCTTTTTATTTGGGTGGTTATGAACTTGAACCACTCAAAAAAAAACGCCATTATTAATAGTCACGAAGCTTCTTTGATTTATATAATATTTTCCAAACTTACTACTGTTTTCCGGCAAACCATAGGGCTTTTTTCTATTGTTCCACTACACCCAGTTATCAATTCGTGGTATTATTTAAATATATATATATATATATATATAATATTGATTCACCTAATTTGTGGTTACAACCAATATAAGGAGAAGCGATGAAAATGGAAACCACAGTACTCTACTGTCTAGATTTATTTGCATTATAGAAGAAGTATGGTAGAACTATAAATATACCCGCTTCCTTAGTCGCCTGGTCTAACGTGTACTCTTGTAGTAGGCTGAACTACCGATGACGGGATATCGAGGTTCAAATCTCGGTCGGGTGTAGAGGATTGTTTTCTAAATGGTTTTCCACTCTTCTTCAACGCAAATGCGGGTACACTTCCTATTACTATAACATTTGAATCCCTAAAACCATTAGCGTAATTAGTACATAAGTGTATAGCCCGAAAGGGTAGCAAGATGCGTAGCAAAAAAAACCAAGATATAGGCTTTAAGGTAGCTACATATAAATTAATTTAATTAATTAATTTTAGCATCACGTCTTACTAACCGTTTGGGTTATACCCTTAAGTACTAATTACACTAATGGATTAGGAATTGGGAAGGTTAAATTTAAAGGAAGTTAACCCGCATTTGCGTGTAGGGAGCGTGGAAAACCATTCAGGAATAACCACCCCCAGTTCACCCGACCGAGATTCGAACCTTGATCTCCCCGTCCTCGGTGGTCTAGCTCAACACGACTGGCGCGTTAGATAACTACGCCACCGAGGCGGGTTATTCACATACTAAAGGTTTGATTTACAGCTGCTTTGATCTATTTTATTATAATGAAAATCTGTATACATACAATAGACAAAGATAAATATACATTTTTATATTATATATGCCCATATTACACCCCTTCCCCCCACACACACACATGCATAATTTGAAATTTATGGAAAATGGAAATTAATTGAGAAAGTATTATTATATATTTAAAAGAATTATAATAGGACTTATATTCAAGTCTGAATACATACATCAATTCAAAATCAATTGGAAATGAATGTTGAAAATTTTAAAACTTAGAATTGCTTTAAAATATATTTTTAGTGTTTAGTGTATAATAGATCTGTGTTTCATTTTATAAGTCTATGTATTACATACAGGTGTAACAGATTCATATTTAATACACGCATATGTAATATAGGCCCTATGTACTGTACGTGTAATATATACGCGCCCTAAACGTAACAAAGGCCTTAGTAATATAGCATATATATATATATATAAAAATTAGAAATTTCAAAAATATTTTTTAAAGCGAATTTCAATAAACTAAAACATGTATTATTCCCTTTTGAAGATAACCTGACGCACCATTTATTCATGTTGCCAACAAAACCATCAACCGTTTAAACTCCAGCTTCCGTAACGTTGTCAACATAGTTTATTTATTACCGGAGAATGATTCCGGTACGTTTTCCAGCCGTGCGTATCTGTTGACCCCAATACCATTAACACGCCGATGTAACAAACGATGTAATGACATTAAAACCCTTTAGTTTCCAGATGACAAACTCACATATCTAGATAAAAAAATTATCTATGAGTTTAAACTATTAAATTGGAACATGTATTATAACATATTTAACTGACAGAGCTCCATTAGTTTATCGATATGTAATAAACAAACAGATTTGAGCAAGCTGTCACCACACCTGAAATTTTATTCTTCGTGAGGCTGATGCTCGATTTAAGGAGCCCGTTTCAACCCGCGTATAAAACCATACATTTAGGTACCAAATTGTCGCATCGTGATTCATTTTTCGAAATTCTAATTAAAAAGCAGTGGGAATGAGACCAGATAAATTGTTTTACCATGTTTTAAGAAAGTAAAACCAAATTTAAATAACCATTGTTCCATGATTGTAATTGGTTGGTGATATTTATGATGGTATTAACATTCTATGCATTGATGATTTGTAGGTGCACGGTGTGGTTTGTAGGGGCACGGTGTGGTTTGTAGGTGCACGGTGTGGTTTGTAGATGCAGGTGTGGTTTGTAGGTGCACGGTGTGGTTTGTAGGGGCGCGGTGTGGTTTGTAGGTGCGCGGTGTGGTTTGTAGATGCAGGTGTGGTTTGTAGGGGCACGGTGTGGTTTGTAGGTGCACAGTGTGGTTTGTAGATGCAGGTGTGGTTTGTAGGGGCACGGTGTGGTTTGTAGATGCAGGTGTGGTTTGTAGGTGCACGGTGTGGTTTGTAGATGCAGGTGTGGTTTGTAGGGGCACGGTGTGGTTTGTAGGTGCGTGGTGTGGTTTGTAGATGTAGGTGTGATTTGTAGGGGCACGGTGTGGTTTGTAGGTGCGTGGTGTGGTTTGTAGATGTAGGTGTGGTTTGTAGGGGCACGGTGGGGTTTGTAGGTGCGCGGTGTGGTTTGTAGGTGCACGGTGTGGTTTGTAGGTGCAGGTGTGGTTTGTAGGTGCACGGTGTGGTTTGTAGATGCAGGTGTGGTTTGTAGGGGCACGGTGTGGTTTGTAGGTGCACGGTGTGGTTTGTAGGTGCACGGTGTGGTTTGTAGATGCAGGTGTGGTTTGTAGGTGCACGGTGTGGTTTGTAGGGGCGCGGTGTGGTTTGTAGGTGCACGGTGTGGTTTGTAGATGCAGGTGTGGTTTGTAGGGGCACGGTGTGGTTTGTAGGTGCGCGGTGTGGTTTGTAGATGCGTGGTGTGGTTTGTAGATGCGCGGTGTGGTTTGTAGGTGCGCGGTGTGGTTTGTAGATGCAGGTGTGGTTTGTAGGTGCGCGGTGTGGTTTGTAGGTGCGCGGTGTGGTTTGTAGGTGCGCGGTGTGGTTTGTAGGTGCGTAGTTTCTAGCACCTACTTTAATGCTAGTAACTTGAATTTATTCGCACACCATTTGAGGGTATTACTTATTATATTAATAAAGAAATAATTAATTGATTTCAATACTGTATAGTATTTATTAAACTGACAACACATTCTTAAGATTGTAACTTGAACATTAGAGCGATATAGATCTTGCTTGTGTGACTAAAGGAAGCGGACTTGTCGTATGCAGTTTATTTTTCAGCCCTAATATACGGCTGCCCTCTCTCAATTTTTTTTTTTTTTTGGAAGTAAAACCTGGCCACGTTGGCAAGGTTTTTAAATAGTGAACGAAACTGAAATTTTCTCTGCCTATATTATAGTTATCGTAATTTTTAACTTTACTTTTTGAAAACACTTTATAGGTTTAAAACACATTAAAATAAATAATAATGGATCAAAATGATATTAATAATAAAAATATAACTCGAATTTAGAAATTAGTATTGAAAATATTACGCTTCAATTTTGCCTAGCTATTCATGGGTGAAGTATTGAAAGGGAAATTTACATACAGTTCTTTAAAGAAAAATTTGTTTCATCCATGGCTTTTCAAATAAATTAGAGGAGCCCAAAACAATATCACTACACCATATTAAAAATAAATAAGAAATCACCTGATCCTAAACCTTACAATTGTCAAATTAAGAGTGTATCAAATAGCCCTTCAATGAGAATTATGTTTCGAGAGCAATGTGCACCTAATTCCCTGGTTAATCGGCCATGATAATAAATCTCAAGATACTAAAGTGTAGTTTTAAAGAAGGTAAAGGGGAGAATATTCATCAGGAGGTTATCCAAAACTTACTCTTTCACCCTATGACGAAATGAATGCTGACGTACAGCTTTTAAACTCATATTTTTCATCGTGTTCTTTAAAGTAAGAAGTCACTTGAAGCCCTAACTACAGCTAGGAATGCACTAATACTCGCACCAGTGGTCACGCTGTCTAATGAGTCAAGATCATTGTAAACTGGACTGCTAATGGCGGGTAGGTTGAGTATTGAACCTCAGCTGGTCAAATTATACACTATTTAACCAAAAACATATCAAATATATGCTAAATATATATCACCGGACAAGGGAATTAACACCAGGAATTTGGAATAGCGGCTCAATCCTCTGAGATCCCAATATATATAGTTCATATCCTCTGATATTATCGGATAAGAAGTTGAAAAATGACCTAAAGACAAACCCCAAACAATTTTATGGTCCATTCATTTTTCAAAAATTTGCCTGTGAAGACCACTTCTAACAACTTCTAGAAGAATCATATATTTTTAAAAATTCAAGGCAAGGACTATTCATAAAGATTCTAGATATCCAATTTTCAAAAATTTGTGTAAGAAGGACCACTCATAATTGCTTATAGAAGCATCCAAATTTCAATAACAAAATCTGGGAAAGAATAACTCAACTTAGTAAAGTAACACAATTTTCTAAAATTGGGTAGGGGAACCATTCAAATTTGTTTTTAGGAGCATACAGTTTTCAAAAATATATCAGGGAGAAAGGTGATGGAGGGTACAGAGCATGTCTCTATTTATTTTGCTTACCCCTTTCCCTAACAAAAAAAAGTTCCACCACCACTGTACTATACATACGTTGTTTGGGATCAAAGAAATTTCCAGTTTAATTTCAGTCAAATTGGTTTAAATATTTGATAGTATCGCGTCACAAAGATCCAGACAGACGAAATGTCTTGCTCAAGTTTGTTTTTTAGCACCACGTCTTACTCCCAGTTTGGGCTGAACACTTGTGTACTAATTACACTAATGGTTTTTAGGGATTAGAATAGTTATATTTATAGGAAATTGACCTGCATTTGCGCGAAGGTAGACTGGAAAACCGTTTGGGTAAAACCACCCTTAGTACACTCAACCGTGATTCGAACCTTGATCTTCCCGTAATCGGCAGTCTAGTATACTGCAAGAGTTGGTGCACTTCTTTACTAACACGGTAGAAAATAAGATGTTTTAGCAACCTTGTTGGCAGTAACGGGGGTTGCAAGGTTAATAACCTGCTAGCCAGGTATTAAGGAATATTGTGATTGTCACCGCCACACAACAATAGCTTCCTAAGGGGGGTGGCTTTCTTCCCTTGTCTTGGACCACGCTAAAGTTCCGGGGGACAGTTAGGTTCGTCCATGTTGGATCTTGAGGACCAATGGGAGTGTTTTCCTGATATTAAAAAAAAAATAGTTGAGTCGATTAGGAGACTCGTTACTCCTGTCTCGCCTGGCTTAGGCCAGGGACCGCTACTGATCTAATTATTATAGTAAAAAATAATCAGGTGTGATAGCTAGTAGTAGTTATATCACATCATGGCTAAAGCAATTGATATTGTCAATTTATCTTAAATCTGTCGACGGTCACTCTCACACTAACCACGATGCGTGAAGTGTATCAAGTGAAATACTAGAAGCCAACCAATATAATAAATAGTAATTTAAATATTTTATTTGGTTAATTAATTTAACACACTAGCTAAATAATTGGTGCAAGCGAATAATAAATAAACAATTAAATAAACGAAGTTTTACTATCTTAACCAACAACGCAGCCACTATACGATCAAATACAAAACTACAAACATTCATTCCGTTTCGACCTCATTTCATTTGTGAAGCCATTTCGATTATCTACAGGCTGGCTATGAAAGCGAGTGTCAGCTGAGGTCCGTTTATGTGCGTAGCAGAGTAGCGCGTTAGACCACGCGGCCACTGAAGCGGTTTAAAGCCAAAACAGAACCTACCTTCAGTTGTTTTTTTTACATAAAAGGGGAAAAATAATATCCTAGAATTGTATCGTGCTTTCGTCACCAGAGACGTAACAATTGACCTTTTGGCTCCCGGCTATGAAGCGTAGAGCTTTAAAAAACAACTGAAAACCTAATTATCTTTATATAAAAAATAAAACCATATAGCTACATCATACATTATTTCACGGTTTGAACTGGACTAAACGAAAAGCTATTGTGATTGGATATTGCCTGTATAGCACCCAATGACAATGAAACTATAAAATACGATTCGAGATTCAACGAAACGTCCATTGGTTCGGAGTTTTGTAATAGATATCGCTCCGAGGCGTCAGAATAGATCATGGCATCCCATCATACGCGCCTCAATTGTTTTATCATCCGCTTCATATATTAATATGTTCCTTCCTCATTACAACTATAGAGATGAAAAACACTTCGGTTGGGTCGGTTGGATGGACCAGTTATAGTTTTAATTTGACTGTGTTGGGAATGGTGATTGGAGGAGGGAAAGTAGTGGAGGGGAAAAAGGTGGTTTTACGATTCATAAAATGTGAATGCGAGATTAGAGCGAAATGAAAAGTGATCGTGAAAACTAAACGATAGTTTCCTTTCAAACAGATACATGTAGTTTGCCTTTTTTAAAAAAAAAAAAAACTCATTACATTTGATGTAAATTTTACACCCCATAGGATGATTTAACATTGAAACTATTAATTTAAGCCCTACTCAAGCTACCCACCTGTGGACGTGTGGACATTGGCGTCAGTTTATACGAGTTTGTTCTTTCGGCGACTGGGAGGCGTGGTTCGTATCCCAGCCGGGTGTATTGAGGTGATTTTTCCTCACTTATTTTACACTCTCCTTCCACGCAAATTCGGGTGCACTTAATCTACATTTTATCTTAATAATTCTTATTTTATTTAGGATTGTTAATGACTTAATTACATTTAAGCCTTTTTGATTGGTGTTTGTTTTATATATATAAATAAACAGGTGACTAAAACATTGAATTTATATTTGATGTACAAATAGGTAACTACAACCTTGAATTAAAATTTGTATATATAAGTATAAATTCAATGCTATTATAGTTATTTGTTTGGGATAAAAATTTATTATTATAAAATGGGATAATGCTTTATTATTGTTCTGGATACGGGATTCTCATCCTCTATCTAGGCTAATGTTGGTGCATTTTCTCTCAGTTGGCATCGGCTTACCTACTCACAAAGATTAAATAATTGATAATTATTGTAGGCTATTAAATTCACCAAAGATAACCATTTAAGAGGAATATATAATTGATTCTATATGTAAACTACTTTTATGTGTTTTGAGACAAAACTTTACAATAATTCTGATTTATTTCTTACCGTACGTGTGAACTAGCCTTTAACAAAATTACAACATTACTATAAAAAATAAATGGTACGGCACACCGCACAGACTTTCTCTCTCTTTCTATAAACTCGTAAGATTTCTGAACGGAATAATGTACATTGTATCATCACCACTCCACATAAGAACACGCATAAAATAATATACAATGATATAGAATCAATGAGAAAAGAGGCGCATCTTTGTCCACCTAAGAACATTTCAAACAGTTTAATGTCTTCCACAAGGGTCAACACTTCGTATTAAAATTTCGATTTCTGGTTAAAATTTTAACATTTTAAAAGGTGTTGCAGATCTTCAAGTCATCGCATTGATATTTAATTATTCATTTATACATTTTGACCATTAAAAAATGTAAATATTGACTATTGAGTCTAAAATGGAGATAGATCATTGCTGTGCAAACATTTCTCCTAAGAGCTTTAAGGAAAAATAACATACTTTTTTTAGATACTTATATTTAATTACTCTATGGAATTGGAGAATTATTGCGTTAAGACTTAAGTAGTATATGTTTACAACTAAAGCTCACAAAATTGTATTAATATATTTGCAAATATCTCAGAAACTGCTGTTTTTATAAAAATATATGTCAAATAAAAGTTTTTTATTTTTAATAGTCCTACAATTTTGCAATGATAAGTTGTTTAGTTTCTCCATTAGTTGTGGAGATACGGAAATTAACGCTTCTGTAATGTACCCTAAAAATCATTTTCATAGGAAAATGAAAATAGCCAGTTTATATATAATCTTAATCAACGCCTAGATACGAATTTTAATCAAAATCGTTTAAGCAGATTTTGAGAAAACCAAATTTTTCTCTTTTCGTCCTTCAGTAAACTACCCTTAATTTTAAGTTTTTATAGACACACAGAGAGACGGCATTGCAAAGACTATTTTTTAGGGTTCGGGGGTCATGAGACGTCGACATCCATCAACATTTCAGGTTAGTTTTTTTTTTACGGTCGCAATACTTAAACTTTAATGTCCAAAAAGTTAAAAAAATTCATATAATTGCGTATATATTGAAAGTTATTGATTTTATAAAAATATGTTTCGGATAAAATATCTGTATTATAAATATATATACATATTTGTAATGCTAAGTAATTTCATATCTCAAATAGTTTCGGAGCTATTTAAAAAAATGTTAATTTACGCTTCAGACCGGAGCCCTTAAAGCCATTTTGCCGAAATATTGAGGGTAGCCATTTTGTTTGGAATATTTATTAATGTTTATAAATGAAATTTAATCAAAATCGTTGGAGCCGATTTTGAGAAAATCGACTTTTTCTCTTTTTGCCATTCAGTAAACTACCCTTAATTTTAAGTTTTAATAGACACACAGACAGACGGCATTGCAAAGACTATTTTTAAGGGTTCGGGGGGTCATGAGACGTCGACATCCGTCAACATTTCAGGTTAGTTTTTCTTACGGTCGCAATACTTGAGCCTTAATGCCCAAAAAGTTAAAAATATATATATAATTGCGTATATATTGAAAGTTATTGATTTTATAAAAATATGTTTCGAATAAAATATTTGTAGTATAAATATATATACATATTTGTAATGCTAAGGAATTTCATATCTCAAATAGTTTCGGAGATATTATAAAAAATGTTAATTTACGCATCAGACCGGAGCCCTTAAAACGATTTTGCCGAAATATTGAGAGTAGCCATTTTGTTTGGAATATTTATTTATGTTCATAAATGAAATTTAATCAAAATCGTTAGAGCCGATTTTGAGAAAATCGACTTTTTCTCTTTTTGCCCTTCAGTAAACTACCCTTAATTTTAAGTTTTAATAGACACACAGACAGACGGCATTGCAAAGACTATTTTTAAGGGTTCGGGGGGTCATGAGACGTCGACATCCATCAACATTTCAGGTTAGTTTTTCTTACGGTCGCAATACTTAAGCTTTAATGCCCAAAAAGTTAAAAATATATATATAATGGCGTATATATTGAAAATTATTGATTTTATAAAAATATGTTTCGAATAAAATATTTGTATTATAAATATATATACATATTTGTAATGCTAAGTAATTTCATATCTCAAATAGTTTTGGAGCTATTATAAAAAATGTTAATTTACGCATCAGACCGGAGCCCTTAAAACGATTTTGCCGAAATATTGAGAGTAGCCATTTTGTTTGGAATATTTATTAATGTTCATAAATGAAATTTAATCAAAATCGTTAGAGCCGATTTTGAGAAAATCGACTTTTTCTCTTTTTGCCCCTCAGTAAACTACCCTTAATTTTAGGGGTAGATATCCAATTCCAAAAACCCCTCGGGGCAACCCTATGAAAACCCTAGATATCAAGTTTCAGCTCAATCGGTAAAATAGTTTAGGCTCTAGTTGGAGGTACAGACAGACAGACAGACAGACAGACAGACAGACGGAAATTCAAAAACCACTTTTTCGGATTCAGGAAGTCATGAAACGTCAAAATTCATCAAAATCTCGAGTTCGATTTTTTTGACGACCTGATAAGACTAGTAATAAGTAGCCCATTAGAATATAACGCTATGCATGTATAATATCTAATTTGGATTTAAATACCAAGTACCAAACTAAATCTAAATTACAAAACCCGACACAGAGATTTTCCTTTTCTAAATCGTCCATTTGCAGCTGTTCAAACACAAGCATTTACTGCACCGAATGTAATTAGTTCAACTAATAGAACGTGAGAAATATCATGTGTTACTCTGTTTGAAAACGGGTGAAGGGGGCGGTGGGGGGTGAATAAAGGATGGAGGGGAGAAATAGCTGAAATAGAATGGAGTGGCAAATGTATGACGCGGACTTGCTAGCGAATTATTGATTTACAAGTTTACACAGACTGACTAATAAGCCTGTTATTAACTCTAATAAGATCTAGAACATTAAGCAAGACCAGTAATTAGGATCTTCACTTAGATCATATTCCCCATCAAATAACGTAATTGGTATGAAGACAATTTATTACAGGTCCTCAGTTCAAATTTTTGTGCATAAAATAATATTTAGAAATGTACTATACCAAATTAATCATTGGCAACATATTTTCTTGACTAAGGTACGAAACCAAGAATTTTTCAAATGTATCATGATCACAGTTTATCTAGATTCCAAAAGTTTAGAAGAATTATTTCCTTAATATTTAATATATTTATGTAGCCAAATTAAAACAAGATCCACACTTTTCTTTTAATGTGTTTATAAATATATATAAGAAAACCTTAATTGAATTCTTTCTAGATATGAAAAATCGTTTTTATTCTATGTGAGTACTGAAAAATTGTCTGCGTTTTGTTTTCTAATCTTACAACCTGCCTTACAATTTAATTAATAAAAAATGAATAAGGTTAACATCAAAGGAAATGTACCTGTATTTGTGAGGAGAAAGAATGTAAATGCATTTAGAATAAACAACCCTCAATACACCCGAACAGGATTCAACCCTAGACCTCTCCATCAACAGCAAACCTAGTTAGATGACATTGTGCGAGTAAAATAATAATAATTCATTTTCAAAAATTCAATTTTTTTTACAAAAAAAATAGAAACTTACAGACAAGATATTATACATATGAAATATACACATTTGATATTCCCTAGGAAGGGAAGAAAAAACCAATTTAAAAAAAACCCTACTCCAGTGCACCCGGCTAGGAACCCCTAGTCAACTAGCCCAAGTCATTGTACCAACCCCTAGTGGCCTATTTCCCGTTGTCAATGGATATCTTGAACTTCCGACTTCGATCTGCAACTACTTCTTAATAGTTCACACACGTACACAAAAAAAAAATTCTACTAACCTCCTCCCCTTCACTTCTTTCAACCTATTGTCGTCTGTACAACGTCCTCTCTTCCGCCCCTACCATTCTTCATGATTTTAAGTGTGTTTGGGTGTAAGTGTGTGCATCAGGGGGAGGGGGGTGGTGATATATTTGCCAGGAGCACCACCCACTAAGTCGGCAAAGCCACCCATAAAATAGCGGATTCTTTCCGGGAAGTTGCGGCACTCGAATTCATCTTGTCACGAGAAGGTGAGGGGTGGTGGTGTTTGGGTCTTAGGGGTAGAGAGAGAGAGAAATAGAGGACGGTTAGAGCTACTAAAGGGGGTTGGAGTTGAAGCTGTTCCTCCCCAATTTTAAATCGTTGGTACAACAGTTCAGCCATTGTGTGTAGCAATATCTCCAAGATGTATGTAATTTAGTTGGGTAGGGCGATGACAGATTATATCAATAAGATGTGTGGCTCGTTGAGCTATGAAAAGTGTTTCACTTCCTGGATGGCTGCTTTTTTTCTACCCCTAATATATCTGGCACTTTTGACCAGGACCGGTGAGAAAAATCTTGGGGCTCGTTACACTTACGATTTTGGAGAAAATTTCGCCAGCATTGGGGAGGAGAGAATGTGAAAATAAAAGTAATTATTTTCGTAGTTTTTATAGCAAAATGCCCGGCTCGGTGGCATAGTTAGCTAAAGCTCAAGTTTCGTGTTGAGCTAGACTGGAGAGGATGGGGAGATCGAGGTTCGAATCTCACTCTGGTGAACTAGGGGTGGTTTTTCCAAAATGATTTTCCACTCTCCCTCCACACAATACTATATATCCAACCTACCCAATTCCTTACCATTAGCGTAATTAGTACTTAAGCGCATTACCCGAACGGGTAGTAAGACGTGGTGCTAATAATAATTATTATTGTTATTATTATCATCATCATAGCCAATTTTTTTAGCCAAAATAAAACAATTGCTTCAGAAGAACAATAAAGTTTAATTTTCTACTCATGGTGATATCAACAATTGTTGATTATCTGTCGAGGTAATCCTAAAAATTAACGACGACTTATCATTTAAAAAGTTTTTCATCCAATGTCACTATGCTAATAACTCATGGCATCAACTGTTATCACCACGTGAAGAAGACTAAACTCTCTGTTTATACTGGAGCAATGTTTGATTAATTTTAGCAAAAAAAAAGTTTCTATATAAAAACTGCAAAAAACAATGTTTTTTTAGGTCCCCTGCACTCCCGCACTAAGCCATGTAGCTACCGATGCAGAGGTAATAAAATTGATTATTTTTTATTATGAAAAAGACTAACAATATTTTTTTTTAATTATAATTAAAATTTGTAATGGTTCAAACAATTATCTTAGAGAAATGTTCGTTACACAACCTGAAATATCTAAGAGGACTTTAAATATTTTTATATGGAATGAAGTTAATCGAGCCTATCTCCTTGCAATAGTTAAAGCTTTACTTTTTAAAAGTTCAAACTTTCTTTTTATTTCAACAGCAAATTGTATTAATACACCCCCGAGTAAAAGAAGAAATATTACTTTTCTCAAACATCAAATTAAGTTACTCATTTGAAGTAACCTCATTTTTATGTGTTTTTTTTCCCCCTGTTCTAATAAAAATCCACCTCAGGCAACAACGCTAAGTATTAAATTTACGCCAAATTATATTCTCAAAGGAAAAGAGGTTACGTGAAAACTTTATTTTTCATTACGGCCATAAAAGAGAGAAAACAAATTAAATAGTTGGAAATGAAACAAAGTTAAAACAACAAAATGTTTAG
Source organism: Timema podura (assembly GCA_033556935.1). NCBI lineage: Eukaryota > Metazoa > Arthropoda > Insecta > Phasmatodea > Timematidae > Timema > Timema podura. Next base: position 50,183,853 of record JAVRXN010000004.1, on the reverse strand, counting down.
TGAGATATTTTTTTAAATCTCTTTCTAGGCAAGGAAAATGTTTGGGTTGGTGGTATTTTGTTAAATAATAAATATGTTCTATTTAACTTATTCTGAAAGTTATTATTATATGCAGTTATATAATACAGTATGTTGTATAATCTATAACCAATTACTATAAAATCACCCGCCTCGGTGGCGTAGTTGGCTAACTCGCTAGTCGTGTTGAGCTCGACCGCTGAGGACGGGGAGATCGAGGTTCGAATCTCGGTCGGGTGAACTGGGGGTGGTTTTTCCCAAATGGTTTTCCACTCTCCCTCCACGCAAATGCGGGTTCACTTCCTCTTCAACCTTCCCAATTCCTAATCCATTAGCGTAATTAGTACTTAAGCGTAAAACCCGAACGGGTAGTAAGACGCGGTGCTAAATATTATTATTATTATATTATTATATTACTGTAAAATCAAACAAATATATTTATTTAAATATGTGTACCAAAATAGCAGTAATTAGACTTTTATTGCAAATATTCGAAGGTTAATGGATCTTCTCTTATTTTTTTAGCACCATGTCTTACCACCCATCCGCGTTATACACTGACGGTTATTGGAGAGGTCATGGTTGGAATCCCGAGTATGTATTTAGATGGTTTTTTCCATGTATAATTTAACTGTCTTATATTTTTCATCCCTCCCATCTAATTTGGTTATGTGTCTCCTACGCCACCTTCCTCATCCTTACCTCTTAGATTAAGATAATAATGGCGGCACCAGCATTAGTATATAATTTTTTTGGACAATTTACGAAACACATTTGTCTGCCGGACTGCTTTTTTGGTCTTACTTTCGTACCAATTTGTAAAATAAATTAATTAAATTTGAAATTTATATTGATTATATTGATTGAAATACAAATGTTTTAATAAAATCAGTTACGAGTTTTAAGGATATAACGTTGAAACAAAAACCATAAATTCTTAAATAATTCTAAAAGGATTCGTACAGCATCACAAAATTAATATGTTTATCTTGAAGTAGTTTTTTTATTGTAAACGTATTTTTTTTATTGTAAACGTATTTTTTATAAACTATCTACAGCTTGGCCTATTTGGTTTAGTCAAGAAAATGGCTTGTAATAATCCTCCTAAATGGCCATGTAAAATAGGATACGAGTAAAAGGTAATTTAAAAAGCAAATCAATGTTTTCAAGGTGGAATCAGTAGAGTGAGTGTGTAAACTCGCCAGAGGAATAGAGTAAGCACATAAACAAGAGCCCTCTCAGGGTGAACTTATCATTTTCTTCCCTCTCTTTCTATTTAGTACATTGATGGATAAGTGTGATAGTGCTTGGACTGCTTAGGTGCGTCAAGATAAGATGCAACCCACTTTTCAAAATAGTTTCAAAATCTCCATGTAGAGAGAGAGAGAGTTTAATAAAGAGAGGCAACCATTGAATGTAAAACCACGTCTTGCTAATTTGGTAGGGGATTTTGAATATTATATATTATAGTTGGTTATTAAAGATTTTTTTTTTGTTTTAATAATTAGTAGGTAGTCTCTCTAGATAAAGTTTACTTTAATTGTTAATGTTTGAGGTTTAGTTTTCAGTCATTACTAGTTAGAACTAGTTTAGAGCTACCTTTGTTCTGAATGTTTCACCAGTTGCTAATTAGTCTGATATTTAGTTGCCCTCCAGCGAATGAAACAACACATTAACGTTCACATTGGGAGGCAAACATACCAAAATATCTAGAGTTATACGCTTTCAGTCCAGATTAAATAGAAAAAAACACGAGTATATGAGCCACTAAGTAACAAAACTTGTTAACCATCAATGCTCCTTGGGAGCGTGTTCCCTCATCTACCAGTGTAAGTTCATCCTTGTGTGCTCATCAGTTATGCAAATTGCCGTCTTTCTCGCCGCGCGCATTAGACCAAATGCCCCGGGTGGTGTTATTAATATAATACATCTCATCACGTTATTACTAGAGCTCGCTTAGGTTTTTAGAGACAGGAAAAAAAAAAAAAAATTAATCACTTTTCCTCTTACGATGGGCCAAATACTTTTTTTTTTTTTTACGAAGAATCAAATCCTTAAATTTTTACTAGTAGCTCGAATCCAAACTTTGATATTTTAAAATATTGATAATTTTATAAATAAATTTAAATTAAATAATCAAAAAAAGAAACTAGCATCCCACTTAAAACAAGTTTTTGATAAAGATCGGGTGACACTGAGTATTAATTTATTCAATTATTTTTCATATTTGCTTACTTTATACAAAACTCTGAGACACATTTATGAGTAGAAAAGTTAGATTTATATTACTGCTTTGGTGACTGCATGGCTTAAGGCGTCACTCTCACAATAGACTAGACTTCCGATGCCAGGTATATTGGGGCAATCATTCATTCACGCTGCTTGTCCAGCCCATCGTAATCTACGAGACTCGACTATCCTAACAATGTCTTGTGATGAATACAGCGTATGCAATTCATCATTAGGTAGCCTCTTCTACACTCCAATAGCCGCATCTCTTTTTGGACCTAATTTCTTCTTAAGCACATTGTTTTAAAGCACTACATTTTTAAATAGCTTTAAAAATGATGTTACTTTCAAAGATATTATAAAAAAAAACTTTATTAAAAGTTCCAAGAGTGTCTCAAAATCCAATTTTATATCACTTTTCAAATAACTTTGTTGACTACACATGTCTTTTACTCGTGTTTCTCAATTAAGAATGCAGCAGGAACAGGGTATAGTGGTCAAATCAAACGCCGTTTGGAATAGAAAAATGTCACTAGTTTTACAAATTAGAATTTTGCATGCTAACAAAACTTGACAGTTTTTTTATTCATAATTGATTGATTTATAAAGTAAAATAGATCAAGAAGCTCGTAAATAATTTGTTTTAGTAAAAAAAAAGCATATCAAGTTTTTTTACTTTTCATAGATCGTAAAAATTATAGCCAACCTAATATAAGCTTGGCTCTTCATTCGTGCGTACCAACTTACCGAACATCATAACGACGGGCTACAAACCATAACCTGACTTAACCTCAGGCCCATTTGTGGCAGCAGTTTTACGACACATGAGGGAGAGGACGCTGGCTGATATCCTCTTAGAAGCTATAAAAATCACGCTTACACAGTAGATTCTGCGACTGGTTTTTGTGAACCCTCATAGAAATATAATGAATGGCACGAAAGTGGTGCTTTAAAAAATATTGTTAACAGGAGAGGCATTGAAAATGTCAATCCACATATTTCCCCCAATCCATATATATATATACGAACATCGAACCTAGATGGAATATTATTTATGATTTTCACTGCCAAGGGGAATATTTTTTTTAATGGTGCCATTTAAGAAGTTATAGTGGTTCACCTTGATTTCAAATTATGGGGTCACAGTGACAGGAGGTATAATTGGAGGTGCGGGAATTTATATTGCTAGGAGGGGGGTCGCAGGAGGAGTATTTATGAGGATCTGATTTTTGCTGAAACTATATAATTAATTGGGAACATTGTGTAAGATAGTGGAGTCTGTTGGGAAGCCCAACCTTAGCAAGATTTTTATTCCTGAATGTTTTTATGAATTAATATTTTTCTTGCACTTAATACAGCCATTGAATCACTTCTAATGGTTTCTATTGAGCACCTTGGTCTCAATTCTCAAGGTCAACACGGGATTCACGTTTAGTCTTGCCACCCTCCTACAACACGTCCATAGCCAAAGATGAGTCATTATTATGCGCATGCGCGAGAATTTGATTACGTTACAGGAAGGAGAAACTAAAAAAGAACGTGTCTCGCAACCATTTTATATTGTAGGCCTACTGGTGTAAGGAAACTTTTAATGGCACAATATAATCTAACTTAGCTCCCACTACCCATTATATAATTTCATTAGAGTAAAATCCTTTAACCTCTTCAGAGAGTGACATAATTTCAGAATATCCTGGTGTCTAAAAACATTATTACATTATGTTGCAATCTTAATACAATAATATATTTTGAAAATTTAAAAATAACACCTGGATACGGAAATCGAAGCCGGGATCTTTGGTTTGGTACGCCAATGGTCTAACCACTGAGCTATCCAGGATTTGTCCCGTGCCCAGGATTATTCTTCACTCATATTTTAAGGCAGAGTCCATGATGGACTTGCGGAAATCGTTGGTTACAAATGTGTGATTTATTAAGATCACGAACTATCAGATAACGCAGCCACCTTCGACTCGGTAGTTGGCTTATTGTTGCCACTTGTACAGTTATTATAATTGTACGGGATCGCATATTTAAGAATCAAATGGCAAAATATATTATATTTGTTTTAGTGAGGATTTACTAGCATCTAGATATCATATTCTGAAGATTTAAAAATGAAACCTGGACACAGGAATCGAACCCGGGACCTTTGGCTTAGTAGTGATATCTAGAGGCGAGTAAATCCTCACTAAAACAAATATAATAGCTATGGCTATTTGATTTTTAATGAAATAATGTTTTTATTATACCTAGTATAAATATATTGTAGCAAGAAATGCGGATATTTTACTAGAGGCTTGTAAGGAAATAGTTTTAGAAGTGAATGCTGAAAATTATTATTATTATTATTATTATTATTATTATTATTATTATTATTATTATTATTATTATTAGCACTGCGTCTTACTACCCATTCGGTTTATTCGTACTTATGCTAATGTGCAATGGTAGGGTGATTGTGAGATTAAATGGAGGACCTACAGTTTAACGTGGAATCCGAACCACGGTAGAGGCCTGGCATTCCTCACATTCACAAGATGTGATTAATACACATCTTGTCAGAGGTGAAGGAAGGGTTTAGCAATCAGATAAATCTGTGCCGGGACCGAGGATTGAACCCCGGACCCTCAGCACAGAAGTCTTGACACCTTACCCCTAGACCACCAGGTCACCCACGAATGCTGAAAAGATAAGTATATGATCACACTGAGAACACAGATTGTGGACGATAATTTAGAGATTACTGCGAGCAACATATCATTTGACAAAGTTAATGAGTTTAAATATTTAGAAACAATAACAAAAACGACATTAAATTGGCGATAATCAGGAAAAGAATACAGTCGGGAAACTCATGCTGTTACCCGGTCAGTAAGTTGTTGACATCTCACCTGGTGTCCCTGAATGTAAAACTCAGAATATACAAAAGCATCATTTTACTAGTTGTTCTCTATTGGTGTGAAACGGGGTATCTTACCTTACACAACGCAAACCAATTAAGGGTGTTCTAAAACAAAGTGCTTGGGAATATATTTGGTCCAAAAAGGGACAAGACTAATTTGGAGTGGAAGAGTTCACATAATTATGAGTTACATACCTTGTCCTTATCTCAAGACATTGTTAGGATAATCAAGTCTCGTAGATTACGGTGGACACGAATGGGAGAATCTAGAATCGTATTCATGGTAGTGACTGGCAAACCCAATGGGAAGAAACCATTGGGAAAACCTTGAAGCAGATGGGAGGATAACCTTGGAATAGACCTGAAAGAGAAAGGGTGTAGTGAGGTGGCGTGCTTATATAAGTGTGGCAGTGAACCCTAGAGCTCCTAGGGCCATCGGGTAGGTAAGTAATAGTGTGGTTGGAAAAAACAAATTGGCTATGGAAAACTTGGAAGAGTCAGTGAATTTTAAAATATAGTTTGGCTGGACATCCTGAAAGTATTTTAATCTACGCCATCGTTAATATGGTAAAATACTTCACTCTGGTAATATATTCAATTTTTAGTTTCATACACTCTACGATGTACGCTGACAGCTCTGCTCATGATCGTACGTTATGGTTTTCTAGGCCGGTTCATTAAACACCCACAAAAATCACTCAAAACTCCGTTCATCCATCTACCTCAAATAAGCGTGTTGAATTGATCGGCGATTATACTGTATCCATTAGGCATGAATAGAAAAAAAAACCTACCTCCTTTAATACACTTTTCTTTTTATCAATATTGTTGTGTAGTTTTTAATTAATATTTGTAAAATGAACTTGACAGTTTGTGCTACTTTCGTAAAGCTATTAGAAACCTCTTCAAATAAATTGAATTTTATGAAAAAAAAAGTACCTGTTTTTTGATTTGATTTTTTGATATTATTTTTGGAAAAGATTGGTAAAATGCATTTGGTTTTAATTCAAAAAAACCACATTATGTGCTTTGAATTTATAAATTATCAAAGTTAATGGGATTCTACCCCTTTCTGTACTTAATTAAAGAACTGAATGGTGAAGTGTTGAAGTTAATTTTGTTTTGTTAAAATACCATTTAAAACTGAATGTTATAATTTATTTTTGCTTTGAAACTTAAAAAAAAAAACACATTTTAGTCAGAGATATTTAAATGTAACATTTTACCCTTTACTAAAAATGGTTCAAATCAAATATATATTTTTATGTCGTTTAAAATTAAAATTACGAAACATAATTTTGGTCATGATTGCTTAGCTATTATTAGTTGTTATATTCTTTTTTAGCACCGCGTCTTACTACCCATTCGGTTTATATGCTTGTGTACTAACTAATCTAATGATTTTAGGGATTTGGAAGGCTATATTTAGAGGAAGTTTACCTACATTTACTTGGAGGGTGAAAAGAAAACCATTTTGTAAAAAAATCCTCACTACACCCGACTGAATTTTGAACCTCTATCTCCCCATCGTCGTCTTTCTAGTCTACTGCGTGAATAGCACCCTAGACCATGTGCCCAAAGAAGTGGGTTATTAATAATACTATTTCAATAGTAGTTTATAACTCTGAAGTTGAGGTATTTAAGAGCAGTGGCACCAACACGCAATTTACTAAAGTTCCATGAGAAGTTACTTGAAGCAAAACATAACCACTGTCAAGAACCTTGACCATTTAATATATTTTTAGTTTCCCATGACCCTTTGGAGAGAGAAGGTATGTATTGTGATCGTAAAAAAAATCATATTAAATATTTAGATGGATGTCGACGTTTCATGACCCCAATAACCTTGTTTTCGAGATGCCGTCTGTGTGTCTGTCTGTTCATCTGACTATATATTGGTCTAGAGCAAAAACAATTTTACCGATAGGGCTAAGACTTGGATCTGAGGTTTTATTAATGTTTTCCCGAATGGTTTAGGAATTAGCTATCTGAAGCTAAAATTTAGACAGTTTTCACAATGGGACAGTTACATTTAACATTTTCCTGGGTTTTTTAATCCCAAAAGTTTATTCCCTATAACAGCACATGATAATATTGACCCCCCCAATCCCCCAAATAAAAACGTTCCTGCTCTACTGCTTAATTTTATCATAGAGTCCTGACGACTACAAAAGTTACTTCTGTGCTCATTAATTATTTGGATATGGAAGCCGACATGGTTCCTCTGACTGACAAAACCGCACTGTCTGCAGTGTGGATACTACCATCCACACACGTACGAGCCAATAGCGAGCTAGTGGTGAGCCGAGCTGGACTCAGACCATCTGATGCCAAGCCCGGCTCGTGACACGCCACACACTTACGAGCCAATAGCGAGCTAGTGGCGAGCCGAGCTGGACTCAGACCATCTGATGTCAAGCCCGGCTCGTGACACGCCACACACTTACGAGCCAATAGCGAGCTAGTGGCGAGCCGAGCTGGACTCAGACCATCTGATGCCAAGCCCGGCTCGTGACACGCCACACACTTACGAGCCAATAGCGAGCTAGTGGCGAGCCGAGCTGGACTCAGACCATCTGATGTCAAGCCCGGCTCGTGACACTCCACACACCTACGAGCCAATAGCGAGCTAGTGGCGAGCCGAGCTGGACTCAGACCATCTGATGTCAAGCCCGGCTCGTGACACGCCACACACTTACGAGCCAATAGCGAGCTAGTGGCGAGCCGAGCTGGACTCAGACCATCTGATGTCAAGCCGGCTCGTGACACGCACACACTTACGAGTTAGGTAATTGGAAAGTGAGCCGGACTCGTACATGGATGGGCCGCATCTTCATTATTTATCCACAAATATTTAAGATATTAAATAACTTATCATTATTTAAACTGAGGTTTTGGAAATGGGGAGTTCAATGTTATGCTATTTAGTGAGCAGTTACTTTTATTTTTTTCTCAATATGTATGGTAAAGGTGTAAATTATTTCATTTATGCTCTTTTTCGAAATGTAGTTCTCTTTTTTCTCGTCATGTTTCTGCAACAATGGAGGGCTATATGATTTGGTTTCATACATCTTACAAGTTTTAAGAAAATTCTTCATAAATGAGCGAGACACTAAATGCAATTCACCTTGCCATTTATTTCAAGGATATTTTAATAATGATTATTTTATTATTTTTAGATGTCGAATCAATTTTTTTTATATATTTCCACACCAATACGAAATTTATACTATCTTTTGTTGCCTTGTTTGTTTAGTTATCAAGTTATATTAACAAAGAGTTCTATACAATTCATGTTAGTATTTACATAGCTTATAGAGGAATGTAAAATATATAGGAAATGTATAGACAACTCATTGGCGAGGAGGGATGGTGGTAAAATATTCCGTCAGTAAGCCGGACCAAGATTAAAGCTCTCCGAACACTCTGGCACCTAGATTATAAAGACATTTAGTCAGCGTTCCCAACCATACGGGTATTCATTTTATTATTTCCCTCACATTAAATATACATTTGGATATAAAGTATAAACTTTATAGCCGCTTCATTGGTGAAATAGTCTAAGGCGTCACTCTCACAAAAGACGAGACTACCAATGACAAATAAATCGTGGTTCGAATCCCTGTTGGGTGTACAAGGGGCGGTTTTTTCCTAAATGGTTTTCAACTCTCCCTCCAAGCAAATACAGGCTCACTTCAACTAAATTAAACCTTCCTCGTTCCAAACATATTAATGTAATTTGTATGCGTATAGCCGGGACGGGCAATAAGACGCGGTGTTTAGAAAGAAAAAAAGGTATATCTTATAGTTAGTCTATGCATAAAGTTAAACACAAAAGGATGGTGAAATTACAATTGCGACTTTTTATTAAAAATGACATTCAAAATTTACCATTTTTTTTCTATCCCTACAGACCTTACTAATAACATTATGTGACTTTTATATAGAGTAGCAATTGACGGGAAAACATATACTCCCGTTTCATAGAGCAGACAGTATCCCTTATGAATATTTCCAATCATTATTTATGAAATAAACTGAAAGGACAAGAGGACGTTACCAAACATATTGTTACCATATGCGTCGTTTGACATCAAATCTATAATAATAATAAATACACACAAGTTCATACACACATAGTTACAACTACACGCTTGCTACTACAGCTTCATGTATAATTAATTTCATTTGCATACAAATTGTAAATATTTTGCTGAATATTAATGAAATAAACGTTTAATTATGGACAAGCATATCAACAATGCACATGCATATGTAAGCGACGTGTTTTAATCGTATTCAACCCAAACGTTAAAATTAACTTAACCGTCAGTACGGGTCACGCAAGTGAAATGTTTGACTGTCAACATATACTTATGTAAAAAGAGAGTGAAAGGAATCAATTTTACTAAGGGTTGAATTGTTAATTAGCAAGAAAAAATTAACGTTTCGTTATAAAGTCACATGTAAACGAAAATTAAAGGAATTATTTCTTTGACTGCCGAAGACGGGGAGATCGAGGTTCGAATCTCTGTCGGGTGACCATTCTCAGTACACCAGACCGAGATTCAAACCTGTCGGCAATATATTGTACTGCTAGAGTAGCACCTTAGACCGTGCGGCCACAAAAGTGAATTTTGAATAGTTATTTATAGCTTAAGATAATATTATTGGTAAAATTGGTGCAATACAGTTTTTAATATTGAATTCCCTTAATGTCATCCGGTACAACATAACAAGTTTTGTTTTTAGATTGCAGCCACACCTTATTACACTATAGGGTTATTCACATAGTAAGTCTACCCATATTTGCGTGGAGGGAGAGTGGGAAAACATTCAGGAAAGAAACACCCTCAATACACCAGGACTGGGGATTCGAACCCCAGTCTCCTCGTCATTGACAGTCCTGTCCATTACGCGAGTGATGGCTTATATCAGGCCTGTCAAACTCGCGGCCCTATTCATAACTTTGTTCGGCCAACGGACATTTTGGTGAACTAATATCCTATTCGATTCTATTCTTTTTTTTATGAACGTTTAAGAATGTCTGATGTTTGGGAATTTGGCATAATTTAAGGAAATCTGGTATGTTAGGTTGGTGTACCAAATCCGTACTCTTTTTTTGACAAGGATCAATCCGTGAAAATTGTTGAATTTGATTTGTTTCACAGAACATACGTACGAGTATGTTGACAATCGTTTCTCACGTTAAATGAAACTAAACACCTTAGATATCTTGACTTACGGACACACACTTGTAAACAATTATCAGAGAAATGAATTCGGAATAAGATTTGAGACCAACATTAACACCTTTGTTGCAGATAAAAGGTTTAGAATTTTTGGTAAAAAAAAGTGTTGGTACAGAAGACCTACTCTTTTATTTTTTAGTAATAAAATACTAAATTGGAATTCGTTTTACTTGACATAACTTTTTTTTTTTCTAAATGAGGTCCCTATTGATCACAAGAGTTTGGCATTCCTTCCTTCAACGATTCAACCACCGAAGTGGGTAAAGTTGGAAGTTTTTTTTAATACGATATAGTTTAAATATCTGTCAATTATATGGATAGAACATCTGTATTTGCTAACAAAACACCCAGTTTTATAATTATCTTGATATAACAGAGTATATTACCAGGAACGAAATGTTGACATTTTTATTTTCAGATAGGCTTACCAAGTTCTAAAATACCAACTATAGTATGTACGGGATAACTAAAAAACTACCAGTTAGCGACGTTGCCTACTTGGAGATTTCAAAGATAATTTGCTCAGCGGGTTGCATCAGAACTTGACTCGTCTAAGCAGTCTAAGCACTATCACACTTAGACACCAATGTATGAAACATAAAGTTTGAATAAAATCCATTAAACTTTTTGGCTGTAACCTCTGCACAGGTCGGCAAAGAGACAGAAAGTTCTAGACTTAACATTCTTTTTAGTTGGGGGACACATAAAACATTAAAACAATTATAATCTCGTGTCTAAAAATGTTACCGGTGACATTGTTTTCTAGATATGAGAAAGTATTAGACTTCACCAACTTTATTCTGTAGCTCACCGAGTAGAAGGTCAAACGCTATTATAAACTTCCCTCTCAAACTACAATCTACGTAACGTAAGCTACCTCATCAAATGCCCGTATATATCGAGGGATTCACTGCCGTAATCTTATTTTGGCTCATTAGTTGACATGTACTACGGCCCTAACCCTCCAGCTCCATAATGAGTCACATGCTACTAACAAGCCGGCCATGTCTGCCGCCGGCAAGCTGAAACCAACCCCCCTCTCCACCAGATCATCTCGACTCCGAGGTCAGGATACTGCCATCCTTATATGATCATTTTACTTGTGAGTGGATTTGAAAAGTTTTCGTCGAGGGTGAATAGTTTCAGATTTGAACTCGGTACATTCATAGTTGCACTTGACACTTGCTCATTTGCATAGCACCGATCTAAATACAATAATTATAACAGTTATAAAAATATGGGTCGGCAAATAGTTGATTGCGTTCGTCTGATCGACCTCTCTGCAATTCTCAGTCGATAGTGTAAGGAAATTATAAAGTTATTAAAATTCGATCTTTTAAGTTTTTTTAACAGCTCCAATTTATCAAATACTTTCAAAAAATACTTGAGTGTAAAAATAATACCATGATCTGTCATTGTCGGTAATATTATAAGAAATTTGAATAGCTATTATAAAAATGTACACTCTATTTGTTAATTTTTTATTTTCAAAAATTGTGAGGACACAATTACTTGATGAAATATTGAACTTTAGGAATATATAGGATGTAATGACAGCAAAAAAAAAATGCAAAATCACATTGGAAAAATGATGGGTGACTGTGGAACCTTAAATAAATTAATAAGATTAACAAGGTCTAAAAAGGTGGCCGACACCTGTTCTGATGGAAATAATGTGAGCAATCCTACATTCCTTGTGAGACAACCTCCTTGAATCGAAAATTTAAGAAAAAGTATTCACTTATTAAATACTTAAAAAAAAAACCTATTTGTATTTATTTTACCTGCTATTTCACTTAGTTTAAGTCTTTGATAGCTGAAGAGGAACTTGGAACACAGCATATTTGACCGAATACGATATCTATTTAAGGTGATTGGGAGGGGACCTTGAGCTAGATTCTGTATTTGGCAATTTTTTTATAGCTAAATACTTTTCTTGGCTAAAATAAATAAATTATTGCCTTTGTCGCAATACTTTGTTTAATTTTCTACACATAAAAATCTCAACACGAACGTAAAATCCGAAATGAGGGGGAAAAATAGGCTATTTTCAAATGTCGCAACGTTTATGATAGATATTCAAGAAATGTTGAGATTTCTTTTGATTGAAAATAAATAAAATATTGATACTGAATTAGTATTTCGATCACTTAGGTGCAAAACTATTTTATTTCAAATAAACTCTGTACAAATACGGACATTAACACGGATTCCATTCTATCCTCGCCTTACCTTGTCCATATTATTTCTCATTATAGTTATCTAATCTAGTTTCACAAATCGTACGAGTTTTAAATCAATCTCTCCATTTTTAGATAAAGAAGATAGAAAGTTTGTATGGTACACATGACCAATTATTTGAAGTAGGTTAAGAACATTTTAACACCCCCAGAAGGAATTTAAATCATAACCTCTAAATCACTGGTAAACCAGACTTAATGAAAATGACACCGTTATACCACCAGTATTTAAGAAAAAGTAGAACAATCTAATAGTTATTTGAGTAAAAGTGTGTCCAAAATAAAATAATTTCAACTATTCATTTACACATTTTCATTTAAAACACGTAGCAATAGCGCTAGATAATATACCGCCTGTCCAAACACAGATAAGCAATGGTAAATAAATGTATCAAGATTGTGTACCAGAGTATGAATAGGCCAGTGGCATGTCATGGAGTGTGGCCAGGTTAAGCAGAGTTAATATAACCTTATCTGTAATATTTTATCAAAGTGGGGATGTGGAGAATGCGAAAAACAGTGTGTTTGCAGGCTTTTTTTTACAAAAATAAATCAAATATTGTTCCAGTTGAAACCTAAGAGTTTAATTTTCTTTACATGGTGGTATCAACAGTTGTTGAAGAACTATTAAGGGTATCAGTGGAGTGTCGTAGAATGTTGCAAGGGAATCAGACCTTGTTTAAACTGCACCTTTGATATTTTCTCACCCACTTGGGCTCTATTTGACCAATCACACATATTCTCTGCTCTTACATACCTCACATGGGACTATATTCCCCTCGATACCTGACCAATGAGTGTTCTACTGAGGGGCGTGAACAATTCACAGGTACATTTTAGACTAATTCTGCTTACCCTGTCAACACTTCACGACACGCCACTGAAGAGTGTACTGAAACTTAATGACAGCTTTTTCTCTTCACTTAAAAAGTTTGTCATCTAATGGCACTCTGCTCATCATGACAGATATTCTAGAACTGTTGATATCACCATTATGAATAATGTTTCTACTGAAGTAATATTTTATTTATTTTGGCCAGAACAATGTTCTACTACACAAACTCCAAAAACACTTACCTTTTCTAGCGTTCCCTACATCCCCTCCTTAACACACTGCAGAGTATTCATTGACCAGGAACCAACAAACGTACATTCCCGATCCAAGGTATGTAGAGCAGAGCCCATACCTGATTGGTCAAATGAAAACACATTAGTGGGGATAACATATTACAGTTCAGTTCTAACAAACTCTGCTTACCTTGACAACACGCCACAGCACGCCACTGCTATGCAGGATTGGTTAAATGGGGACAGATCTGAGGAGAACTTATCGTCGTTACAGTTCTTTAAAACCATTCCTACCCTGGAATAACTTCGCGACACGACATTGGAATATACCTAATAGCCATTTACACCTGGAGGTTAATCCCCCCCCACCAATCCCATTTAAAAGAATCTCTGCCAGTAATCCAAATATCTGTGATCACTTTATCTCCACCACCTTAAAACCAAGTTGTGGAGGAACCAGGCAGGAGACATTTTACCAGCGAGCCGCTGGGGCAGAGGGTATCGTTGTGTGGAAGGTTTAGTTTGGTCGCCGCTGGAAATCGATACTTGGCTAGGCTGGAAGATGCTGGAGGGCCTGTCTGGTGTGGACCAACCGGGCACGGGATTTGGGGCTAATAAAGCCCGTTCCTAAAGAGTTTCAACTCTTTGTAGTGCAAATCTGAGTGCACATGTAATTTCGCACTAAACGCTACTATCCCTCTGGGGTATTCGCATTTAATCACACTAGTTAGGTAGAACGCACTGGTTGTTGTTGAGCCAGACTGCTGAGGATGGGGAGATCGAGGTTTGAATCTCGGTCGGGTGAACTGGGGATGGTTTTTCCTGAATGGTTTTCCACTCTTCCTCTACACAAATGTGGGTTCACTTCCTCTAAATTCAACCTTCCCAATTACTAATCCGTTAGAGTAATTAGTACTTAAGCGTATAACCCGAACGGGTAGTAAGACGCAGTACTATTATTATTAGTTAGGCAGAATTGATAGAAAATGCATCTACATTTTTGTGGAAGTATCACGTGAAACCATTTAGGGAAAATCTCCCTCTGACTTCACACCTCTCTTTAATCGGCCAAACCAGACTAGGTGAGCCTGACGCTTTAGTTCGCGTTCGCATCGATGTGGGTTTATATTTATAGCCGCACCATGGTCCAAGGCAGAGGTTCTCAAACTGTGGTCCACAGACCGGACAATAGGGCAAACTTAATATTTTGTGAAATATAATGAGTACAATATTGACAAACTAAGTCAGCTAAATTGATAATATTTTGTATCACAAGTAGTACACCTAAGCATTCCGTGACAGCAGTTTACTAGTCTAATAATAGAGGATTATAAGAGTGAATATTTAAAAGGCTTAAACCACGTGGTTAGGCCTGTGGGTAGAGACGCATCAAGTCTCGTTTGCTCTGGTTTGCCAGTGATGGGGAGGTAAAGGTTTGAATCATGGCTAGACGTATGAAGAGCTGGTTTATTTTAAAAAGGTTTTCCACCCTTCCTCCACTTGAAAGATGTTATACTTTCTTAAAATTATACCTTCTTTAGCCATTTTCCAATAGCCTGGTTGAGTATTAAGACATGAAGCACACACACACACAAATACACACAAAATTAAGGCGTATATTGTGTCACACACTGAGAAAGAAAATGGCGTATCTCTGGAAACCAAACACGGTTGAATCAGGATTTCTCAAAGAGTGATCACAAGAGGTCACGGACCACTATTTCAAGAAAGATTCTTTTCCTCACTTGAAACGAGGAAGAGGAAGAAGAAAAAAAAAAGAACCACTAAACGTTACGATTTGGTGGATAACCTTGTTTTCTCTCTCTGGGACTCAAGAGTAAATTTATGTTGCCTTGCACTGCAGTAGAATGTTTTCATGGGATGGTCCGACGGAGAGAGGAAAGAGGGCGCCATCTTGGAGGATGCTGCCATGGCGCTACAAAATATACGTATTTGTTTTATTTTACAACCGGATAGAGACATTCCAGCGTCTCTGCTTTGAATTTTAATGGGTGCACGATGACGAATTACAGTATATGCCAATTTTATTTTTTTGAGATTGGATTTTTGTGGTGGGCTATGTTTCGTTTTGAGCTATGTTTAATTTCGTAGTTTTTCATGCTTCGTTTGGTGGTGGGCTGCTTTTATTTTTGTGCTGGGCTCTGTTTAGTTTCGTTATGGCCTTTGATTAGTTTTGTATTGATATATGTTTCATTTTTAGTGGGCTATGTTTTGTTTCGAGGTGGTTTTGTTTAGTTTCGAAGAAAAGCAACATTTAGTTTGCCAGTGGGCTATATTTAATTTTGTTGTGGGATACGTCTTGTTTCATAGTGGGCTATGTTTCACTTGCGTGGTGGGATGTATTTCCTTTCTTGGTGGAATATAATTTGTTTTGTGGTGGACTACGTCTCATTTTGTAGTGAGCTATGTTTCGTTTCGAGGTGGGTCTTCTTTATTTTCGTGGTGGACTGTTAATTTCATAGTTAGATAAATTTCATTTTAAGATGGACTACATTTAGTTTTATGACGAACTATACTCCCTCAAGAATGTTTTTGATTTCTAAATCACAGAATGAGGTAGTTTAATGCCAATTGTGGTTGCACTTAGTGTAAGATAGTTATTTATTGGTGGATTGCATATCACCTTAAAACCATTCAACGTGGTTCTTAATTTGCCTGGAGGCTGCTTGGTTATTGCACTACCGTCCATTATATTTATGACAAAATTGCTCCAATAAAACGTAAATACTTAGTAGAATGAAAAGTACACGCTACTATGTATATTTTTTCCTTGTATCGAGATACAATTATATGAATCTCTTTTATATAAATTAACTATATTTATACAAAACTTCATTTGGTTAAACTATGTTTATGTGGAATTTATAGTATAGCGAGAAATTGGAATTTTTCCGACAGATAATTAACCAAAATCTTAAGATAATCAATTCAAGAGGGGGGAAAAAATTCAAAAAGTATAACTTAATCGACTTAAATTTTGTGAAACAAATTTCTAGCTTGACTAGAAATTGCATTAATTTTGTGAATCGATAAGCAAAAAAAAAAAAAGATTAAAAATAAATTAAATCCTTGAAATGATTGTTCGTACCTAATCTGTCAAGATAGTTTAATAATTTTGTTGGTGTGTTGCAAGAGACATTATAGAAGTTAAGGTCAAAGTTCGTAGAAAACCTAAGCCTATTTTTTTATTGGGAGTCTGTTAGAAAAATATACCATACTTAGGCCAATTAAAGTCTTTATATGTAAATATCAAATTCCAGGGAGAGTACTAACTCCTCCGATACCCCACTCTCCCCCCCCCACCCCCTTGATTGAACTAATTTTATTGACTCACATTGGTAAAGATGCACTCCGTGAGAATAAAGTGCACTTTAGTTCAACTACACTGAAGCAAAGTGTTAAGGTTGTACGGTATTGACAATATACTGAAATTAACGTTTTACTACGAATATTTTTCATTCAATAATACTCGTATGGATGTAAATTAAAAATTGTCACATTTACATGGGGAATGAAACCAGGGCAGTAGGATTATTGCACCATTGCACTACAAGGCTACCCCCACTCAGGATCATAATAATTTATTTACCTAATATATATAAATAGCCTAATATTTCATGTCATATATTTGAGTTATTTAACGTTGAACTTTCTGAACCGACTGATTATACCACACACGACTTATAAACTAACTTAAATCTAGGACGGACACAACATCCAGCCCCCAGCCGTTATTTCATCACAATGAAAGGTGAAATCCACATTTCACCAATTATAAATATTTCGGCCATGCCGGGAATCAAACTCGGCTCACATACAGTAGCCACACTACCGACTGAGCTAATATGTCAAACTATTATTATTGTTATATTATTAATTATTTTAAGACAGAGTCTGTTATGGATATGGATATTTGACTCTATGCACTGGACAACATGGATAGCCCAGCAGTTTATAATTAGTACGCTAATCAAAATATATTATTCAAACCAAGTCCACTCCAAGAACATATTCATAACACCAATGGTCTAAGTTCTCTCCAAAAGAAATTGATATAATAGAAATACGATTTTGAAGGGTTCGCTTTGGAGAAATTTGATTCCCAGAAAATACTGTTTCGAGGTTTTAACTTTATCTTGTCGATCAAACGATCCAAACTGGTCCAAACGTAAAAGGCTATACCAGGATTGGTGAACCTTTGACATAGGAAGAGAGGCCTACTTTACGGATTCCTTATAAAGCCGCAAAATGAATGTAGCTTACAGTAAGTGTCTACAAAATTATAAAGTTACCTATCCACCTAGATATAAATACATGTATTTTTAACCTTCTTCAATTGCCGCATGGTCTAAGGCGTCACTCTCAAAATAGACACATACTAGATTGCCAGTGACAGAAAGATCGGAGTTCAGATCCCGGTTAGGTGTAATGAGTGTGGTTTTCCATCCAGCCTCCACACAAATGTGAGTACATTTAATTTAAATTAAACTTTCCTCGTCCCTAACCTACTAAAGTAATTAGTACATATGCGTATAATTTGAACAGGTAGTAAGACGCGGTGCTAAAAAAATACTTGTAGGAACCCATTTACTAGCAACATATTTTTTACGCTACTTTTTTCTCCCCTTTTGTCTGCGGACTCAAATTAAATTAATTGTTAGATTACGAATGAGGACCTTTTTAGTGTAGTCGTACAAGGACAAATTTCAATTGTAGATATATTAATTATAAAATTAATGTTTGGATTATCAAAATAAATCTAAAAAAAGATTGATAGTAGTTAATTTTTTAACAAAGTGCTTTAAAAGTTCTGAGATATAAAATTTTTAATAGATTAAAATAAAACACAGGCAAATTGAGATTGTATAATTTTAAACAATAAATATACATTATTACTACACGCTTCAGTGGCCAAATCGCTTTAGTATTAGGAACGAGAAGGGTTATATCTATAAGAAGTTACCCGCATTTGCGGGGAGACAGAATGGAAAACCATTTTGGAATAAAAACCTCATTATCGAGTACACACGACCGAGATTCGAATCTAAATTTCCCCGTATCAGCAGTTTAGTCTACTATGAGAGTAGCGCGTTAGACCACGTGGCCACGGTGTGTGTAAAATTAACTATATTATTATTATTCCCTATTCCTTCAATACGAGTTTTCCTCGATAAATTATTTTCTTCCATTCCCATGAGCAAACATGAAAACCTTTGGAATCAAACTATGGTAACATTCTGTCTTTGTCTTATCATAGCTTTATATTAATGTTCTGATGTAGAAACATTCACGGTATATGTTCCTGAGGGTGATGGGTGAAGGAAGGTTTGTTGGGGGGGGGGGGGGGGGGCCTTGAACTCGTCCTCCTCAAAATATCACTACACGTGATCGCATTTTAATAACGTGGCACTTTGATAAATGCGAACACTTCTTACGTCTCAATGGTTTCAAAAATGGGTTTGTTATTACATCGGCTGCTTTCTTACTTTCGTTCTTTACAGGCTCGTACCATCTTATTTTCAATTACATTTTTTTTTCTTTGTTGCTGTCATTATTATTACATTCCCTCCCCTTCCCACTTTTACTCTTCATATTCTTTTTACCATTAGTCATGGTTTCTTTTATAGTACGTTTCGTTTAGCCCAGAAGGTAAGGTAAAACCCTAGGGAAATTTTTTCCTTCTTTCCCCCCCCTCTCACCATCTGCGTTTCTAAGAAGAGAAAAATAACAAACAGTACCAATGCGCCAGAAGTAAACTTTACCTCGCGGCTAGTACTCAAAGAGTTGTGTGCAAGTTGGTTTTTTTTTTAAGATATTCCTTATAGGCAAGATCGTTTACCATTTTTATGAAAGGTTAACCACAAATAAGCCATCTTTTTCGATAGCAATGTTTCGCTTTGCATAGCTAAGGATGAGAATGTAAGGTTTTGCTGTTTATATTTAAAATAAATATATATCATATTATTTACTTCTATCGACGGTTTGAAATTTGAACACTATTGAATATATTAAATATATTTTGGAGATAGTGGATACTAAAATATACACAATTGTTTTGTTACAAAAAGAGAAGTATGCTCCTTTTTTTTACGAATGAACATATCTAACATCAAGAAAAAGCTTCTAAGTATAATTTCACTTATCCATACGTCAAGTAATATAATCTGAATTGTCACATTCGTAGGATATCTTAGTTACCAGTAAAATAGCCTTAATTAACAATTTACGAAATATAAAGAGGTTGAAAAATAAGTGGGTCTCCCCCTACGAGGCCTCTTGCCTATGAGTTGGTAACACTTTCCTTCTTCCTCTGACGAGTTTACACACTCACTCTACTCTTTGCGCCTTGAAAACATTATCTTACTTTTTAAAATTACCTTTTTCTCGCATCATATTCTAGATAGATGTATGCTTCCAAGGACTTTTTTAATTTAAATTCTGGCAGGCAGACTCTTACAGTCATTTTTGTGACCAAACCAATGGCCTATGTTGTACATGATATATATAAAAAAAACTTTAAAAAACTACTTCAAGATAAAAATAAAATTTTGTGACACTATAAGACTATTCTTAAAATTATTTAAGAATCCATGGTTTTTGTTTCAACGTTATATCTTTAAAACTCGCGAGTAAAACATAAATACTTGAACGTGGGAAGTTCAATATTGACCTGCCGTGACGTCACAGGCTTGGCAACGTCCTTAACCCCTTTGCATAAGAAAAACCACCTCATTAAGGCGGTGCTCACAAAACACACTTTAAGGTTGAAAGGGACGCATTTAATGTATTGAAGATATTATACCTGTATTTTTATCCAGTTGGGAATTATCAGTTAGGGGACACTTTTAGTGTGAATAATGTTATAACGTTTTAATATGATGTCACTAAATATGGTCTTAAGATGTCCATAGGCATTCGACACAGAAAACAGTTTTAGATACAATTCTCATGGTTCGAGATTTAATTAAAGTTATTTGCAATCTTGGTTTGGAAATTGTAAAATGCCCCATGTTGTTTATATATTCCTCCTCTCTTTCCCCAGGAGCGTCACTAACCCACCCCACCCAGGGGCATTAAAGCCCCAATCACCTGACTATTTTGACTGACTCCTTAGTCTACTGGCTATCGGTGTGAGTTAAGTAATTTAGTCTTGTGGTAATATAATGTTTTACAGTAAATACACACCGCTACCATGATGTTTGAATAACCACTTAACTGAGAGAGTTGGACAGTAGCTCTACGTGGAAAGGAGGTTGGAAAGTAGCCCTTGATAGGGAGGGGATTAGACAGTTACCTTACGTACCCCTTTGTGATAAAGAAATGTAACAGTAACCTTCCATGAGTAGTGTATTGAACAGTTACCTTCAGTGGGGAGGGGATTGTAAACAGAGTAACAACTCATAGGGAGGGGATTGTAATAGTAGCCCTCACTGGGAAGGGGATTGTAACAGTAGCCCTCATTAAGTCTTATTTTCTCTTCAATACTTCACCCATTTTAGCTACTCTAAGGATGAGGAGGGTAGACTCTAGATAAAATGTGCCTTAAAGTGGGAAAGCATCGAGGAAAGAACAATCCTCAGTACATCCGGCCGGGTTTTGAGCCCTGACCTTCCCATCAATGTCATATTACACCTGATATCATCTCTTATGGAAATTCATGGCTACTATTGGGATTACATCGTTGCCATTCTATTGTTTTGGTGTGATCAATAATCCCTTATTTAAAAGACAAGTTTTGAAACGCTGGTTAGTCGAGGTTACCAATAGCTCTTTCTTGCCCCAGCATACCACCTTGAGACGTAACTGAGAGCGAGGATATTTGGCAACAGTTAACTAAAAGAGAACGAAGATAAGCTTTTCTACATTTTACCTGCAGTACTATCAGAGGTAATATTAATAGGTGAGCCCGGGCCACATCATTCTTAGCCTAGTAGTGGCAAAATTATCCAGTACTAATGTACCGTTTCCCAGGAGACGCCCGACTGTACTAATCGTACATCCTTTCCACGGAGACTCTTTCCATGTCCCGATGAGATGAGGTGATGGTGATAGTGAGTATGACGGGGTGAAGCCAATGAAGATCTCAACCAAAATCAAGCCTAGCTAACCAAACCATGGTGATCGTCGGGAAAAATACCTCAAGGTAACACCCGGAAATCAAATCCGGGACCCTAATTGTCGTAGACAGGTGCACTGACCCAATAATACACCACGGGGATGTTTACCTCTCAGAGGTGATATTGGGTGTAGACTAGATGAGTCTAACTTTATGATCCGCATGCCCACCTATGTTGGTTTCAGTCGAGTTGTGTAACCGTTTGACCACGGGGGACAAGATAGGACCTTGAACATGGATTGAAGGTGTTAGGGTTGTTTTGGAAAAGGGGGGAGGGAAGAGACAGGGGGGAACAATCCCATGTGACTTGTGGACCTTTTTTTAAGAGGCTCTGGTTTCAAGTTTCCCGGAACTTCCAAATCGTTCCATCACCAAGGACTCAAGTTGCGTGACCCCCATATGTCCGAGAGCTGTCAGGGCCAAGGTGTCGGTTCAAGAGTATCTATTATCTTTTTACACCTCATAACGATTATTCTATCTTTCTATTTATTAATATTATTACTTTGGTAATTTTTCTTTTTGTTTCACCTTAAACTAAACACAGTTATAAGTATGTTTTGTCACGCATGATCTCCCCATGTAATAGAACAGGTCCATTATCTCGTTGAAAGAGGTAAAAAAATAAAAAATAAAAAAAAGCTAGCACTCTACCGCTTCAGGAGGTTAAGATGTTACACGAGAAATTCTAGAGGTAAATATTGTTATTGAAACAAAACGGCTGAATCACCACCGGCAGGGTTGTAGTCAGATCGTGTGGTCAGCGTGGCTAGATCTATTACTGACACTGCCAAGGCTGAGAACGTTAAGCCTTCAGGGGACGTTTTCAACACGGGTGAACCATTTTCAATACAATTACTTTCAAAAGGGGTTGCAATTAAGGATAAATGATTTAATATTTGAAGGGTGGTTCAGGAGGGAAAAGGAGGAGAGCTCAATTTTAATTCAAATATAATTAGTGATGCCATCTCTTAGACAATTATGAGACCTTTCTTTTGCACTTTAGATTATGGTTAAACGAGGTTTCTGACTTTTTTTTATCATCGCGTCTTACTACCCATTCTCTCCACACATGCGTACCTGAGTCCAGTGATTGGCAAAAGGACTGTTTTTATCATCTTTCTGTAGTACTTTAAATAGCATGGTTATTAAGGTCACTGCTAGCTTGGAAGGAAATATACTCAAACTTTAATATTTACTATGAAAATGTTAATTATGACGTTAAAAAACAACCAACCCCCCCCCCTCCACCACCACCATCCCAAGGTGTGAACCCGTAATCGAGCTATACCGACCGAGCGGCCGCCGCTGTTAGTTATGATAGTGCCAACATTTATGGAGATAGGTTCACAAAGCAACCTCCAGCCGTTAATATCAGTTTTCTAGACTGGATCTGCTACCTACTTATTAAAGTGGTTCCTCATTTGTCCTCACAAGGCTGAGTTTGACCCTGTTCTGGACCCACTGCTTCACATAAATAATTTGTAAGAGCCGGGGATCGAACCCAGGACCTCTTTAAACACTAAAACTATCCTCACATATTTTGATAATTTTATCTTGTCCCACTATAAACAATGGAAGGACATTTTGGGAAATAAAAAAAAAGTTTCCACCAACATTGAAAACACTTTTACTTTATTGCTACTGTTATTTTAGAGGCATTGATAATATCTATCAAAAGTGACAGCAGTATATAACATTACTTGACGTATGAATACGTGATAGTAGCTCTGGTAAGCTTTCTAGTTGTCAGATAGGGTTCTTGATATTTAACTTTGACTGTAGTTAGAGAGGACTATCCAAATATCTACTTATAATGACTGCGCGTGTTCCATAGCCCACTGTTACACCAAGAGATATCTCCCGAGTCCTCCCTTACACAGTCCATCCCTTCACTAACCCAATCTGCATGTCGTACATCCCCTTGAACACACGAGGGTCACTAATGGACGTTAGCGCATCAAGGGTTGGAGACAAAGAAATTCGGGCTCGTGAAATAGAGAGGGAAGATGAAGATGAGTTGAAGGTTGGGATCAGTGGAGCTTAAAACTAATGTAAACCAGTTATATGAGAAACTCTAAATAAATGATAAGCTGAGGAATGAAAAGAAAGATTATGTACAATAGTAAAAAAAAAACCTCATATTAAACACTTCATGGACTTTTATAAACCAAATCCTCATAAAACATATTACCTCTTTCAATTAATACAATACATGTTTAATGTTAGATTACTTTGCAAAGTTAATAAATATTCATTTGAAATCCTTTAAATAATCACTGTTGAGTCAAATTAAGGATTGCAATCGTAAGTTAACACGTCTTATTTATGTATTTATATAATACGTGGAGCTATATATATATATTTTAGCACCACGTCTTACTACCCATTCGGGCTATACAATCATATATTAACTATGCTAATGGTTTTAGGGATGAAGTTTATATTTATTTGAAGTGTACCTGCATTTTCGCGGAGGAAGAGTGGAAAATCATTTTATAAAAACCACATTGACCGTAATTTGAACCATAATTTCCCTGTCATCGGCAATTTAGTTTACTATGGGAGGAAAACCTTGGGACCATGCGTTCACCGAAGCGGGCTTATATAGTATTGAATCGATTTATTTTAGAGGTGCCATATCGGTGAGAACTGCGTAAGTTAGCGAGCGTTCTCTGATGAAGAGTTACGATCATTTGCCATAAAATCCTACCTTACTCCTTGGCAACCGGACAAAGTGATTTGTGTCCAAAGAAGTTTCTTAAATTGTTTTGTTCTGTGCAGTGGTCAAACAATTTACCATTTTAGAGTAAAAAAAGATAAATCGTGGTTTTAAAAAACATTTCAACATTTTAAATTCTTTGTATTCATAAATATATATTTAAACACGCTTAAGGGATTCTATCTGAGCTTTGAAATCAATGCATCTTGTCATGCGTTTGCTTGAAAAATTATCATTAGAAAGAATATCTTAAGTTTTATTGAAAAATCGTCCTAAGAAAGGATGAATAGGTCCTAACAAATTCTGTATTTAGACGAAGTATTCAGCAGGTAGCTTTCTAATAACTGTTTCTAGCCTTATTTCCAAATTCTAGATTGTACACTCCGTTTAAACTGAGAGGTTAGCAGCCTTTTTATGTAGGATTACATTAGGGCCCTATATTATAAGCTACATTATAGTGGAAACGTGAAAGGTAAATGTTCTATTTTTCAAGGTAAATGGAGAGTAAGTACTTCATTCAAGGGTAGTCAAATTTAACAAAATGATTTGGTAATCCTAGATAAGGGTGGTAGTGTAGACATTATTGTAAATCATTAAGAGACCAAAAACATTGCTCCGCAATACACTTTTGTTATTTAGACTATCCTTTAACGCTGTAGTGAGCTTTCATTATGCAAATATAAATAACAGCAAAATTCAAAACATAGTTTGGTAACCTATTTAACCATAATTTCGAAAATTTAACATAATATTTCTTTGAAATTGGACATGTCTTATCCTGAAAAATATTTAAATCCGTTTAAAAAATACAGTTTAACTTATTTAATTTTATTGCACTGGAATTGCATTTAATTTTTTAAAAGTCTCGCCATGCTTTCCCTGCATGGCAGCAAGGTTGTTGGTTCAGGTGCTAACCATGTATGATTGTATCTTTAGATGATCATTACATTACACACTCTATTCCTATAGTACCAGAACACACATGAAATACCAGTTAAAGGAAGGAAGAGGCATAAAGGGCGTTAATATAGCAAGAGAGTATGGTCAAAAAAAACAAATAGAGAATTTCAAGAGAAGAGGAAAAGCTGGAAAGTGAAGGTCAAAGCACTATCAGGGCCACATGGAGGGAGATGTTTGAGTGCATAATTGATACTAACCGAATACAAACCCAGTCGTAATAGTAGTCATAAGGTTGATAATAGGGGTGGGGGATTGTTAAATGTGTATGACGAACCTCTTGCATGTTTTAACACAAGGTAAATACGAATATAGACCCTTCCAGGCCCCTATTAATGAGTCACGACGTTAATGAAACGAATCTGAAAAGGTACACGGAGTTTGCTGAGCCGTGTCTCGTTTGGAATATGTCGTCGACCGCAGGATTCGCTTTGCAAAGCAGGTGTTTTGAGGGGTGAATGTCGAGGAGCCTGTGCACTGAGCCCAACATGGCTGACGCTGAATTATGCAACACAAACAATTAGTTCTAATTAAGGATGTTCGATTCAAGGGAGGATTATACATTATGAATCCAACGCCTGAACTCTATAGCTGTGTTTCACTTCTGAGTGTACAGTGAATGGTGGAATCAGCCTGTGGCTCATTCACTCACTACGACAAATACAAGAAATAAATACGGTGTTTATGTTTGTTACCAGATAATGAGAATGCCATGGGAAATTGGAAACTGTTGTGTAGATCTTCATTGACATACATTTCATTGTTTGGATACATCAGGGTGCACATATATCAGACTAGAAATGAGTAATTGAATATTTACGATACTCGAGTTATTTTATGTTAGTAAATCCATGAAGAGGAAATATAATGTTAATAATAGTAAATATAGAAATTCCTTCATAATACTGGAATGATTTTTGATAAATAGCATGAAATAGTTAAATATATAACCATCTTATTGCAAAAGTAATCAAATGGAAATGAGTATTTTAAAATACAGTGATTTATACATCGTAAGCGTATACAACCCAAATGGTCTGTAAGACGTGGTGCCAAAAAAATCATCTTATATATAGATGTTAGATTTAACAATACAAGGATTGAAACATGTGTTTTATGTTTAAAACATTTATTTTTTTATTTTGGTAAGACTGTTTGGTAGCCTACTGTAAAAATATTTAATACTATATCCTACATATTTTTACCAAAATAAAATGTAGCTCAATTACTTATACTTACTGTTTTTTTAATTTCTCTCTTTCTTACAGGTAGAGAAAGTATGGTGATCGTAAAAAAAATTGAACTCGAGATTTTGATGAATCTTGACGTTTCATGACTCCCTGAAACCGAAAAAGTGGTTTTTGAATTTCCGTCTGTCTGTCTGTCTGTCTGTCTGTACCTCCAACTAGAGCCTAAACTATTTTACCGATTGAGCTGAAACTTGATATATAGGATTTTCATAGGGTTGCCCCGAGGGATTTTTGGAATTGGATATCTACCCCTAAAATTAAGGGTAGTTTATTGAAGGGAAAAAAGAGAAAAAGTCGATTTTCTCAAAATCGGCTCTAACGATTTTGATTAAATTTCATTTATGAACATTAATAAATATTCCAAACAAAATGGCTACTCTCAATATTTCGGCAAAATGGCTTTAAGGGCTCCGGTCTGATGCGTAAATTAACATTTTTTATAATAGCTCCGAAACTATTTGGGATATGAAATTACTTAGCATTACAAATATGTATATATATATTTATAATACAAATATTTTATTCGAAACATTTTTATAAAATCAATAATTTTCAATCTATACGCAATTATATATATATATATATATATCTATTTTTAACTTTTTGGACATTAAAGCTTGATTATTGCAATCGTAAAAAAAACTAACCTTAAATGTTGATGTATGTCGACGTCTCATGACCCCCCGAACCCTAAAAAATAGTATTTGCAATGCCGTCTGTCTGTGTGTCTATTAAAACTTAAAATTAAGGGTAGTTTACTGAAGGGCAAAAAGAGAAAAAGTCGATTTTCTCAAAATCGGCTCTAACGATTTTGATTAAATTTCATTTATGAACATTAATCAATATTACAAACAAAATGGCTACCCTCAATATTTCGGCAAAATGGCTTTAAGGGCCCCAGTCTGATGCGTTAATTAACATTTTTTATAATAGCACCTAAACTATTTGAGATATTAAATTACTTAGCATTACAAATATGTATATATATTTATAATACAAATATTTTATTCGAAAAATATTTTTATAAAATCAATAACTTTCAATCTATACGCAATTATATGAATTTTTTAACTTTTTGGACATTAAAGTTTAAGTATTGCGACCGTAAAAAAAAATTAACCTGAAATGTTGATGGATGTCAACGTCTCATGACCCCCACAACCCTAAAAAAATAGTCTTTTCAATGCCGTCTGTCTGTGTGTCTATAAAAACTTAAAACTAAGGGTAGTTTACTGAAGGGCGAAAAGAGAAAAATTTGGTTTTCTCAAAATCTGCTCAAACGATTTTGATTAAAATTCGTATCTAGTCGTTGATTAAGATTATAAATAAACTGGCTATTTTCATTTTCCTATGAAAATGATTTTTAGGATACTTTACAGAAGCGTTAATTTCCGTATCTCCACAACTATTTGAGAAACTAAAACAACTTATCATTGCAAAATTGTAGGACTATTAGAAATAAAAAACTTTTATTTGACATATATTTTTATAAAAGCAACAGTTTCTGAGATATTTGCAAATATATTAATAGAATTTTGTGAGCTTTAGTTGTAAACATATACTACTTAAGTCCTAACGCAATAATTCTCCAATGCCATAGAGTAATTAAATATAAGTATCTAAAATAAATGGTACGGCACACCGCACAGACTTTCTCTCTCTTTCTATAAACTCGTAAGATTTCTGAACGGAATAATGTACATTGTATCATCACCACTCCACATAAGAACACGCATAAAATAATATACAATGATATAGAATCAATGAGAAAAGAGGCGCATCTTTGTCCACCTAAGAACATTTCAAACAGTTTAATGTCTTCCACAAGGGTCAACACTTCGTATTAAAATTTCGATTTCTGGTTAAAATTTTAACATTTTAAAAGATGTTGCAGATCTTCAAGTCATCGCATTGATATTTAATTATTCATTTATACATTTTGACCAATAAAAAATGTAAATATTGACTATTGAGTCTAAAATGGAGATAGATCATTGCTATGCAAACATTTCTCCTAAGAGATTTAAGGAAAAATAACATACTTTTTTTTAGATACTTACTTATATTTAATTACTCTATGGCATTGGAGTATTATTGCGTTAAGACTTAAGTAGTATATGTTTACAACTAAAGCTCACAAAATTGTATTAATATATTTGCAAATATCTCAGAAACTGCTGTTTTTATAAAAATATATGTCAAATAAAAGTTTTTTATTTCTAATAGTCCTACAATTTTGCAATGATAAGTTGTTTAGTTTCTCCAATAGTTGTGGAGATACGGAAATTAACGCTTCTGTAATGTACCCTAAAAATCATTTTCATAGGAAAATGAAAATAGCCAGTTTATTAATAATCTTAATCAACGCCTAGATACGAATTTTAATCAAAATCGTTTAAGCAGATTTTGAGAAAACCAAATTTTTCTCTTTTCGTCCTTCAGTAAACTACCCTTAATTTTAAGTTTTTATAGACACACAGACAGACGGCATTGCAAAGACTATTTTTTAGGGTTCGGGGGTCATGAGACGTCGACATCCATCAACATTTCAGGTTAGTTTTTTTTTTACGGTCGCAATACTTAAACTTTAATGTCCAAAAAGTTAAAAAAAATTCATATAATTGCGTATATATTGAAAGTTATTGATTTTATAAAAATATGTTTCGGATAAAATATCTGTATTATAAATATATATACATATTTGTAATGCTAAGTAATTTCATATCTCAAATAGTTTCGGAGCTATTTAAAAAAATGTTAGTTTACGCATCAGACCGGAGCCCTTAAAGCCATTTTGCCGAAAAATTGAGGGTAGCCATTTTGTTTGGAATATTTATTAATGTTTATAAATGAAATTTAATCAAAATCGTTGGAGCCGATTTTGAGAAAATCGACTTTTTCTCTTTTTGCCATTCAGTAAACTACCCTTAATTTTAAGTTTTAATAGACACACAGACAGACAGCATTGCCAAGACTATTTAAAGGGTTCGGGGGGTCATGAGACGTCGACATCCATCAACATTTCAGGTTAGTTTTTCTTACGGTCGCAATACTTAAGCTTTAATGCCCAAAAAGTTAAAAATATATATATAATTGCGTATAATATTGAAAGTTATTGATTTTATAAAAATATGTTTCGAATAAAATATTTGTATTATAAATATATATACATATTTGTAATGCTAAGTAATTTCATATCTCAAATAGTTTCGGAGCTATTATAAAAAATGTTAATTTACGCATCAGACCGGAGCCCTTAAAACGATTTTGCCAAAATATTGAGAGTAGCCATTTTGTTTGGAATATTTATTTATGTTCATAAATGAAATTTAATCAAAATCGTTAGAGCCGATTTTGAGAAAATCGACTTTTTCTCTTTTTGCCCTTCAGTAAACTACCCTTAATTTTAAGTTTTAATAGACACACAGACAGACGGCATTGCAAAGACTATTTTTAAGGGTTCGGGGGGTCATGAGACGTCGACATCCATCAACATTTCAGGTTAGTTTTTCTTACGGTCGCAATACTTGAGCTTTAATGCCCAAAAAGTTAAAAATATATATATAATTGCGTATATATTAAAAGTTATTGATTTATATAAAATATGTTTAGAATAAAATATTTGTATTATAAATATATATACATATTTGTAATGATAAGTAATTTCATATCTCAAATAGTTTCGGAGCTATTATAAAAAATGTTAATTTACGCATCAGACCGTAGCCCTTTAAAACGATTTTGCCGAAATATTGAGAGTAGCCATTTTGTTTGGAATATATATTTATGTTCATAAATGAAATTTAATCAAAATCGTTAGAGCCTATTTTGAGAAAATCGACTTTTTCTCTTTTTGCCCTTCAGTAAACTACCCTTAATTTTAGGGGTAGATATCCAATTCCAAAAATCCCTCGGGGCAACCCTATGAAAACCCTAGATATCAAGTTTCAGCTCAATCGGTAAAATAGTTTAGGCTCTAGTTGGAGGTACAGACAGACAGACAGACAGACAGACAGACAGACAGACGGAAATTCAAAAACCACTTTTTCGGATTCAGGAAGTCATGAAACGTCAAAATTCATCAAAATCTCGAGTTCGATTTTTTTGACGATCACAATACTTTCTCTACCTGTAAGATAGAGAGAAAGTAAAAGAGAAAAAGTCGATTTTCTCAAAATCGGCTCTAACGATTTTGAATAAATTTCATTTATGAACATTAATCAATATTACAAACAAAATGGCTACCCTCAATATTTCGGCAAAATGGCTTTAAGGGCCCCGGTCTGACGCGTTAATTAACATTTTTTATAATAGCTCCTAAACTATTTGAGATATGAAATTACTTAGCATTACAAATATGTATATATATTTATAATACAAATATTTTATTCGAAAAATATTTTTATAAAATCAATAACTTTCAATCTATACGCAATTATATGAATTTTTTAACTTTTTGGACATTAAAGTTTAAGTATTGCGACCGTAAAAAAAAATTAACCAGAAATGTTGATGGATGTCAACGTCTCATGACCCCCACAACACTAAAAAATAGTCTTTTCAATGCCGTCTGTCTGTGTGTCTATAAAAACTTAAAATTAAGGGTAGTTTACTGAAGGGCGAAAAGAGAAAAATTTGGTTTTCTCAAAATCTGCTCAAACGATTTTGATTAAAATTCGTATCTAGTCGTTTATTAAGATTATAAATAAACTTGCTATTTTCATTTTCCTATGAAAATGATTTTTAGGGTACTTTACAGAAGCGTTAATTTCCGTATCTCCACAACTATTTGAGAAACTAAATAACTTATCATTGCAAAATTGTAGGACTATTAGAAATAAAAAAACTTTTATTTGACATAT
Organism: Timema podura; assembly: GCA_033556935.1. Taxonomy (NCBI): domain Eukaryota; kingdom Metazoa; phylum Arthropoda; class Insecta; order Phasmatodea; family Timematidae; genus Timema; species Timema podura. Next base: position 50,152,216 of record JAVRXN010000004.1, on the reverse strand, counting down.
ATTTTTATAAAAGCAACAGTTTCTGAGATATTTGCAAATATATTAATACAGTTTTGTGAGCTTAAGTTGTAAACATATACTACTTAAGTCCTAACGCAATAATTCTCCAATGCCATAGAGTAATTAAATATAAGTAAGTATCTAAAAAAAGTATGTTATTTTTCCTTAAATCTCTTAGGAGAAATGTTTGTATAACAAGGATGTGCCTCCATTTTAGACTCAATAATCAATATTTACATTTTTTATTGGTCAAAATGTATAAATGAATAATTAAATATCAATGCGATGACTTGAAGATCAGCAACACCTTATGAAATGTTAAAATTTTAACCAGAAATCGAAATTTTAATACGAAGTGTTGACCCTTGTGGAAGACATTAAACTGTTTGAAATGCTCTTAGTTGGACAAAGATTCGCCTCTTTTCTCATTGATTCTATATCATTGTATATTATTTTATACGTGTTCTTATGTGGAGTGGTGATGATACAATGTACATTATTCCGTTCAGAAATCTTACGAGTTTATAGAAAGAAAGAAAGTCTTTGCGGGGTGCCGTACCATTTATTTTTAAACAAGTCTTGTCATACTACAAAGTTTATTAAATCTATGAGAATTTTAGGTGAAATTTATGGATTTAAGGTCCCATTGGTGTGTCAAAATACATCAGCTTAATCAAGAACAGAAAACCTTCACATGAGCTAGGGATGTTATTATCTTGTTTGAAATGGAGTGAGCAAAACAAAACCTTCTTCTGCATCGTGCCAAGATCTATGTTTGTGAGAATAGGAGGTGGATTCTTACCACTATTCTTGTTTCCGTGTTTCTTTTGAATCATGTTACCCTTTGCTGCATCATCTTTTAGTTTCTACAACTATTAATTGGGTCTGCATTCTCGTGCCATTGATCCAAAACAATAGTTTTGATATACTTGCATTTTCGTGATATGGTATAGTTGTATGATACCTTGAAGCATGCACTAAGAAACATGTGTTGTTCATCAAGGAGGAACAAAGAAAGTTATTTTTATTTTTATGGTTAAGGAAATTATATTTCTTCATGTTATTTTTTCTTGGCACTGCATATGGTTGACTAAAGAGCAAATATCACGAAGGTTGAGCAAGACAATTTTAGATGAAGAAGAGACATACGATTTCCTCGATATTCCTGTAAGATAGACAACCTCATAGCAGACGGTTTTCCTACCCCTCTGACACATGGATGGACATGAATGCATTTTTATAAATTGATATATATTTTGTGTGAAATTAATATTCTTAAGGTATTAAATTTTACAAGTTTGAAATGCGTTATGCCTTAAGATTGTCAATATAAAACTTGCAAAATACTTATAACAATTGATATTTTTTTAATACTACGTCTAATAACATGGGTTGCGTACAGACTGATTGGATAATATGACGTGGTTCTAAAAATAATTTGTTAGCGGTTTAATTTAAAGCTTATGGGTAAAGGATGGTATTTAACTAAAGAGCACTCGCACTAGCTTTAAGAGAGGTTGGGAAAAATCACTGGGATAAGTCACATGTGGAAAACTACATACAATGTACTCGGTTGAGATTTGAACAGAAACTTCCTCGACGCTAGAAGTCCACTATATTTGGTATATACTACTAATAATAATACTAACATATATAAATATCTATAGAATGGAATGGAATAGTAGAACAAGGTTGAAGAACGTTTCTTGTGGCCTATACCAAATATTTAAATCGAGTATATACTATGCCAAGCCTCATTAAATTTTAGGTTAACTCATGATATTTTCGCAATCTTTGATTTACTTAATTTAATCTTTGTTAATGAATGTTAGAAATTACAAGGTCAAATTTTCAAATCCTGAACTATATTTAGAGATATGATAATTTTAAAAATTATTTATAATGTTTCTATAGTGGTCAAAATAATTTGATATTTTACTATGCAATTAAAGGACGGTTTGTGTGTGTGTATGTATAGCTAAGGAATCATAGAAAGAAATTTCCTCAAATAATTCTTGCAAATATCCTCTGAATGGAAGATGAATAAGTGGGCAGTGATACAAAAGAATGATGTAAGATAGATAATTACCAAGTATGAAACCGGCTAAAAAAAAAACCCACCAACAGTGAGTGTTCCCAACAGAAAACTTACAAATTAATCACCATACAAAATGTCAAGAAGTCAATGCGTTTTTAAATTTCTTGAACAAAGAAGTTTCCCGCCTTCCCAAATCATCATTTTAGCTGTGAAGATTACAATTGCTTTCCTTACACTTCCTCTGCTATTATCATGTCCCCCATTGTAGTGAAACAATTGTTCCTCTAACAGGCTGAATATCCAGTTCGTCCTGTTGTTCTACCATTACAATGCAGTTAATCTTCTTCAGTCGTGCTCGTACACTCCACCAAAATAGTAACTTGCTCTTTGAGATTACTATATCTATTTGGGAAAATGGCAGGCCTGTCTACAAACTTTTGTTGGCATCATTCAATTACTTTCCAAGAGAAAGTTAATTAATAATGTATATATATATTTTTTATGAATCATATTTAAAAACTTATACAAGCACGTAATTCATTATTTTTAGTTTTAGATCGATTACGTTTAACGCCATAACAGTGTAATTTAAAGAGTATGAACGAAGAGTTTATATTTATAAAGTGCAGCCACATTAGCATGGAGAGACAATGGTAAAACTGTATTGATAAATCAATTACATGTGTAATTTACCAGTTTACCCGACTAAGAGTCAAACCTCAACCTTTCATTAACCGGGATTTCAGTCTGTTGTGAGACTGATGCCTTAGAACAGGTATGTTCAGCCCGTGGCCTCCCGAGTACGTTCTGTGCGATCCACCTGCTCAATTTAAAATATTTCAAATTTCAGAAATAAACAACAAATTAGGCTCTTGGAGCCAACGTAAATGCTTGCTAATATCCATGTGGTTTCCAGAACCGTAAGTATAATGTTACTTGTGTAATAACCTCCAGACGATATTATTTTAATTTATTTAGCAAGCAAATTGAACAACACACACACACACACTATTATATATATATATATATATTATATATATATATATATATATATACATACACTTAATAAAATTAATTTACAACGTCATAACCTCCAGACTATATTATTTTAATTTATTTAGCAAGTAAGTTGAACACACACACACACACACACACACATATATATATATATATATATACACATACACATAATAAAATTAATTTACAACGTCATAACCTCCAGACTATATTATTTTTATTTATTTAACAAGTGAATTGAGCATATGCGAGCGTAGTTATGGGTATGGGTATGTGTTTATGTTAATGTGTACCATATGTATATTTAGGATTTAGGTCCTATAAATCTCCTGTATGCCCACAGCCAATTCCCCAAGAATTTATACGACCCTGAGTCGGGAAAAAATTAGGATATGCCACTTCTGCATTCTACAGTGTAACCACTGATTCAGGTACCGAATTGAATAGAAATATTAATGATCTTTAAGGAAATTTTATCTTAACTATTTAGCAAATAAAATATATATTAAAAATTCGGGTTTAGGGTAAGCTACGTTAAAAATAATTTCCTTGATTCGACAAAAATGTCAACCAAACATCGTAAACGTGTGTTGGTCCTTTAAAATATAATTATTACCTATCTTTTTTATTTCTGTGATCCACAAGCTTTAATATCTTCGAAACTATTTAATGTTTGTGTTTAGTTAATATAAATAAGACTTAAAGCAATAAACTACCACTTTTTTAAATGATATTTTTTCTCCTTTTTTAAGTATCTTAAATGCCAAATCTTTATATACCAAACTATTTGAACATATATTCAACGGAATAGGAATTAATTTTTACATATTTAATCCTCTTATATGGCATCATGCTTAAATACTTGTGTTGCTCGTTGGGTCTATTTTATTGAATGTAATTGGTGTTCGAAGGTATAACTAAGTATTTATTTATGCTTCTATTAGAAAGGATAGCATGGCACTAAAAATATTAGTAATATAATCATCATACAAATATTGAAAACTTTTTTCAGAGTTTTTATTCACTTAAATTTTGTGAATGATTTTAAATGATAATATATGTTAGTACATAAAATAAATATATAAAACAAGTTTAGGATGTGTATGGAATTAAATAAATATTTCTAATTTTATCTTCAAAATATAAATGGTTACTTATTGTGTACATGATAACACAAACCTCCCCTGGAGAAAAATAATTACCATCTCCAATTTGTTCAACTGTACGTTAAAACTCTTTCTTTGCCCAATCCCTCCTTCCCTTCACAGAGCCCCTATCGTCCAAAGGAAGGTCTGACGCAACATTTCGGTGTCCACGCCCTTCCCCCTTTCCCCACTTCCACCCTTTAGGATTTAATTCGGATTAATTAAAGTGAACATAGCTCTCAGTACGGTCGTTTCCTCCGACACAGTGTTCCCAACTGTCACACAACAGAAACACACACATTCCTAGCTAGCCCTTCAAATCCTCACTTCCCAAAACTACTAGAACTACCAACTTATAGAGAAAAAAAACTGCCCTGACTACAACTGTGGAAAGAGAAGGTTTACAAGACTATGGGGCTTACCAGTGGCGGACCTGGGAAAGAATGCTAGAGTGGAATCCAATGTAGTAGGCTTAGCTGGAGGTCAGGGTGTTAGTGCTCAGACATTGAAGGCTACTCAATTTCGAAAGTTTCACTAGCTCGTCTCTCTTTTTTTTTTTCGTGGGCTGTATCCCAATCTGTTTCCAAACTTTCCCACGAAGTTTATTCTAACGTGACTTTGCAAATAAAATCTATAATTGAGTTGTTATTATTACGTTCACTAGTACTAAACTTACTGTATGTTTATGTTATGAAAAAAAAAATAGGGTTTTCTTGGTGACTAACTTCAAGAATTAAAAAAGGGAATGTTCAAAAAATTACTTTAGAATAATTAGGCCTATATAACCATTAATGTTAAATTATAGCATCGTGTATTATAAAGGCTTATTTTGAGCCTATAAAAGTCATTTTTAATTATTACTAAATATGTATCTTAACAAAAATGAATTCACCATGTTCTAGATACATTCATTAACATTTAGCCTTGAAGCTAGAACAAAAAAAAAAGTGAGTTCTCTCAATCTTAATATATTTAATTATAAAAGTAATGATATAGATAGATCTACTATAATTAACTAGCAGCCTCAGTCTAAAGAGATTCTCTCGCAATATACTGGACTCCCGATTACGTCTAGACGGGGATTTTAGTCCAGTTAATTTAGATTGAGGTTGGCAAATAGTTGCGTAGATGTGATCAAAATCTGAGATTTATTGTTCTCTAAAGTACCCTTCAAGTAATTTTTATGGGAAAGCGAGAACTACCATTTTGTTTGTAGTGTTAAACAATGTCTAGATAAAAGTTTTTATCAAGACCGTTAAGACGGATTTTAATCTCTTTATGCCCTTCAGTAAACTACCCGTAATTTCGGGTTAGATGTCCAGTTTCAAAAAATCTTTGGGAGAGACTTATGAAAACCCTAAATAATCTACTAAGTTTTAGCCTGATTGATTAAGTTTCGGCTCTAGTCCGAAATAGAGCGGACGGAAGACAGTATCACGAAAACCACTTTTTTGTTTTAGGGGGCTATGAGAAACGTCGACATTAATTATATAGTATCTTTTTTTTAACGATCACAATACTCCTCTCTCCGAGGGGTCGAGAGAAAGTAAATTTAGCTTGTAGTTTCCAAGTGGTTCGTTGTATGAAAATTGACTTTTTTTAAAACAATATAATTCAAATTCTAACATTGGAAAGATGGACTCTGGATTAGTGCTCTTCGAAATAGGTTGAAGATGACATAGAGCCAAAAACATTCTCACAATTTTTAATTACTAAAAAAATATATACACCAAGATAATTTATCGTAATTAGAATTAAGGATTTAATCAATCTTATATGGGTGGTTCTTACCTTACATAACAAAATCAAATTTAGGGTGTTTCTAAAAAAAAAGGTGCTTAGGAAGAAGCCCAAGAAGGAGGAGGAGTGGAGGAGCTTACATAATGATGAGTTACATAAACTCTACTCATCACAAACATTATTAGGATAGTCAAGTCTCGTAGATTACGGTGGACAGTACATGCAGCGTGAATAGGAGATTCTAGAACCTAACTATAAAGTATTGTAAACAGGGGATTGGGCACTTCATTCTATAATGGAGCAGACCACAGTTCAGTATAGGCCATCCAAATGAACTTTAACTATTACGTAAAGTATGTGAGAGGTATATTTAGTTATTAGAAAAAGGCGAGCAAGGTTGGGCTAGGTTGGAATAGGTTGTTATCCCTTCCTTCGGCTTCATGAGTAACTGGTTGATGTCACGATGACGGCGACGTTGTGTTCAGACACGTGTGGATAAGGGTAGGAAAAAGGTCGGCAAGAGTGTTCCGGCAACGTGAGTCGCGGTGGAACATGAGGATGTTCCGGCAACGTTAGTCGCGGGGGCAAAGGATGTTCGGCAAGTAGTTTGCGGCGAACGGAAGGATGTTCGGCGAAGTGAGTCGCGGTAGAAGGAAGGAAGTTCCGGAAACGTGAGTCGCGGTGGAACTGAGGAAGTCCCGCAACGTGAGTCGTGGTGGGAGGTAGGGTGATGGTGGAGAGATAGAGAGGGTTAAACAATATTGCTCTTTCGTAATATAAGACAATTTAATAAGCTTTTCGTATAGGTGGCGCACCGGGTTGGGTAGCCACTATCCGACTGAACGCGGCTGACTGACCGCTTCTGACAGAAGCAGAAGCATAATATAATGCTCTAATGACACCCTGAAGGGGAGCACGAGAGCGAATTCCAACACGTACCGACCAATTGGTCACACCATGTGGTTTTCGGATATTAAGACTGACGGGTTGTCGCATTTCGCGAAGTTACTGAAACAAAGAAAACCATATTATTAATATTATTGGGGAAAACAAAGTATATTGGGAAACCGAATAAGGGTTTTTAAAGTTACGTGTGGAGACACTACTCTATGGGGGGCTGGGTAAGAGCCTCCCAAATCCCTGTTGAAACATTTCGCTTAAACGAGCAGGGCTTTGGGACGTCGAAAACACCCTCCAGGTTTGATGACGTAATTCCCAAGCCCCTGGATAAGAGGATTGATGGCACCGGGAAGTCTGTCGTTGAAGGACTGCGCCAGTTTCCGGAAGTGTTCCTTGATGGTATGCATATCCAGGTCGCGATGCAGAGTCTTATTCAGAACATACGAAGGTGCGCTCACATTGATCCTCAGACATACGCCCCTCATATATTTTCCGTCAGTCCATAGTCGAGGATTGGCCTGAGCAGCTGCTTGTACAGTGTCAGACCATTCCTAGTAGACACGGCGCTACGCCTGTTAAGCAGTGGGCCTAGGATTCCCAGCCTTTGCCTCGCCTTGTTCAGTCTCTCAGTACAATGCAGTCGCCAGGTCAGTTTGGTGTCCAGCATAAGTACCAGGTACGTAGATCTGTTCGCCCATCTGATATGCTCTCCGAACAGCTGGAGTGGGGCTGGCTTGTACAACTTTCTTTTCCATGTGAAGATCATTGCTGTGCTCTTCTCCACGTTAATACTTGGTCTCCAGGTGGTCATATATCCCTCCAACTGCGTCAGGTGCGTCTGGAGTAGCCTCTACACCAGCTGCCCTCGCCACGACTCCGCTACTAGAGCCTTGTCGTCCGCATACAGTGCCAACTTGGTGTCTGGGAATTTGGGAATGTCATTCACATACAGACTGAAGAGCACCGAGCCCATGAGAGAACCCTGCGGCACTCCAGCCCGGATGCTTCTCACTTGGGAAGTAGCTTTCCCAAAGGTAGTTGAGAAGGTGCGGTTGGATAGATAAGATTGAACAACCTTAACTAGGTAAAAGGGCAGGTTCAGGGAGTGGAGTTTGAAAAGGATACCTTCGTGCCAAACACGGTCGAAGGCCTTTGCCACGTCGAGAAAAACAGCACCAGTCAGCCTGTTATTGAAGTTTCTCGTGACCTGCTCCACGAGCTGGACGAGTTGGTGAGACGTAGCGTATCCCGCCCTAAAGCCGAACTGCTCGTCCACCAAAATGGCCGCATCGCGAACATGTCAGGTCAGTCTCGTCAGTAGAAGTCTCTCGAACAGCTTGCTCAAACAGTCGAGCAAGTTGATCGGTTGGTAAGACGAAGCTAGGGCCAGGTCTTTACCCAGTTTATGGAAACAGAGGACGTTGGCGTGCTTCCAGAGCTCAGGGAAGAGACTCAGGAGCATGGAGGCATTGAATAACTCCACGAGGAAGTTAATCGCTTCCAAGGACAGCTTTCTGAGGACCGCGTTATTGATACCGTCACGTCCGTGGGCCTTGTTTAGTCTTAGAGTGGCTAACGCCCACGACATTTCTGTCACCTCCATGGGTTCAGGTTCATCCAAGGGTCTGTACGAGACCGCACCGATGACCTGAGCCACGTGCGCAATTTGAACCGGGTCTGATTGGTCGTCAGTCGGTAACAAATGGTGCCTCTAAGTGCTCAGCGAGAGCATCGACCTTCTCCTGGTTGGAGTTAGCCACCCCGTTAAGACCCACAATAGGCAGCCTTGGTGTGGGGACCCGCATCAAGTTCCTCGTCATGCGCCACAGGGACCTGTCCTGTACGCACAGGCTCTCAATCCTGTCCTCCTAGACACTGTTCCGGTATTCTTGGACCATCTCGTGAACCACATGAACTTTGCGGCTCCAGTTGGCCTTGTCTAGCAGGTCCATCGATATTTGACAAGCCCTCCTCAGCCGATTTTTCTCCCGGACGTGCCTGAGGATAGAATCGGGTAAAGAAGTCTGTGGCGTCATCTTAGATGGTGCCTCGGCTTTGAAGCTTCAAGCGACCCTTTAATGGTGGAAGTTATGAACTCCACACCGCGATCTATTTCTGCTGCTGTTTGAAAGGTAGGAGTGGGTCCCAGCCTCTCTCTCAACACATTCGTAAACCTTTCCCGCTTAGTGCGCTTAAGGTCAGGTTTTTTGGGGGGGTCTATGAAGGACACTGCGCGTCCCAGGTTCACAAGAACGGGATGGTGCTCTGAGTCCAGCTCAGCTAGAGACTTCAGCACCAATCGCCTTCTGATCCCTCTGGAACCAACGAAGTCGAGGACGTCCGGGAAACCAAGTAGATTATGAAGGAAGTGGGTGGGGGTGCCGGAAGCCACCAAGCCTTTCAGATCCATGACGTCACGGAGAAATCCACCGCTAGCGCGCATAATCCTAGAGCCCCATGAAGGGTGCTTAGCGTTGAAGTCACCCCCGATTAAAACAGGCGTGGTTCTCGAAGCAGCACCTCCATGTCGGCCCTCGTAGCCCTGTCGAACCCGTGGTAGGGAGGGAAGTAGAAGGAAATAAGTCACACTGGGCTGGTAGAGGTCACCAGTTGGATAGCGATTGCTTCCATGTGTTGGAGGGGAGGAAGCGAGATGACGTGATGGTCAAGGCCCCTTCAGACCAGGACCACTGTCCCACCCCTTCCCACATCCCCGCTCAGTCGCTCCGATGGCAGATCAAGTCTGCAAACGAGAGACTCATTGCGGATTGCAAGTGGGTTTCTCCCAACAGCATTACATCTACATGATGCTTTGCAGGAAAACTTTACAGCTCAGCCTTCCTACCCGCGACTCCGTTGGCGTTCCAGAGTGCGACCGTGAGCTCCTTCAGCACTGGTAGTCCTCTATTCGGGTGTACTGCCATGAGAGACCAGGTAGAGGATGATGTGCTCCCTGACTGGGGGTGTCCACGGTTACTCCTCGGAGATTCCTGGACCTTCCTCAAGAGACTCGATGAAAAGTGCCATGAATCCAGTTCCGGAATGCCCTTGAGAAGCTCAATGCAAATTTTGAGCTTTACAGCATCATTATTTGAGGTAGGGTTGGGGAGCGAGTTGGGTGTGAGGGTGGCAGGGTCGACACGGGTAGGAGTGGGGAGTGGTAGGAAAGGGTTGGTAGGGTGCGAAAGGGTTATGAAAGAGGTGCAGGGTGCTGGGAAGGGGGAAGTGGTGGTCGGTATTAGGAAAGGAGTGGTCTTGGATGGGTCCTCAACCGAAAGGGATGAACCGGATGCCACCGGTTCTGGTAGGGTAGCTTTGGCAGGTGCCTCGGCCTGAGGTGGAGGTGTTTGTCTCCCTGACAGCACACTGGCGAAAGATTGCACCAGCAGCTTTGGTGCTAGAGCTGGAGTCACGGTCTTCTTCCGTACCGCAACGAGCCCCGAGGGCTTATGACCTTCGCTAAGGCCACCCGTCCTCCCTTCTTGAACCTTGGAGTCCCACAATGTCCCAGCCACCCGCAAGGACTTGTACGTGGGACAGTTCCACCACGTCGAGGAGTGGGCTCCTGAGCAGTGCAGGCACTTTGGGGGAGCTCGTTTCTCCTCAGGGCACCCGCCCCTCTCGTGGTCACCACCACAGAACCCACAACTAAGGTTAGCGTGGCAATCTCTCCACACATGCCAAAACCGGAAGCAGTTCTTGCACTGAACCGGGCCTCCGGGAGACTTGTATTTCGTCACCCTGACGTGGAGCCTGCACAGGACTGATATGGAGTACAGCCTTGCGGTATTTTTCCCGGGAGTCAGAGAAACAACGAAGTTCAGCAACCGCTACCTTTCTCCGGTCCTCTGATCCCGTTTCCACTGGGAGAGCATCTGGGTGATGGATATCACGAGGAAACCCATCTCCATCAGCTCTTCCTGGATGTCACCAGGGTTTATCCGTGCCAAAGGTCTCTTCACCACGACCCTGACCAGTCGCTCCCATCCCACCTCGTAAGACCAATGCTGGATCCCCAAGCTCAGCAAGAACTTTTGGAGGGTGCGATAATCTTCCTCCGAACTGCATGGAGGCGCACTCAATCCCCCGGCTGCCTGACCATCTCCACAGGCTCTCGAACCTTGGTTAGGATAGCCTTCGCCACCTTAGAGTAGTCCTCCACATCATGCAAGATGATGGGAGGGATCTTCCCCTTGGCTTTGGGAGCCGGCTCAGAGCCACTAGTACCAGGCTGGGGTGAGGCATGGCTTGCGTTGATACCCTTAGGTTTCCACCGCTTCCCACCTTTATCCAAGGCTGGCACACCCTGGCCCGGGCCACCATTGTCTCCACTATCAACACCAGAGCTACTACCTAAATGGTTAGGGTTGCTCCCCGGTATCTTTCTCGTGTTGCCGGCCTTACTCCTTGGGTGGAGTATTACGGTCTGAAATCATTCAGACTCATCATCGGACCCCTGGCTCGACTCATCACGCATCAATGGGAGGTCTGGTCCTAAAGACAGTCCCTCCAAGTCCACGGAATCACACGAGCTGTTGACACGCGTGAAGCGTGTGACCCGGTCTTCCGAGTATGAAGAAAATTCAGCCGTGCGTTTCTTACCTACCGACACCCCTTAGCGGTAGGTATCGGAGTTGACGCGGGTTTTTGAGGCCCTTGCGCTATTGCATGTGTCGGTGCCGCATGCAGCGGTCTTAACCGGCGAACGATGGCTAGGCTCTCCCTGGTCAGGGCTTCTGTTGGCACCGTTAGGTTTCCACCCATCGTGCTGGCGGGAGCTTTTGCTATCCTTCCGGTTTGCGGGCTGTCGGCCCAGAAAAGGGCTTCCAGTTCTATTTGACCATCAGCAGCACGCACACCTCCTGAAGTTGGAGGGGCCTCGCTGGAATTGCCTGCATCGGCATTGCTGCTGACCCTTTGCAGGGGCCCGGAACTGATCGACGACCCAAGGCCCGAGGATGTATTACCGGATGCCCCGGTCGGTCCGTCAGCGGTACGCTCACCTCCAGTAGTTGAGGGGCCCCCGCTGACTTCACTTTGGCCATCTGCGCCCACCTCGCCGGTAATATGTGAGATCACGCTGGCCGTCGCTTCTGACGCGCAGACGTAAAATAGCATACTCTGATGCACCCTGAAGAGGCTTAGAGAAAATGAACTGTGGAGCGGTCCAGGCATTAGAGAGGGTGGGTGGCACGGCCTGTGCAAGTGCGCCAGGAATGATACAAGGGCCGACTGAACAGTGAGGCACAACAAGGTAAGGCTCAATCAACTTTGGGAGGTGAATCTCGGTGAAAAGTAGCAGTGCCCAATCTACGTTGGGGGGATATTTTGTAGGTCATTAACGGTGTCCAGGCCACTTACGTCCAACTAAAATGACTTTAAACTTCAAATGAAGATAATTATACCAAACGTCAAAAAAAAACAATTATCTCAAAAGTACAAGTCTTTGGAACATATTTGACCATGAATAAGAAAAATAAATGCTTTTTATGATACAATTTAAACATTTACTTATTATATTCCCAAGGGTTTAGTCATTTTTAAATTTTTAAAGAGCGTTTTTCGATTTAACCATAGATACATATAACATATAATCTAAGTATTTAATTACAATAGTTTTAGTAATTTATTTTTATTTTATACAATTAAAACACATAAACTGCTTAAACTATTCATTTTAGTTAACAATTCTCCGAAATGTATTGGTTCCAGCAGTTTTGATAGTTGAACGGAGATAAACGCTAAGTAGGCCTACCTAACAAAATTTTAGTTTCTTATTTTGTGTTGAGTCCTAAATTAATTTAGTTTGCAAGTCGTATGTCTGACATAACATGTTTACATATTTTTATAATTTTAAACTTTAAGAGCTCAAGTAAAATAAAGTAAAAAAACTGTTATTATCCTGATTATTAACTTAAATAACATTAAATTGCTTGGAACGTAAGAACATAACTACATTATTTTTTAAATATTTCAAAATTAATTGGTCTAAGACCTTTTAATTATAGTAGATTTAAGACCACTTACAACCCACCTGTTAAAATCTCACCTTGAAGCCCCCCCTTTACCTTTTGCACCCACCCCATGGGTATTTCTCCACGTGGATCTAGAAAACTCTTAGATATATTACATCGACCACTAGGCATAATAGTAACTAAGATCTCAATAAAATGAATGTTTTTAAATCAAGAATACCATTTTACATTAGCCGAAATTTATAAAGGTTTTTTTAAAATAAAAATAAAAGTAATGACCTTTTTTTCATAATTTATTATGAATCAATTTTAACAGGAATATTTTAATCTAAATTCATGTGGAAAAAGATTGGCTATATCGTCTGTTTTTTAATTAAATTGTCTCTCATTATGCAACGGGACTTCAAAAACCCACATGGACATGAAATATAATACTATGATTTTATTTTTAAAGAATGAAGAAAGTGTTTAGTTTAGTTATCTTTAAAAAAAACCTGTAGTTTATTCTTTATATCCATACATACCCGAATAATAGGCCTGTAATGTATTCAAGACCTACGCAATAGTTAGAGTCAAAGCGAGTGTGGTTGAAAAGGAATACAAATATAATTTCCTTTTAAAATAAATATCCGTAGCTTTCTGCGGAATTGGTAACAAGTTTTTCAATACTCACAGTGGCGTCACAAATGGGGTGCGGACCTCACCAGATGATGCCGCCAGAGGGGGTGATAACTAAATGACTGCGTATTGATCTAGTTCTTAAGGGTTTTTACTTTAAGTTCTATTGTTTTATTACTGAATTTTCACTTTACCCACATGAAACTAAGTAAATATAAATAATAATAACACTTAACACCACGTCTTACTACCCGTTTGGGCTATACGCTTAAGTACTAATTATTCTAATGAGGGATTTGGGAAGGTTTAATATAAAAGAAGTGAACCTGCATTTGCCTGGAGGGAGAGTGGAAAGCCATTTAGGAAAACCACCCCATTTCACCCGAGCGAGGTTTGAACCTTGATCCCCCCCCGTCCTCGGCATTTTAGTTTAATATGAAACTAGCGCGTTAGCTAACTACACCATCGAGGCGGGTAATATGAATACGTTTTGGCTGTGCGTATAGTATTTAAATTTAGAGGTGTGATTTTAATTATATAAGTTGTTTGTGTCCATTGATATACGGGAATTATTATTTATGAGTAACGTTTTTACAAAAACATTATTAAGGATACTGTATGGCCTGGTAGGGGAGGATGTCCATAAAGGTGACACCATAAGAGGTGACACCAACCCTAGTTACGCCATTGAATACTCATGAGGCACTATCCAGAAATATAACACGTCACCTATTAAATTAGTGCAAATGAATGGCGTTTCAAAAACCGCGTTCACACAAAGGCTCCAATGGGGACATATCATGTGCCATTTCTGTGGATACACACGTTTGCCGATAAACAAGATCAGAATAGAAATGTGGTCACGTGACGAGCTCCTAAAACAATCACAAGAAATCAGCTCGAACTGCAAAGGGTATCTCGTCAAAGAACAAATTGAATTTCAAAACCAACCGACTCAATCAGTACCCCATGTGCCAGCCGACTCGATACGCGCATGCGTCCACAATGTAAAATACAAGCAGACTGTTGAGAAATTATTTGATATAACTTGTTAAGTGAAAAGCGTATATATCGTTCTTGTTCGGTGTTAACAACACAAAATATTAATTAAAAAAACACTGACCTTGGTTGTGGTCGAATGGCCTAAAACATTCGGGTAAACTTCTAATAAATTTTAACTCCCTCATTCCTAGCACATTAGCGTAATTTGAACATAGGTGCACAACCCAAATGGGTAGTAAGAGGTAATGCTTAAATAAAATTAAAGAAATATATTACTTACTTTAAGGACTAAAAAAAACTCATTTACGAAAACATATTTAATGATAATAATATAAAAAAAAATTTTCACTAGGAAACTATACATATTCACTAGGAATATATATATATATATATATATATATATAGTATCCTAGTGAATTATCTGTATATATATATATATATATATATATATATATATATATCTCTTAATATATATAATTCTTCTGTACGTGTGTATGTCACTGAACTCCTCCTAAACGGCTGGACCGATTTTGATGACATTTTGTGTGTGTGTTTGAGTGGGTCCATGGATGGTTTGGATTCACAATTGGACCCGGTAGGTTACGCTGCAATCGGGTTCTAGGAATTTTATTTTTATTTTTTAGGGAATTTTTGTGGGGGGGGGGGGGGATTTTTTTTTTAGATTTTTTTGCATATCAGAACATGTTACCTCAAAATTTAACCCCCCCCCCCCCTATTTGTAGTATTTGTGTAACTCACTAATTGGAGTTCATTGTGAATTTGTAATTGTGATAATCACATAGTATTTGTTTTACTATCGAAATCAATTATGCCACCCAAACTAAAAGCCAACGTTCGGGTAGGACAACGTCTGTCGGGTCTGCTAATATATATATTAAATCTTCTATTTTAAGTTTTTGATGCAAAGCACTATGGGTCAACGTACTTTTGGCCAACACTGGATGTGAGCTGCTTCATCACTCAAGCCGATTATTCTCTAAATTTTCGATGAACGTGTGAGTCCAAGCATACCATGAATATGCTATGAGAGAGATCATTTTGTTAAAAATAACTCTAATAATTGAAATTAAAAAATAGCTGGATGACGTAGCCTATTCGGAGATTTGAAAACTATTTAGCGCGGTGGGCTGAATCTTAACTGGACGCACCTAAACTCTCTAAACACACTCATACTTAGATGACGATGTATGAAATATAGAGAGAAGGAAGAAAATGAGAATTTGACCTTGTGAGGCCTCTAGTTTATATGGTGATAACACTTACTCTCTTCCGCTTAAGAATATAAACACCCTAAATACTATTTGATCCTGGACAACATTGACTTTCATTTCAAAATTATCTTTCTCTTGTTTCCGACTGTAGATGTACATATTATGTTTCCACGGACTTTTTTAATCTACATCTAGGCAAGGAAAATTCCTATAGGAAGTTTTCATGAATAGACCAAGAAGCCTAATTTGTAGACGATTAAAAAAATGCATTAACAAAAATACTACTTTAAGAAAAATAAATATAATTTTTTAACCTTGCAAGACTATTTTTAGAACTATTTAAGAATATTTCTCATTTCAGTGTTATATCTCTAAAACCCGCTGAATGAAAAGTAACTAAACTACACATTCAACAAAAATAAAAGAATAGAAACAAATTAATTTTAATCCTATTTATTATTAATTGAAAACTATTCAATTTATATACTTTTTCAATGCCCTTTTGTTTATTCTGTAGTAAATAGTATTATCCTGAATGGTAAGCGGAAATATGCCGCTATGCCCTAATACCCAAATGCCCTTACGTATCACCGTGCAATGGGCTCGGTATTTAAAACCCCGTGCGATAATGGGAATCCCAGCACCACTCCCTACCCCCCTGCTCTTTTCATTAATCCTCAGGAGCCGGGAAACATAATCGTTGATCAATATTGGTCGTTAACAATAATCGCAGTTTACAATTCACGTTTATGAATTTTAATCAAGTGATGTTGGTTGGTTGAGATGGGTATCCAACCTGGTGATGGTGACAAATTACAAACTAGAAGCAATTAGACCAGGGGTCGGCAAACTACAGCCCGCTCGCCAAATCCGGCCCACCACCTTTTTTTGTACGGCCCGCGAGCTAAGAATGGATTTTATATTTTTCAAATTCAAATTCAGCAGCATATTTCATATCTTGATGCAAGTTCAAAAGACATTTATTTCCATGTTTCAAAATCTATTTGACCTTTTAATTGAGGAGCTTCTACCTAGCCTTCGATTGTAAGTGGTTAATCTGCTGTGTGATGACATGCTAAAAGGCTAATTTCAAGAGAAGAATCACCCGCCTCGGTGGGATAGTTAGCTAACGCGCTAGTTTCGTGTTGAGCTAGACTGTCGAGGACGGGGATATCGAGGTTAAAATCTCGGTCGGGTGAGTTGGGGGTGGTTTTCCTTAAATATTTTTCTACTCTCCCTCCACGCAACTCCTAGAATGATTTCTAAAGTATCAAATCTGGTATTGCTAGAGACGCTTTAATGACACTTCTGTTTTTAGAAATTTTATACAAAATGATTATTATGTTAGTAAGAACTAGGGGGTCACGAAAATATTTTCGGATATTTAGGGGACCGCGATTAATAAAAGGTTAAGAACCATTGGTTTAGGTTATGGTCATAAGGTTTTACTTTAACTATTTTGGGATTACACATTATTAAGCATCATTTTAGCTATACAAAAATTCAAAAATTAAAAGAGTTTCTATTTTTTTTCTAATTTATAATCTGAAACATCGTCAACCCTCAAATATCTTTAAGAATTGGAAGAATTCAAAGACCTTAGTGACCCATTCTTAGATTAAACACAATATTTATTTTCAAAACTATTTCAACCTATAGGCATTATTTCTAAATATAAAATTTTATCCCAGAAAATTGTATGAAAATTATTTTTGGCAAAATTATTATTATTATTATTACTTTGATTTATATTTTATATCGTAACATTTATTTTTGACGGTGATGTATCTATGGTGGGGTCTCTGAAATATTAGTCGACTATCAATTAATTGAAGTGGAATGTCAGACCTCTACCGTGGTTCGGATTCCACGTTAAACTGTAGGTCCTCCATTTCATCTCACAATCACCATACCATTACACACTAGCGTAAGTGCGTATAACCCGAATGGGTGGTAAGACACGGTGCTAATAATAATAATAATAATAATAATAATAATAATAATAATAATAATAATAGTTAATTGAAATCTTCAGTGAACCAAAATGTAAGTTAAAATACATTATATAGACTATAGTTTATCTTTTCTAACCGTCTGTCACCATCTTAAAACTATCTAGTCCAAAATAGAATATGTTTAATTAATATTGAGGCGTTTCCTGAAAACGGGATTGAACAAAAAAAAAAGTAATCTTGTCCCCCCAATTTTCTAAGTAAAAGGACAGCCACACTTAGATAAAAACTAAGTCGTGAGTTTGTATAATAATGTAGAGCTACTGTGAATTCACACTTTGGCCGAAAAACAAGCGCAGAACAGAAACGTGGTCACATGACAAGCTTGAAGCCAATCACAATATTTCCTCCTTATCGGCGCAATCTGTTCCGCTAAAGTTCAACTCAGCTCTACTTCGTCCACTCATTGTTGCCAAGTCTATAGTCTCTAGCGATAGTACATGGACCTGAAATGGATTGTATTTTTAACGGTAGGATACCACTTTCTGGCATTATTTTGATAAGTCCTGCGATTTTCATAAGAAAAAAATATTTAATGTAAAATTTGTTACTAGATACCACAGGATATTACTTTTAGAAAATATCCCAAAATTGGATTGTACACGCGTTGAAATTATATCAAAAGTAGTATCCAGATCGTACAATTGGCAATATTGCGTCCACTCTGCCTGAGATATTCGGCATAGGTTAACAAATCTCAGCCCCAGCCATCTCAAATCATTACGCATGCTCATTTGATAACGCATGCGCATTTGATAACGCATGCGCTGTAGAGCTAACCGCGAGCAGACAGCTTTGTTGGCCGTTGTGAGGAGATTTGAAATAACCCGTTAGTGGAAAGCGTGTTTATCGATTTATTGGATTGTGCCACAACACAGCGTCCTAATTTTAAAACATCCATCGGGTAAATGATCTAAAATATAATTATGTCTATCTACTAGAAAATAAAAATGTTGATAGTCAGCTGTTTCTAGTTCACGCTGCAATGCATCATGGGTCAACATACAGCTGGTGAGTTGCTGTACCACTCAAGAAGATTCTGTTCTTTATTTTCGGTGAGCGTGTGAATCAAACTTTAGTGTAGTTTCAGTGTTAGGGTGATTTTAGTGTAGTACTACTTGCAAAATCTGATTTTTGAAACTGCATAGTCTATTGACCAAGACTTAGCGTCAGACTTATATATGTGCAATGTTAACTTTTCTACGGATAATCTCATGTTTGAGAAAAGTCTCATTTAATGTTTTCTTGAAAATTTCTCAACCATGGGACGAATGCTATAGAAATATACAGTATATATTATAAATTTCATACTTCATTTAATTATTCTAACGGTGTCAATCCATGAAAAAGTATCAAATGAACAATGTCATGGAGTTTTTCCAAGATACACATTTTCTACTCTATGTGCGTACCTCACATGGGGATATATTTACACCTAACCAATGAGTGTATTCCTGACTGATGAGTACCATTTAGTGTACCTCCCTGCCTCAGGACCAAATTTTTGCGGGTTAAAACCCAACCGAGGTCAACGGATTTTTGTTGAGTGATGAAAATCCTTAACACAACAACCCTCAGAGGGGAAGTAAGGCTGTCAGTCCCATGTCGATTGGGAGTTGTAAAATAACCCTGGAAGGCACGTGAAAATACTTTTCCAAGCAAAATTTTTAGACCCTTTAGCGTTTGTTCATAGAAATTCAGTGGGGAGGAGCAACTGAAAACTACCACACTTTCAAACTCCCTTAGTAGGCCTGCTTGGTATTTCTATCAGATGGTGCGGACAACACCAACCAACCTTCGGATTGTTGACTTAAAACAACATTCAGACTCGTACCCTAAATATAAGGCCAATCCTGTCGTCTGTACCAGCTATGAAACAAACAAAAAAAACTCCCATGGTTGAGCGAGATTATTAATCATGCACCTCAGTAATAATCCTAGCCTCCTCTTAATACTCTTTCCTACACTGTTCACTGACCTTATTAGCCCCTCCATTTGGTCAAAACCAATGATTTGTAACAGGGCAAACAAAGTGAATGTTAATCCCTTGAGCCACCTAAGGGTACAGGAAGTCTTACCAACAGGTGTGCCATAAAATTACTCACACGGAAAGAAAAAAAAACCTTTTGGGGGGTGAGTTGTAGAAGGTTGTGCGTGGCGGAGGTGAAAAAAAATGGCTACGATTTCTCTTTTGTTGTTGTTGTGTTTGTGTGTTAGATCGACCTAACCCACTCCTACTCCTATACAGCTAATTCATTTACACCAGGTGATTTATACGCTTACCGCCGCGTGTCCAAGCGAAGAAATAGCGCGATTGAAACTGCCTTTTTTTTTGGGGGGGGGGGGGGGAGAGGGGTTGTTTGTTTGTTTGGAAAATGGTCGTAGCAGTAGAGTCTATGGTCGAATTCCAACCCAAGGGCTCCTCTCGAATGCGTTCACTTCTTAGGAGAGAATAAATCTCGGTTTGTTCTAGTTGTTGTGGGGATTGGTTTTTGTAATAAAGAGGGTACTTGCACCCAAGATTTGTGAGCACAGGAACGTAGCACATATAAATTTAAACCATTCCTTTCTAATGAAGGACGTAACTAATAGTGTCCGTTAAAGTCTGAGATAGACTTAGTAGGTTGGACAAACTACTCACAGTAGTTGGAAACCTCATCCATTTCTTTTAGAAGGTTATGTATAAATAAATACTAAGCTTCCAGCCAAGTGGACTCTTATTCGATTCTGGGTGGTTATAAAGTGTACATTAATTATTATTTACTTTCTCCTCTAAAGAGAAAGTATTGTAATCGTGAACACCTTTGATCTCAAGATTATGATGAATCGTTACGTTTTATGTGCCCTCGAACACAAAAAAGTGAGTTTTAAATTACTTTGTCATTTTTTGTTGTTTAATTATCTTTTTTCAAACTTGATATTTAAATATTATATGGCTCTATCTTAGGGTATGTTTTTGAATTTCCAGTTTTTCAAGAATAGTACTAATGATTGTATTTAAAATGGATATTTAGCGAGTGTTTCCTCTCAAATAATAAAGTATTCTCGTGTTTTTGATTTTTTAACTTCGTTTAAGTATAGTTTATTAATAAGTGATTTTTGAGAATTCTGGTTATTTTAAAAATATATCAAACAATTTTGTCCAAGACTTTTATCTTGGAAGCCCTTAACCAATTCGTATTTTTTAGGGAAATAAAATTGTTTGAGGGTATTTTACTGACTTTAAAAAAAATTAATAATTTTTAAAATTCTTCAAATGATATGGTTCAAAATGGGTATTTAGTAAGTTTTTACAATAAACATTATTTTTTGTATTTGTTTTTCATAAAAAAGTTTTTTTTAGTAAATACTGATAGCTGATTTTTGAAAAATTAAGTTTAAAAAGATATATCTATAACAATCTTGTTCAAAATTGTTATATGGGAATTTAAAATGGTATATCTTTATTATTATTAATCCCCATGTACCAAATTTTTATTAATTTAATTGATTTAAGGGTAGTTTACATACAACGAACTTTAGAAAATTCAAAATTTTTAAAAAATGGCCTTGGATATTTAATTCAAAATTGACATCTGGGATTTGATTACAGATAATTAGAATATATTTTTGCTATTAGAAATAATTGATTTTAGAAAATTTCTAAAAATTAATTCAAACAAATTTGTTTAAAAATTTTATATGAAGTTTATTTATTGTAACTAACAAGAAGATTTATTGTTTTTCGAGGAAGACTTACTAAAGGGTACTTTACCAAAATCATATTTTAGAAAATGTTGTTCCTCGCTAAAATCCACTATAGGCTAGTGAGAAATGCATGCGGTTAATTCGTACTATTTATTTAATTAAGGCATGAAATACATTTCCTTTAGTAAATATCCATACGCTCGGTTTGGCTGAGTAGTATAGGGGGTAATATCCATGTATTATCATTAGTTTGTAAGTATTTTACTGATACAGTGAATGTGGAATGGATTCAAGTTTTACGTGTGGAACACCACATTTTTTGGAGATGAGACATGGATACTTAGAAAAGAACAGGAGAAAATATTTGGAAAGCTTTGCGGTGCCATGCTGGTAGAGAATATAGAGGATGTAGGGAAAGATCGAGTGACTGATCAATAAATTCAAAGAAAAATAAATTAAAAGAGAACCATTCTGTAGGTGATTCTACGAAAAAAGGTCAACTGGATGAATCATATTATGAGAGGAAATGTCATATTGAATGAGAGGTTATAGAAGGCAAAATGAAAGGAGAAAAGGACCAAAGACGACAAATGTAATTGATGGATAGCCTCAAATAAGTGAAGAAGATTGAAGTTTCAGGATCTGAAAGGGAAGCTATTGATAGTACATAATAGAGGACCCAATTTGGATAAGGCAACGGACCTGTAGAAAAACAAAACGTTGCAAACCTATCTACCGATATTATCTACTTCCTTAGAAAGTTCACGCCAAATACCTTGATAGCGAACAGGAATCTAGTACTCCTCTTCCTCTCAAAGGTCCAAGGGCTAAAAAGTATGTATTTTACAATTGTAGCTTGGTTTTTTATCCTTATATATATTTAGTTCAGGATCCGTTAATAATGCTGTTCATGCGGTGTTAGCAAATTGGCTTTATTGACTTTTAACTAACACATTTATCACAAATCCTATTAACGACCCAAGTTAAGATTTAGGAGTCACACGCTTTATTTCAATTGGAAGCGTGTCTGTCTATCAATCTTGGTGTACAAGATTCGATTACAGAGATGATCGAATAATTGATAATTTATGAAATTAGATTTTATTCTTTCACAGTGATGAATCTATGGCTGGAAGACTGGTTTTTAAGTCTTGCTATCTTTAAAAAGGACACATTAAATAAATAAATATATATATAATAAAAAAAATTGTAAGCAATCATAAAGAAAGAAAGTAGCGATAAACCACACGTGAAAAATCATCCTGAGTCAACCTGGATAGTGATCCAATTATGGCCTCCCCATTAATGTTTTACCTCTACATTATGAGTCTGACACTTAATACCACGTAGACACCGATACTGAAGAGGGCTAGGAACTAATTACGAATCTTTCTTGGATGCCTAGGGGTGGTTTTCACTATGTTATTTCGCCATTATTGTTTTTTTCAAACCTTCTTCAATCTAATGCAAGTTCTTTTACATTTAGTTAAATTCCAATTTTCATAGGAATATCCTATTTGAAAATATAACTTTTATTTAGTGGTCAAAATCAACTATTTTACTATTTTACTATCGTTATATTGACCACCTGTGTAGTCTAGCAGTCAGAACTACTGGCTACATATTCAGAGGTATCGGGTTCGACCCCTGGCATTTCCAGATTTTTCTGCAAAGTGGTGGGTCTGTAACGTGGTCAAACTCAAACCCGCGAGGACAAATCAAGAGCTAATTGAATAAAAAAAATTACTGGCTTCAGTTTAGAAAATTGAGATTAACGGCCATAGAGCTCAATGTGCTGACCACAGTACATCCTCTTATCCACATAAGTTGGAACTATCTTCACCAACAGACATTGGTCGCGTGGTTGGTATGGCTCTACTGCAGGCTGACATCCTTAAAAAATATAAGTGCTATTTTATAGGTATTGATAATAATCAAAAGTGACAGATGCAGATCCATGGCAGCTAACATATGAATACGTGAGAGTAGATCGAGTATATTTTTTAACGCTCAGAAAAGCTCTTTCTATGAAAATTGGACTGTACCCTTATCTGAATCTCCTCGAATAAGTTTGTAATAACATAAAAGGTGTTGAATGTATTAATAAAATAATATAGCTCTACTATATGAGGAATATATGAAATTAAGGGCTATTAATTTAAATTTCATTTCAAGATTAATTAGTTCTTGGGTGACCTGGCGGTCTAGGGGTAAGGTGTCAAACTTCTGTGCTGCGAGTCCGGTGTTCAATCCTCGGTCCCGGCACAGATGTATCTGATTGCCAAACCCTTCCTTCACCTCTGACAAGTCGTGTATTAATCACAACTTGTGAATGTGTGGAATGCCAGGCCTCCACCGTGGTTCGGATCCCACGTTAAACTGTAGGTCCTCAATTTCATCTCACAATCACCCTACCATTACACATTAGCGTAAGTGCGTATAACCCGAACGGTTAGTAAGACGCGATGCATAATAATAATAATAATAATAATAATAATAATAATAATAATAATAATAATAATAATAATAATAATAATAATAATAATAATAATAATAATAATAATAATAGTAATAACAATAATAATAATAATAATTAGTTCCTTGTCGGTAATACTGGCAGTTTGTAGGCATGCACAGATAATCCCGCCACTGAAATCGTGTTTTGTGCAAGTTGATAGGTTTGTATATGTGTATGTGTGTGTGAGAGAGAGAGAGAGTGTATGGGAGAGGGGGAAGGATACAGGGAACTGTAGGCCTATTAAACCCCCTCTGTGAAGTGTTCATATAGGTGCTGGTAAGCTGATATAAATCGCTGGGTCTCGGACGACAGTAGTGAATAGCAGGCTCGGAAAACACTCGGTCACTGCATTGCGATAGAGGACCCCGGTTTCCAGTGGCAGCTCGCGCGGAGGGGCGAGGGGGGAGCCGGGTCCACGGCGGTCATGTTTAGGCAATGAGTCTAGGACCCGCCTGTAACGTTAAGCCTGGTGGATGTAATCACCCTCCACCTCTTCACTCCCCGACCAGTCGAGGAACTTCGACCCCGACTACATTTGGGAGGGGCCTTCCGTGTGTTCACTGGTTTTCAGTCTCGGTCCAGCTCGGATACGTGTCGGATACGTTGAGAGTTGACCCCAACATTTTTGTTATAAGAAAACACTCTAACTTAAGATAACCCGTTCTGGTGGTCGCATGGACTAAATAATCATTTTCGCAATAACATGGACTGCTGATGACTGGGAAATCAGGTTTATTCTTAAATGGTTTTCCACTCTCCCTCTATACAAATGTTGATACACTTTCTCTAAAGTCAAACCTTCCTGATCCCTAATATACTAGAGTAATTAGTACATGTGCGTATAGCCCAAATGTAGACTCGATGATCAAATTAACAAAAAACCACACAAGGGTTATTAATGAATTAATCCAAGGTCTAGAGTGAAGATTAAAGCTAAGAGAATATGCACCGACATTAGCGTGAAGAAAGGTTGTGAAAACCACATAAAAAATAACACGAGAAAGACTATCTAAGATACACCTTTATGGGACTCGATTTTGACCTCATTGGTAGCCTAGTGCAATTAGAGTCAATTAATTAAAGTCCTCAGCTAGCAATTAAGGGGTTTAGTTAGGGATAGGGAGATTAAAATAAAGTTGAACTTTAGGGGAAACTACCAAAATTAATTTGTTTCTGAGATAGAATATAATGTTAAGGAAAATATAACTCGCATGCGAACATGGAAGAATATTAAGCCAAGGTCTTACACATCAAAGTATGGTAAGCCAGCGAACATCCAACTTTTATGTTAAATCTGTATTGAAAATTGGGGTGGAAGAAGACGCGAATTAAAGTCCATACATATATTATTTACATTTTCTATACAAAAGTTTAAGTGGATGCGTTATAGGATAAATTAAGATAGATATGAAAGGGAGAAATTGAAAAGGTAAAACATGACTGAAGTACATGAACCAGAATGCGGACGATGTTGGCAAAAGAAGGTGCAAATATGTAGAAAAAGTTGGTCTCGGATCGGCAGAGGGGGAGAGCTGAACCAAACCAATCGTAGGATTGATGAATTAGTGATGATATGCGTTTATTTTGATTTTCTACACATATTAAACGCAACCGTTTTTAAGTAACTATCATGAGCAGAGCCGAATTGAAACAATACCTTTTCTGTTAGTTTAAAAAGTTCCTATTCATATTCCACGATGCTCATAACAGATATTCAAGAACTGTTGAGATTACTTTATCTAGAAAATTTAAACTACACTTATCTACTAAAGTACTATTTTATTTTATTTGGACAAAAGAGTGTTTTGTTATAAATACTGCAAAGAAAAGGGCCTGAGCTCGTGGTATTCACTAACACCATAAATCGGAGAGTTTATTGCAACCCATATAATATAATGATGATACTATTTGGTCTCCATTTTCATGGCTTAGTTTTAATGAAGCTCATGGAGGTCAGGATTCTCTTACGGCCAGCTACTCCGAGGGGGATTAATATTTAAGGGTCAAACTAAGAGGACGTGGAGCAACCAGGACAACTGGAGCCATCTGGAATGAGCACCAGTCAGAATTTTCAGTAAAATTAATTCTTAACTCTGGAATCTATACTGGTGGCTATTCCAAATATTTAATTGAGCTTTTTTTAAGAATGATTAAAAATGGGAACCATGTCCAGTAAGAGTTAAGTTAAGATAAAAAAGATATTTCCCCGTGCATCTGATGATCTGCTCAAAGCCTCCCCCCCTTTTTTTTTTAGTTCTCCTCTCACTACCCGTTCGTTAATACGCCTTTGAATTAGTTACGATGGTGAACTAGGGAATAGGAAGTTTACCTAAAAACAATTTAGGAAGAACCATTGTCAATCCACCCAACTGGGATTCAAACCCCAAACTCACCACTATCAAAAGTCCAGTAAATCGTGAAAGTGAGGTCTTAGGGAATTCGACCACCGAAGCGAGTACTCTTCTAACTACACACCATAAAAATGTGTAACCAACAAAGGGAAATAAAATTTACAGAAAATCTCAGGCAATTATAAGGGCGTAGCAATGTGGGGGTGAAGAAAAATTAATCAATTAGAAAATTAATTTGGAATGGCACTATTCATTAACGGAAGCCAAACATTATATTCTTATTAATTACCATTTTAACAGTTTGTCTATTATGGGCTATTCAATGAATTTCAATAAAAGTAAAGAACTCATATGTGTATCCAATAGGACATCTCATGGTTTTAAGTTTAAATGTTTCCAAAAGCCAACCATTTCAGGATCAGGGGTATACAATCATTTATAACTTGGACATACAATCTAAAACAACCTCAGTAGTATTCCAACTAAAATAAAATTATATTTGAACGTTTATTTACACTTAAAAAAAATTAATCATTTGGAGTATCTGACAATAGTAATGAATCCAAACTGGTCTAAATAATTTAATTAAATATTTAAAGTTTGTGTCATTTTACAATAGGATTACTTATTAAGATTATTAAGAGTTTGATGAATGAATAATCACTGAGCACCGTTAAGCCAAATCTTGTTTCCTCTTACCAATCTTTTCCATTCCTTTCCCTTAGATTAAGACGCTTCTAATGTTGAACTTATTAATAAAAAAATAGAATAAGCAGTAAACTTTTACCACAGTTTCATTTCGAGTTTCTCAACTCTTGGGTTGTATGCATATATATTAATTAAATTGATGGGAGGTAAAATTTAGCTGGACATATACCAACATTTGCATGGAGGCAAAGCTGGAAACCACATAGTAAAATCCACCCTTGTTACAATATCCGCAGCTGGGATTCAAACCTAGACCTCTCCATCACTGGTAAACCTCACTAAGCGAGCTTGACACGTACCCCAGATGAACTCAACCTAATATGTATGTACTACACCCCACATTTCACTATCTAACTCTCTTTCCGTCTCTCTCTTTTAAACAACGTAGCCTAGCTGGAGCCCTTTTATCACTGCTCTCTCTACTTTCTACGGTAAATCCGTATAAATTCATACAATCACTTGCACACGTGTATTCAAACAAAGGGACGTGCTTTCAGAACCAGTCATACATTTAAGTGTAGAGGAAAACGGGATTATAATATTAACTACACATTGGTGGTATTGCCTAGTTACATAATATATAGATAGACCTATATATTATATATATTAGTGTAAATATATTATATAGCATTAGTTTAAAATCAATTTTTGTTAATTTTATTTTAAATTTAATCAATTTAAATTAATTAAAACTCGTTTCAAAAATGACAACTGAACAACGGGAATTGAGCCCGGATCTTTTGGCTCGGTTTAGTTTAGCTGAATTTAAATTAATTTAGTTTTGGTCTCTTCCATACAACGATTTGCAACCTGTGTGTTTATATATTATACATGTATACTGTACCTCATTTATCTAAACATATTTACAATACTTTCTATACATTACTGTCAGTAAACTTGGCTCTGTCGGTAGTGCAAATAATGCAAACGTCCAACTCTAGTGGATATTAAGACCCCATTTCACGACACGATGAACTCAAAGGAAGGCTATGAAGAAAAAAATATCATCTCGTGGGGTGGAGCCTAAATTCTGTAAACTGCTAGTGAAGGAGTAAAAGCTGTTTAGGTGGGGGATCCTTGAGTGTCAATCATTTCATAACTCTCTCCCTTTGTCCGAGTGAAGTGAGGAAGTTAGCCAGCCAGGTATTTATGAGTCATTATCTCCACCAAGTAAAGGAAGAAAATACAGAAATAGTTTGATATCAAGTGCAGATAATCTTCTTGAGTTCCAACTTCCAATGTTCAAACCACACTCGATGCTAATAGTTTAAATGTTGCATTTATTGTTTTTTGTAGGTACCTAACACATTTAACAAAATTACTTTAATTATATATTTTTTACTTAAAGTTTTGAATTATCGAACACATTTTACAAGAATTGCTGATATATGATTATACTTTTAATTATTACTACCCAATTCATTGGCTGCATGGTTTAAAGCGTACCTCCCGGAATAGATTAGACTGCCAAGGTGGTGAGTTCGGGCCTCGATTCCGGTCAGGTGTACTGAGCGTGGTTTATCCTAAATGATTTTCAACTCTCTCTTTCAAACATTAGGGGGCGGCCAGACTGAGCAAGCGAGCGCGCGAGCGACTAAAATATAAAATAGAACACATTGGTTGTAATTAGAAGTGGCCAGACTGGAGCGAGCGAGCGAGCGACTGAGCGCGCACGCGAGAAAGATAGAACTAGTTATATTTTTCAAGCGCGCGCGCTCGACCCGGTACAGTCTAGTTTACAGGCGCTAGAAAATATTATTGTATGTTGGTTAATTGAGTGCTAGGAAAACTTCTCATTTTGACATTTTTATTACTATCAATAGGTTTAGCACACTT
Source organism: Timema podura (assembly GCA_033556935.1). NCBI lineage: Eukaryota > Metazoa > Arthropoda > Insecta > Phasmatodea > Timematidae > Timema > Timema podura. Next base: position 50,123,437 of record JAVRXN010000004.1, on the reverse strand, counting down.
GCTAATAACGGCCTAATTTAATTGGTAAGATCATAAAACATATATATATATCTAAAACTGATATGTTAACCTACTTCAATATTATCAAAGTAGGCCTTTACAAATAAGAATCACCATTAGTGTGGAGAGAGGATGAGAAAACCACAACAATAAATCACTTGTTAAAACCCCTCACAGTTCACTTAGCCAAGATTCGGAGCCTCCTTGTCAACAACTAACGAGAGCTATCTGCTAATCCCGCGCACGCTCGCCAGTTTGGCGACCCAGTCACTTGCGCGCTCGCACGCTTGTCAGTCTGGCCGAACACTTAGAGTAATTTAGTAGGTCTACATAGGTGCATAGCCCGTACGGGTAGTAGATGTGGTGCTAAAAAAACTATTCATAAAAATTGTAAATTCGATCAATAATTTTATTACTAAATTAAATAGTGTAGCTTTTACCTAAAGAGTTGGCTCAGTTTCAGCGAGATCAACTTGTGGGATCAACCTGACATTGAAAACGGGACATGCTTATAGTCCAGTCCAACAGGGATATAGGCCTACAATGAACATAGATGTTGAAGGTTCTATGTTTTCCTCATAAATGGTTTTCAACCATCAATGTTTTGTAGCGATGTCCGAGACAGCGATATGTTTATGTGTTTGTTTTGAAAATAGTAAATTTTTATTATTAGTTTTTAATAGTCTACAATTTTTTTAATTGATATATGAGTTTCATATTCATTTATTACAAATACACTTCAGCTACAGTTTCAATTGGTTTGAAAAATATTACCAATGTTTTTGGTTCTATAACATCGATGTTTTCAGACGATGTTCTTTTTTGACCTATGTTACTTTATTAATAGGGATATAAATTTTTTACCTCAATACTCATCCAAATTATAGTCCTATTTTAGTGCACTAGAATGGTATTCTATTTGTTTTTTTTGAAGAGAGAAGCGACCCCATTCATGTAAATAAGCATCTGTGGACACGTGTCAAGCTCATTTAGTCTGGTTTTCTGGTGCTGGGGAGGCTGGGATTCGAATATCAGTTGGGTGTGTGAGGGTGTTTTTACCTAAATGGTTTCCCACTCTTCTTACACGCAAATCCGGGAAAATTTCCAGAAGAATTCTACTTTACTCTTCCCTAATCCTGAATTGTAGTAAAACTCAGTGGCTTTTTATTTTATGAAAAATAAAAACATTAATGTGATCAAATGACAATGAACATTTTCGGCTTCGAGATTATGCTGAATCTAGGTTTTATGCGATTAAAACAAAAAAATAGGATTTTACAATTCTGTCTGTCAGTCCACCCTAAGGGATAGAGCTGAGATGGTTTAATAGATTTTATTCAATCTTTGATTATGTCTTCAGCCACCAAATTAAGGATGGCTTAAAGATTACTTATTTTTAAAAATTTGAAATAATTCAAAAATAGGATTTAACGATTGTGTTTAAAAAGGATATCGGGATTGTTTTAAACGACCACTAGCCCTGTAATCTTTTAAAAATGGCACACATGATTCGGTTTAAATTGAGAATCAGAGTAGTTTTTTGCGTGATAAGTAATTCAATTTGCTTGCTTTTGTTTTTTAAATGCGTATTTTAGTACCAGAGGCGGATCGACCCTTTAGAAGCTGGAGGGCGCGGCCTGTTTAGTTCATTAATTATTTATAAATAATACATTTAAAAGATGACACAAATTTCGGAATAAATTTTGTTGCATATTAATTTATTTAAACTCAAAAATTAATATCACAAACAACTTGCAAAGATTTAAAAAAAAAAAAACTCACCCCAAAGAACGTGGAACTATTGTATACGCAAAATATAAACGATTGATTGAACTAATAGCTCCCTTTAGTTAAATCCCTAATTATTATTATTTTTTTCACCGTGTCTTACTACCTGTTCAGGTTGTACGCATAGATGATAATTACTCTAATTGGGTAATGATGAGAAAGGAATAATCTTAGAATTAATCTACCCGCATTCGAGTGAAAGTAGGGTGAGAAATAATTTAGGAAAATCCACCCTCAATTAACACGACTGGAATTATTCGAACCCCTATTTCTCCGTTAGCAGCAGGCCAATCTAACACGAGAGTGACACCTTAGACCATTCGACCACTGAACTGGGTATCGATCCTTAATTTTTGTTTCTATACTTAGCAGCCATATTTTATATAGGCGGATGGTATTACAGCTTCACGTCAACTTTGGTTTGTAAAATACATAATAAACAATAATTAATATCTCGCTTATTGAAAAGTACATAAATCATTAATGAATAAGACACCCTATGTTTGGACTTGTTTTGTTTAGGGATGATTGGTGTGGGAATGTCTTGTGTGTCAGCCGGAGTGAGGTAACAGATGGGAGTGGCCTAACAAACTCATGGCTCCACCCCTCAATAGTTAGGTGTTCCAGCCAGAGGTAGCCCTAGTAACAAGGGGCGAGATTTTAGCGTTACAGCCTCTAAGTAGATAACAAACTATTCGATAACTAAGCTTTGGATTATAAATATGTATATAGTAAATTGGTCTTAAAGAATTTAAAAGTGGAAACTCCTTTTATAAAAAGTCAAAACTATGCTTTATTACATTTTTAAGGCTGTGTCAAAAATTGTTAATCTTATCATATTTTCACAAATGATAAAAAATAAAGTAAGTAAAAAAAATAAAAGTTAGAAGCAGGTCCTACTTTTACATCCTTCCTTTACAAAATAAAACAAATTCCTTGTTTCTGCGATGTATTTACGAGGCTGTATAGGTTACATAATTTGGTCATTCAAACCAGCAAATACATCGCTCTGAAATGGGCTTTTAAGACACAATAAAAAAAAGTCTGTGGAACTGTATGTCCCGTCTGTTCTAAAATTAAGTTAGTTTATAGAACTTGTATGTATTCAGTCGGTTAATGAACTTCTCGGTTACTACCTCTAGTCCGACATCTAATCTCAGCCGGTAGCTTGTCTGCCTACTGATCTAAGGGTCATTGTTCAACTCCATGCATAGCCGAGAAATTCATCGTTGATGAAATGTGTTTTTTCCTTTGACAGTGATGAATTAACGGCTGAGTCTAGATGTTGTGTCGGTTCTAGATTTAAGTTAGTTTATAAGTCGTGTGCTGATATAATCAGTTCAGAAAATGTTCGTTAAGTAATTCAAATAAATAATTTTTTATACAAATGTTATTTAGTCATCTACTTAAATAAATAAAGATTTCATAGATTTGAGATTGTCAATAAATATTCTTATCCAGAAATCATTTGCTCGATCCCAATCAAGGAAACCAAAAATATTTTTTCCACGTTCAGATTTGTTTATCCTTTGTCACTGAGAATGCATATGCATGTGTATTATTAGCCTTATTATCATGTTCCTTTAAATAATATTTTCTAACTTGCTATCTAATACAAGCACGTAAATACACATATAAAATAAACAATAGTTTTAAGCTATTTTGATTTAAAAATACACTTTGGGAGCTACCTGAAACTGACCATATTTAACAAAAAATATTGCCGTTACAAAAAGAAGTAAGAAAAAAGATTGAACAACGCTTGTTTTTTCTGATCATAATGTTAGTCCACTAATAACATTCTACTGCCTCCTCATTTTCCAACGTAACGTATTATTTTTCACACTTCTTTTTTAAATTTTTATTTTTTATTTTTTAAAGTCGTATCTCATTCGTAAAGCTAAACGACATTTTTTATACGTATAAAAAACTCAAGGGAACTGTCATATTCGACTACTCCATTCATGCATACAGATGACTCTTACATACGGGTATGTGTGTTTGAAATACTTCCATGCATATATACATACTTACACATAGTAGGAGTAGCTCAAATATGTGGAGCACGCATGCGCACATATACACACATACTACGCCCGATGACATGTTTCCATTGGACCGAAATAATCCACGCGTTCTCTTGATATAGGCGTTCCTCAAGGGACAGGCTGCCTCAATGCGGCCGTTCGTACGTGATGTTGCCTTCGTTTAGAAATCTCATGTTCTCGCTGAACAAGCCTATTCTGCGAGTGTTAGTACGACTGCGTTGGGAATTACTTTCCTTTATTCCCCCCCTCCCCCTTAACCCTTTTCTCTCTCTTTGTTGATGCTAAAACACAGATACATGTAAGATTCTATGGAAAAATCATAGAACGTGTTGAAAGATATTTTTTCTCTTGATATAGCTTTTTTTTTAAAAGGAGAAGATGGATAGTTTGTCATTAAAAAAAACACTTAATCAATGACAAAATAAATTTAATGGTTCTTGGCTTTTTACTCTTATTATATTATTTATTTTAATATTAAAAAAATATTTTTCATCATGTATTTCTAGCTGTCAAGACTAATCGCATTTATAGATAAATGGAATATGATTGAGAAAGGTAGAATTTAAAGAACAAGTACCTCCATTTAAGTGGAGGAAGAGTGGGGAATTGCTTATGAAAAAAATTCTTCTTACCTTCTTAATTAATTATAGGCAGCTATTTTTGTCTGTTGCTTATTACCTGACATGGCATCGAACCCTAACCTCCTCGTGGATAGCAATCCAAGGAGTGCTAGATTATAACGTACAACTACGTTTAGAGTGCTGTTAGATATTTGGTGCTCACAAATATTAAGACATAAACCAGTTAGATGAAGATGGAATATCTTATGGTGCCTTCTCTGACGTGCTACATATCTATCACTTAAAATTAGCTAGCTAGACAGACTCTAACTTAAACTATCTTATTCTAAACTTATCCATAGCTACTTATTATAGTGATTTCAATTTAGTTTGTAATGTATGGTAATTTATTTATAAATACTAATATTTATTTAGTCTCGTGATTTAGCACGTTCAAACTTCTGATAAAATTGTATTTGCAGTTTTCCTTATAAGGAGTGTAAACTATATTTTACTCAATCACAATACTGATACTTTATTTAATCGGTAGTGTTAATATTTTCATATTTTATTTCAAATATGCCCTGAATTACAAATCAAACTAAATTAATATACTAGCTTTACATTTACATTTTTATAATATAATTTGTTTATCTCTTCAAAGAGAAAACTTAAAATATTTTAAAACTCTGAACTTAAAAATAACATTAATATAAATTAATATAAACCATATATATTATGTATATAAGATAAACTATATATATTATATATATTAATTTCTTAAAGCTAATTGGCTTAAAATAATTTTATTTATTAATTTTAATAAATAAAAAACTATATTATAAAAATATAGTAATATGCGCAGGCCTACTACTATAAGCTTAGTTTTCTATATATAAATACATTAATAAGCTATATTTGAAATGAAATCCAAGCATATTAACAAATTAGTGATTAAAAGGTGTACAAACATGCAATCTTGAACCTTATTCTCATTTTAACATTTTCTTTACAACATAAACTATAAAAATTTAACTTCTTTTCGCATATTAAAATTATGATCGACATTTTCTTCTAGATATTTTCAATAAAGTGATGTTTACCGATCTTGAACATCTTGCAAGTTGAAGCCCCTGATGAATATGCAACCTTTGATTTTATATAGACTACAATGTGTCCGCCGTTGTTATGATGGCAAGTATACCTCCTCTGGCGAATTGATTAAAGGCGAATTCACACACATACCATTACATTTACATTACATTACACGTTACTGTATTTAAATAAAATTAGTTGTTTACTTACTGCCTGGGTTTAATTTTGTCATCGATAAAACTCATAACTTTAAATAAACTGTCGTTTTTAATAGTCACTTTTGAGATACACCATCTTGAGAATGTGCAGTGTTTATAAATAACGCATGTTTGAAAGTTTACGCATGCGCTGATCGGGTCTTCTTGGCGGGTTTTCCGTAGAAGCGCTGGAAAAGCTGAAATTATATATATTCGAGCATTGTGGGCTACGCTGGCCAAGCGGACTTGTTGTAATTGGATTAGAGCTGTCACGTGACCAAATATCAGCACTGCTCTCGTTTTACAGCGGACGTGTGAATCTACAGTAATACGGAAAGGCTGAAATTGAATTCCTCTCCACCAGTTCTTAATACCCGTTTGGTTTATAAGTATACATTAAGACCTTGGTCCTGTCGAGTGCAAGTATAAAACTTATTTTGTGGAGTGGTGGTTGGAAGGGTGAAAGGCTTCACATCCGACCAAAGTATCCTTTCGCGCTAACAAGAACAGATGGATCACGGAAACCGTAGATGACGCTAGCTACCGGACAGGTCTTGCGGAAAAATCATACGTTTGGAAATATCAGTTTTCTCGAGAACGAGTAAAATTTTTATAGTAATATTTTCAACACTTATTCTAAGATAATGTATCAATGTTTATTAGCTGTTACATTTTCTTATTTTTTGTTATGAATCCGGCAGTTTCCTATTGAAAAATGTCAAAATTATTGATATTTTATCACTGTTAAAATTATAGGGGAGGTGTGTATATAAACAGTACAACTTAATCAACATACTTCTTGTCTTGGACAAACCATTTCCGAAAAGAGAATTGCAAAACAATAAAAATTCTTGAAGATAACCGTTTGTTCCCATGGATCTGCATTTCCACGCCAAATGAAACGGGTCAACCACCTTAATTACGATAGTGTTATAGGGATGCGTAAGGTATAATTTTATAAGAGGTATACCCAAATGTGTGTGTAATAAGATCTGGGATCAATTTTGAAAGAAAAACAACCTATCGGGATTCGATACCCAATATCCTCAACACTGGCATTCCAATAGGTGGGCACCAGGGTTGAATATACATTAAACAGCATCAGCCTCGTTTTGTCAGATTAACCGGTGATGGTGTTGTTGAATTTCAAACTTCAACTGGGCTTATGGAAATAACTTTTGACAAATGGTTCGAATTTTCAAATGGGTAAAGTATCAATACTTAACTTTCGATACCATATCCCTATCCACTTTTCTTTCATAAGAATGCAGTTACAGTTTTTCTTAATTAATTCTATCTTCCTCACCCCCACACCATTAATATTTTGAGAAGTGCACTTTCTAAACAGACGGATTATATCTGTACACGATTTATAGACTAACTTAAATCTAGAGCTGACACAGTACCCAGCCCTCAGACGTTAATTCATCACTGTTAAGGTGGGGTGCTAGTGAGCACCAGTTTAGTGCATAAAGTTTGCAGTTTTTATAGCATAAACATTTTTTGGCAAAATAGATCAAATATTTCTTCTATAGAAACATAGAGTTATGTTTTCTGCACATGCTAATCTCAAGAGTTCTTGAATATCTCTCATGAGCATAGCGGCATTTGTTGACAAACTTTTTAAATGCAGAGAAAAAGTTGTCACTAAATTCCAGGGCACCCTTGACAGATATTAAAGAACTGTTAAGATTAGCATGTGCGGAAAACTAAACTCTGTGTTTCTATAGAAGAAATATTTGATTTATTTTGGCCAAATAAATGTTTATGCTATAAAAATTTGAAAATACTGCCCTAAACTCACATTTCATTAATGATGAATTTTTCAACCGTAGTGTGAATTGAACCTTGGAGTCTTATCTTAGTAGGCAGACACGCTACCGACTGAGCTGAGATTTAGGGCGACCCGAATAACAGTTCAGAAGAGTGGTGGTAAGAACTCTTCTTCTGTTATTTTCTTTGTTAGTGGCCAGCTGACGCCGCCCTCACCTCATCACACGTGTCGGTGTTATTAATGCGTCAGCGGGTGTTTGCGGCTTCGTCCCAAAGACAAAACAAGGAGATGATGGAAGAAGAAGAGAAGGTACGGAAAGTGGAAGACCAAAATAAAAGTTTGGGATAAATGCCCCCACTCTTCCCTCCAGCAGCAGAGGTTTATCAATTCCCGCCCATTTCGTGCACAACAGACTGCAACGCTTCTCTAGCCGACTCGGGTAACCTACCAACTATTTCCCCCCCTTTCTCTTGTTCTCTTTTCCACACCATCTTTGAGCGTTTCGTTGTCTCTCCCTCTCTCTCTCTTAGAATTAATACACATATACTTGAGAAGTTTGGTTTCTTTCTTTAGTGTTAAAAATAAACTGCCAATTTGAATTATTATTTTTTAATTATCTTACCCTCATGGTTAGGCACGCGGACTAGGTAGTAGGTTCATCTAGTCTTGTTTAATGGTTGTAAGGACGTTGTGGCTTGATCTATTGCTAGGTTTACCAATTATTATCTCTCCCACCGCACAAATGATGGGGAACTACCTTAACGTTATACATTTTAATTCCTAACACAATATAGTAGTTAAAATGAATATTTGGTTTGGATGGATACTAAGAAGCTAGTGATTTTTTCCCTATTTTTATCCATAGTCTCTTATTGCATTGCATGGATCTGCACCGATTAGAGAGGAATAATTGAGCTATAATATACAGGGAGTGTATGCGTATGTGTGTGAATGGAAAGTAGGAAACTCTTAAATAAAAATTATACCCGTCTAGGATTCCAACACTGATATTTGCGTCACTATTAAACTAGACTAGAATAAATGTTTGGTCTTCGTGTCCAACGATATTAGTATTAAGAGCTTACACAAGCATATGATGACTTAGGAGAACTTAAGTAGACATTTACCAACATTTTTCTGAAAAGAAGGTGGAAAAAGAACAGAGAAACTCACGATGGGGAAACTAACACCCCCTTAAGCCTAGAATACCAACAATATCTCAGGTAACATTAGTTTTGTGGTTGATATGATCAAAAGCCTTTTGTAAATCTATACACTTTTTATTTTATTTCTTCGTGCTCTAGTTTTATCTTTTACACACTCGACAGCTCGAAACGGAAGTGTAAATAAAGACCATCAATTTTTTGTTATGCATCGAACAAGACATCTAAAGGTGTGAGCATGTAAACAACCTTTTATGTAATGCAACAAATAAAATAAGAACTACTCATTTGCTAATAACCTGAAACTAACGACTACCATAGTGCATTTAAAGTTTAACTGACTCATGTACAGTTCAGTACTTAAGTGCATCACTACGTTTTATGTAGCCCTGATTCTAAAGAAGTTTTTTATAGTATCCTATTTTAGGTTAGTCCATTTTAAGCGTCGTCTATTCGTTTGAAACGATTTTCTTTTTGTTGGAGTTTAATCAATTCGTATCATAGACAGGAAGCCTGTGTAAACAATATTCATAGTAGCCAAGTGTAATTTATAAGGCTCTAAATAATAAATCAATTGCTCAAACATTTATTTATAATAAGTTTTAACACTGTTTTTCCCACTTTCTGGTCAATGAATGTTAGGTTTTTAAAAGCAGTGGAATACTTTAATTCGTCTATATATTATCGATACTATGATGATATATAAAAATATTGATATATTTTCCCACAAAGTTATGGTAACCTCTATCAGAAAGTAATGTAAAGTCACAGGCAAGGAAGAAAAGGTGTCAACATAATTACTACTACTTCTGTGATTATTGGCGAACGCTTTAATTTCGTTTTTACTTAGTATTGTTTACTTTACCTTCTAGTGCCTTAACGTTGTTTCATTGTTTTTTCACTGCATCTTACTATTAGTCCAGGGCATCCGGCTTTTAGTAGGACTAATGTAATAGGAATTGAGAAAGGTAAAATTTATTTAAAATATACCGCATTATCGTGGAGGCAAGTGAGAAACTAAATTTACGAAAAAAAACCCGCAAATAACCCCACCTTTCCGTCAGATAGATTAGACTATCGCTACGTTTAGCACGTGTTCCCACTGATGCAAGTTTATTAATGAAATTGATTATTTAACTAATGTAAAATTAATTTAAAATAGCTGTTAACAAGTAACTAATGCTGTAAATAAATAAAATGGTAATAAAAGTTATTGATCATGGACTGAGAATCTACAATAGAGACTTATCCCAACACAGCTTAAAATATAGGAAACTAATTCGGCCTCCCGATTCAAGTCAGATGCACTATTCGTACGAATAAATTATCTACACAGATCATCATGGGATTACGGTACTAGGCTCACATTTTACAAGGTTATAGTTAGGCTACATATAGCTTGCGGTACGAGATCTTGCCTAGCTGCGCTGTGTTCTCCTTAAGGGTTTTATTAATAGTTTTATGAACTATGCTAGTGTTAGTTCAACTTCTTCTAGTATAGTTCAAACAGATTATAATTTCTCTTCAACCTTGTACCCCAAAGTTTTCGATGATTACATATACATGTTATAAATAAATTACATAAAAAATAAATAAAATAAACTGTATCCATAATAAGGTATTGAATAAAAAGTCTTAGATGGAAAAAAATTAGAAGAAATAATATAAATATTTAAACACACACATAAATAAATATATATTTTTATATATTTAAATACATACAAAAATAAATTTAAATCCATATAAATAAATATATATACATAAAAACACATATAAAAATATATAAAGAAATGTAAATAGATATATGTACAATTATACATAAAATGTATTAAAATGTGAAGAAAATTATATACAGTATACACATATATATGTAAAAATATTAATATATATGTACATACAGTATGAAAATAAATATTATATATATATTTTTTAGATTAACATTATCTCCTAGTATGTTTTCTCGTACCCCCACTAACTCGCGTACCCCAGGTTGAAAACTATTGCTCTAATAATACTGTATACCTCTAATTCCTATATATTTAGTGGTCCATTTACCAGAGCATCGAGAGGCTTTGCAGAAGTCCACAAATCCCACTTTATTTAAGAATGAGTTTGCTATTGTAAAATATGTATCAGCCCAAAATGGAGGAGAAAAAAATAACCAAGTCCCTATAGGATATAAAACCTTACATTCTAAGCTACATTATTTAAAAAATCTTTATTAAAATGAGAATATTAGCGTATTTTTCAAAGAAGTTTCTTGATAAATGTCACCTTTTCCAGATTAAAGTGAATATCTAAAAACATTGATACATCAAACAGATGAAGTCAATTTTGTTTGTTAAGGTCAAAACAGATAAATGTAAGGATAATTAAGTATTGTTTTAGTAGTTTTGAATCTTCACAGCAATCTTTCCCATTTGAAATCCCACTGAGAGCGGATATTTACCTTCAAGGAGTCGGTTAAGTACTCTTTTGTTTAAACTTAAATATTTTAAGCTATATATACCAAAGGATAACTAACCATGCGAGTAACTCTCAACTTGTCTTGTATCAACTACAAACTGAGATGTTGTCTTCTTTTTCATCGCCACACTTCATTTCACCTGCTTCGCTCGTTAAAGACAAAAGCCGAAACGAACCTTTCCACCCCCCCAACCCCCTCCTTCTCACCCAGACCCGCATCAACCTTACTACGTCCGTTGGCTTCCTCCACACTTTCTTTAGGGAGACACAAAAAAATGCCTTTTCTCTAAACAACGCATGATATTTTTTTTCGTATCTCAACAACTGCACTATTTAATTTGTTAGTTTGATTGTTTGTTAGTTTTCTCTTACATTACATTACATTACATTACGTTACATTACGTTACATTACATTACATACGTAGCCACGCACGTACGCACACACGCACGCACGCACACACACACATTCATGATCATTCATCATGCTCACATGATACATGCATATACACATATATGCATACATACATACGTGCATACATACTATAATCACGCCATTCCGTTATGGGGTCGGCAAGAAACTGTGTATACAACTCAAAAGACAACAACATCGAACTTAATCCATCCTCAATAACATTATCTGCAATTATCTATCCTTGCGTAATCTCTTCACTTCTACAAAATCCATACACTCAGTCATACATGCAATTTTATTTCTAAATCTTTAATGGTTCTCTTTTTCACACATACATCTACAACGTTTAGTCACGTATTTCAGAGCCTCCCCCTTCTTTTTGAGCCACACACTCTACCTTCATATATTTGCTTCATAGATCAAATTACAATCACTCTCCAAACATCACCAAACCAACCCAAGACGCTTTGACATATTTGATTCCCTTTCAAACCACATTTCTTCAGCACCCATTCATTACTGACTGTTCATACACATTTTCCCACATTTTTTTTTAGTAGGTAGCTCATCCCAACCACATTCACCTATCTTTCCATCTTTACAGAATATTCTGCCCTGATACACAACATAATTAACTTGTTTTAACAGTTTTCTATTTATCCTAAGCTGACACATATTACTAATCCTTCCATATAAAAAAATTATCACCTCAGTTTTGGATACATTTTTATACACCTATCCATTCTACCTGTCACCATGTTCAAAAGATTTAATGCAGTCTGAAAGTCAATTTTATTCTCAGCCATTAATACGGCATCATCTACATATAACAGTACTCTCACATTCACATTGTCTATTTTTCCACCAACCGCGTCCTCGCAAGCATCTCTTATTCATGAATACAAAAGACAACCATGGAAACATGACACAACCTTGTCTATCACCCTGCCCATCGTCAAACCATTTACTCAAAGCTACATCCACCCTAACACACGCTTTACTTCCACCATACACCACCATGATTGCATCCACCCACTACTCTCTCAGAACATTTCATAATATACTCCTCGTCCACAGACAAATAAAACACTCAGACACTCAACCTCTAGGTTAAAACGGTTGTGCTCCTTTTGGTAGCTTGAGTTCTTCAACACTAGGATCGCTGTGGCTAGTTATATCATCACATACCCGCCTTGGTGGCGTAGTTGGCTAACGCGCTAGTCGTGTTGAGCTCGACCGTCGAGGACGGGGAGATCGAGGTTCGAATCTCGGTCGGGTGAACTGGGGGTGGTTTTTCCTAAATGGTTTTCCACTCTCCCTCTACGCAAATGCGGGTTCACTTCCTCTAAATTCAACCCTCCCAATTCCTAATCCATTAGAGTAATTAGTACTTAAAGCGTATAACCCGAACGGGTAGTAAGACGCGGTGCTAAATATTATTATATCATCACCCAGCAGTGACACTAGCGAGACCTAGTGTTGAAGGACTCAAACTGGCAAAAGGAACGCAGCGAAACCTTTGTAAGGTTGAGCGTCTGTTTCTCACTTGTCTGTGTCCTCGTCACAAGATCATGTGCTTTCTCCAGATCAAGACATGCAAAATACAGTTTCTTGCTTACTGCCATATATTTCTCAATCACTTTTTGCAATGCAACTATCCAGTCCACGCAACCTGTACCTTACATGAACCCACATTACAGACCCTAAATCTTGTCCGCAGTTTATTCACGCACCCTCTCAAATTTGAATTAAGACTCTTCCAAAAACTTTGCTTAGCTTACTCAACAAACTAATAATCAGCCTATAATTTCTACATTAACTATTACTGCCTTTTTCTTTGTACAGAGAAACATTTATATAATTCTTCCAGTCACTACTAACATTCGAAATCCCAGCGCATACATTGAACAACTCACATAATATGACAAGTAGTTCCATGCCCTCACACTTAAGGATTTCATTTGTGATCCCATCTACACCCACAGCTTAGCCATTATTTAACAATTTAGTAGCTTTTAACACCTCAACCTCGTTAATTCTTTCACTCATAATAACATTTTACCTATTTTCTGTGACTCTCTCTACGTTTTCGCCATATAATTGCCCAAGATACTACCTCCATCGCTCTATTATACTGTTTTCATCCCAGATAAGCTCACCACGTTGAATATGAATGCCACAGCTTTTTCCTTGCACTCCTTGTTTCCTTCTCTTTACCCACTTTCAGAACAACGTATTTCCTTCAAAATCATTCTGCACCCTTTCTTCTTATTTTAATCTTATTTGCTCCATACTCTCCTTTACTAGTTTCTTCGCATTCACCTGTCTCTTTTTGTATCCGTCCCACAGCATCTTAAGTTCTATTTCATCTTCACAGCAATAATGCGTTAGTATGCTTCTTTCTCTTCTCTCACATGTCTAATGAATATAATCTTACTAGAATTCAAACCAGTGCACTACTAATTTAGTAGTATTTTACAGCTGGACGAATATGTATCTCTTCTTTTGTCATCAAGAACCAGAAATTGTCGTGTAAAGAATTTTAAAGAGAAAAAAATGTTACCAATACATTTATGAGTATCGGATGGATAATGAGAGGGTTATTATAATACTCTTAACTAAACTTTTGGATAAACAACATGCATACACTCCCGATGGGCAAAGCCAAATTTTCAAAAGAAGGGCCTATTAGAAATTACAAACGTATTTTTTTGGCCAGCCATTGATAACCTTTTTCTCTCATATTAGTGTTATTATATATATTTAATATCTATCAAAAGTAAACAGATGCACGTAACATGACTACGGTTACTTTCACCAGTTCTGGACAGCCGGTGACATGGAGATCGGGGTTTTAATCCCGGTTGAGTGTACTGAGGATGGATTTTACTAAATGGTTTTCCACTTTTCTTCCACTCAAATGCGGTTACATTTCCTCTATAAAACCCGAACGTGTAGTAGGACGCGATGCTAAACGAAAAATTGTAATCGCTCTTAAATAAGGCTCTTCTTATGAAAATTATTTTGCAGTAAGACTTGAAGCAAAAAAATAACTTTTTTTTTTCAAGGGCTACCATAGCGCGTTCTTACTTCAAGTTCAGGCGCACACGTGTAACGTCCTATTCCTTCTCTCCTGGTATCCGCGAGTTCTGGAGTTACGGCCGTCTCTCTAGCACTTCCGTCTCGTCGCAAGGTGGCGTGGCGGTTGGGAAGAGTTGGTATTGCCCGAGGGGGTCACTAGGTTCGCTAGTCAGGTTGGTACTGCCGATGCTATCTCGAGCTCACTCGCTTGTTTCTCTCAGGACAAGGTGAAGGAGATTCATCAAGAGATATAGAAGAGGTGGTATCACTCTCGTTGAAATGGAGGCAGAGGTAGGGTTGAGGGAGAAAAGAGGACATCGCTAACTAAAAAAAAAAGAGATAATAATAAAAAAAAACAGCACTCTATGAGCGTACAAAATGAAAGGTACGTTAACTGCAACCGTTGAATTCTTCCATTTAATAAAAAAAGAGACTCATGAATGAATCATTTAACTACCTTCCAAGTAGAATCGCATGACAAATAAAACCTGTTTAATAGATTAGAGCTTTATTTTGTTTACTAATTTGATAGCCTCAAGTCTATTAACATTAATGACCTCTTGTTTTAATAAACTTGGAGCTACTTGAAACTTTCTACCTACTTGAAAAATAAAACCAACGCATATCAGTGGGCATGCGAGTTAGAGCGGCAACCTCATCTTGTCTTATATTATGCTGATGGGGAGATTTGAATTCTGATTTGGTGTACTGAAGATGTTTTGTTTTCTTTTCTTTAAGCAAATGTGAGAACATTTCTTATAAAATTACACCTTTTATACCTAAAGCATTAGGGAAATTATAGAAAGAGCTTGTATTGGGTAGTAAGACGTTGCAAACAACAAAACAAACTTAATCTAAGGGTCCAAAAAAAATGTTATATCATATTTTGACTAATAGCAATTACTTATTTTTGTACATGTAACTTATTTACTTAGCAATAATGTTTTTCTACTTATTTATCTACTTGAATATTTACATCAATTTATCCAAAAATATATACTTATTTTTATACTTGATTTAAGGCAAGCTAAATTTATATTTTTTTGTTTTATTATCTTAGAAAAAATGTATATTCATCACTTAATTTTAAATTAGTTGAAAAATAACACCTGGACACGGGAATCTAATCTGGGACCCTTGACTTTCCCACCAATGCTCTAACACTAGGCTTTCCAAGCTTCGTCCGTGCTCAGAGTCCTTCTTAACAGCCCCCATCGACTCGGAAGGACTAGTATGCGAAATTTCTCTTAATTCAATGATATGCAGTCTGCGTGTTGATATTCATTATTATTGTTTATGTTTTAACTAATAAGTTTTGCTTTATTCCTACCAAAATATCCACTCGTTGAATACATTTTACAATCTCATCATGTTTGAAGTATAGAGCATAACAAACTTTTAATTTGCAAACAATTGAACTGTCATAGCTTAATGATATTTTAATACGAAAGGACGTTTAATTTTTTGTTTTGTTTTAACATTTATATGTTTAACCTTTTTTCTTCTAACGTGCTTAGCGGATCATATCTATAGCTTAGGATTCTAGCTATTTCATTTTGTATGAGTTATTAATATTAATTGTAAAATATGATTTTTTGAATTAAATATATAATTCTGTTTTAGTGTAGTGTCCTAGGATAAGAAGAACAATAGCTTTTAAAATATGCCATTCTTTCTTTTAAGGATCACTTCACAATTACTTTATAATATTTTTTTATTACGAACTCTACTTGACCACTCGTTCAAACACAAAGCACGAGTTGAAATTATTCTTCCTCCTCTTTATATAAACAAAATGATGAAAAAAGTGACATGGTAATTGTATGTCAAGTCACAGCCACGTCACATTTGCCCCCACAACAAATGAGTTGGTTTCTGACAGAATTCATCCCTTTCTCTTTTAATGGGAAAATAATGCTCTCGTTTGAAAGTTGAATGTTGCCGACTTCTTGGAGAAGTGTGCGTCAGTCCTGACAATTCGTTTCAAATAAGTTGAGAGGTTTTGTTGTTGATAAATCTTTATCGTTCAAGGGCGACATCTTAAATGTCCCTAGATAATTCAAAGCCAAATACAATAAGGCCAGCATAGAGATAAGAATAATTTGTTGAAGTATATAGTGAACGAGGGAAATAAAACATGGAAATTATTTGAGCACATTTACTTACTAGTTGTTCGGGCAGTCAGCATATCCATAGGCTTTATAGCCCTTTATAATTCCCTAAGTATTTTCACATTTAGTTGGAAATACTGGAAGCAAATCGTAGGTTGGTGGGAAATGGTTCTTTTACTGTTCTAAAGGTTACGGATGTAAGTAACGCAAGAAATGGCCAGTGTTTTAGCATTTTTATATCAAAATAATTTTGGCCAAAATAAATAAAATATTGCTTCAGTACTAACATATAGTTTAATTTTCTTAACAGGTGATATCAACAGTTGTTGAATATCCGTCAAGGATGTCTGGAATTTAATTACAACTTTTTCTCTTCATTTAAAAAGTTTCTCAACTAATTCCGCTATGCTCATGACAGATATTCAACAGGTGTTGACACAACCGTGTGAAGGAAATTAAACTATGTTTCTACTGGAGCAGTATAGGATTTATTTTGGCCAAAATAAAGGTTTTTTTCTATAAAACTGATAAAACACTGTCCTCAACTCACGTCCCATATAATCACACCTTAAGAATACACTTCCCAGTGCCTGGACTCGAACCCAAGCCATGGACGGTGTGTGTTTGTATTTTCTAAACATTTCTTCTTACAAGAATCTTTCTATACACTGCAAGCCCTAGAATATACACTACTTGCTTTAGTTTGAGGGAAATAGAATTTCATAGAAAGTTTATCGAATTTATTTTGGAGGAAGAGTGAATATACAGTTATAAAAAAAACTAAACAAAGTCCACCCGATTCAGATTCGAACAATGGTATTTTCGTCACCAGCAAATCAAACTATACAAGACTGACACGTGAGCCCACGTGTCCTACCGATACGTGTAGTAATGCTCGTACTGTTAAAAAGCATAAGCTTAAAGATTGAAGGCAATGCACCTAGGGCCACAAATTGTAAAAAAGTAAAAACTTGAATTATGATGCAATATATTTTTTTTTACTTTATAATATCAAAGAAAGTAGTGAGAAAAATCACTCAACCATTAAGGACATTATGACATACTTCTATGTTTTATGTTAACACGAAACCAAAAGGTAGATTTTACATTCTGTCGGTCACATGTTGTCTGTCCCTCTGTATGTCTCTGGTCAAGGATCCAAAACGGTTTTTATGGATTTTTTTTCAAATTTAATATATAGATTTTTATAGGGCTTTACCAAAGTTTTTTCACCCTGGCCCTTCAATTAAGAGTGGTTTACTGCTGAGTTATTTTTTGAATTTAAATTACTGAAATATTAAAAACAAAAACGTTTTTAGCAATTTGGTTTGATTATTGGGAATGTTTGACATGACAAATAAACCTGTATACTTTGCTTTGGGTAAAAATTTGATAAAATGGATTTTACTTAAGAGTGATATTTGAAAACTTGAATTTTCCCCATAAGAACCCAAGCAAACACTTTTTTTGAATTAATTTAAATATGACAGAAATTTATTTTAACAATAATCTAAACTGCATTAGAAGAGTCTTTTAATAGTCTAACAGATAGCAACACTAACTCAATTTGAGTTCAAATTGGACCCTCCTTCTATTTCTCCTGTACCAATAAAATTATTAATTTTTTTAGCATTGTTATCACCAAATTTTCTAGGTAGTTATAATCTCCTTATTTTATTTTAAAAATAATTATAATTAAAGTTTATCTTTGAAATGGCACGAACATTCTACGGGTAGCCCTAATAAGTGGAAACATGGTCTATTGCAATAGATTTGAATTGCATTAGCTTAGCTTTGTTTGGTTGTTGACGGGGAGGTTAGGTCGGAGTTCAAATCCTGGTAGCATGCTACAGAAGAATATTTTCCACACTTTATTTCACCTATGGTTTTCACAATTGTGGGTTCATTTCTTCAGTATACCTTCTTAATTACTGCCCTCAAATTAAGTCGTTACTATAAATATGTTAAACATCCACACATAATCCAATTTTCATAAGAATAACCTTATTTGACAAATATAAAAGTTCCTGGATCTACTTTCACATATTCATACGTAAAGTCATGTGATCTGCTGCTGTCACTTTTGATATATAAGTTTTTATAAAAACAAATAATATTACATTGATATTAAAGTTAAATTTTATTAATTTTGTGTTTAAAAAACCAGGTGTTTCTATTTTTAATTGGCTCTTCCAATGTAAATTTTTCCTTTCCAATTAAGTAAAGCCTTTACTCATAATTGAATGTTCTTTTCAGTGTATTTCCATGGATATTTAGTACGCAGAGTACGATAAAAGAAACATAGGCATATATTATTATATTCTAATCCAGTTTCAGAATGGAACTAGACTTTTGTTTTGTTTATTTGTCAATTGTACATCACTTTCCTTTTTCTTTTAGAAGCATTTTACTTGAGGAATATTATAATCAACTCTATAGCCCCCAGTCCTAGTCATGAATCCATTTGGCCCTTGACTTAACACGAATTCGTGTTACGCGGACACGTAGATATGCTATTGCGGTACTTTGAATTACAACTATTAACGATCCATCTCAGTGTCGTTGTTAGTTAGCTAACGCACTAGTTTCGTGTTAAGCTAAACTGGCGAGGACGGGGAGATCGAGGTTCGAATCTCACTTGAGTGAACTGGGGGTGGTTTTTCATAAAATGTTTTCCACTCTGCCTTCACGCAAATGAGGGTTCCACTTCCTCTATATTCAGCCTTCCCAATTCCTATCCCATTAGCGTTGCTAGTACTTAAGCGTATTAACCCGAATGGGTATTAAGATGTGGTGTTAAAATAAATAAATAAATAACTAGCAACGCCATGTATTAAGCGCAACTTTAAACATAACATATGTGTCTCCTAGTAAGCTGAAGCACTGCTTATTGCGCTATCGCCATTTTGGCTGTTTCCATCATGAGTGAACGTAATTTACTAAAAACTTTACTTTCATAAGCAAAACCTGTTTTTGTAATTCGACTTAAACATGTTTTTAACTTACGCACAAATCTCTTGCACAAGCTAACCGCGTAAGTCGAAGACTGCACTGACACTTTGTGTATCCAATCTCCTCCAAAAAGGCTTTGATTTCAATCCCAGTGGTTGTCTTGTATTCTTCCCGAGGCGCAAACGTAGGCGTTAGTAACGATTTCACTGACGTATTCAATAATTTAAAAAAACAAAACAATTAAAACCACTTGTGAACGTTGTCTCAACGTGACAGGTACCTATCAGGTGCGTGTTGGTGCTAAAATGGCGGCGGTAGATGACTGAGTAGAGCCAACGCACCTTTAGGGCAAACATGAAGGTGTGCTAGGAGGGAGGAGGGAGTGATCTGACATGCGTGGCTATACTATGGGCGGACGGACATAGCTACATGGTCAACAGAACCGATGCACACACACACACTTCACTCATCTGTCGCGCGCTTTTGCCAAAAAACTAGTTCCTATTTGATTATATACTAGATCTTTGGAAGTGAAAGTTTCACGCTTTAATGGAATAATGGGTGAGAAAGCTTGGAAGTTCCACAAGGATATTGGAATTGATGGGTATTAACTGAAAGGATGGGTTTTCCAAAATGACCAGTGACATAAAGGGTGGATTATTTTTATACCATATTTTGTCAGCTTGTTTGATCTTTAATGACTATTAATTTTTGGGTGTTAGTTGTTAGCTATTTAATTCTAGGACAAATACAACAAACAGATCTCAGAACGTCTATTTACCGCTTAATAAAAGAAAATTATTCAAATGTGTCAATGATGCATTTTTAAGTTTGCATTTATTTAATTTAGCGCCAGCATATGAATTGGATAAACCTTTATTTAGAATTAACCTAATCGTATTTTAACATTACTTTTATCTCGCTCTATTTGGTATAATTATTAGAAGAATGGCTAAAAAGGAACATCAATAAACGTAATCTATGGTTGAATATTTAATTGTCACAGGTAAAACGTTTTAGCTTTGACTTAAAAAACTAAATTTTAAAAATTGCATTTAAGTTATTCAATTAATATTAAAAGTTTGGTGATATATCGGGTGGATAATCTAGCTTATCGAACAAAATCACATCAATCCCTGATGAGTTCAATATATTTGCATATCATGAATTCTATCTACACTGAACAATTTTGCTATGTATGTAGACCCTACTGTATATAATATTCAAGAAGTCGTTACACATAATTCCAAAAAGGGGGATCCTTGGTGTTGCCATAGTCCAAACCGATGTCTAGACTGGCGGAGGATGGCACCTTGGTCGATGGGTCCAAGTCGGTCAGAAAATGTTAAGCAAGACCATGTAGTTAAAGATGAGGGGTGATGGAGAGACCTTTCTCTCAAATTTCAACATAATAATACATCTTATTAACATTATAAGGCACTTTACTCAATATATTCAAGGGAGAATTTAAATTAATTTAATCGATAGCTATTTACGAATTAGTGCAATCTATGCAACGTAATCAGTTGTATTACTCCATACAGTTTTTCTAAAGTTTTGTGTGTCGGCCAGGGGTATACAGGGCAGCTGAGACATATCCTGGTGTCCCTGCTAGAATTGGTTTACCACTAATACTTGGATTAAAATAAATCCATCCATTTAATTCTAAACGATTCTATTACATTTAAATCAAAAGTTACAGTGAGTAGTTCTGGGGGTTCCCATAATACATCAGTAGTTAGTGGGGCTTACTGAAACAATTTGACCTACTTTTCTCTGATAGGTCGCTATAAATAGATCTGGCCTCTGATTGGCTGCTATAATTAGACCACCCCCCCTCCCTCCCCCCCCTCCCTCCCCACCCCTCCGCTCTGATTACAAAATCTCCACCAGTTGATTACGAAATTTCCTCCCCTACAACCCCTCCCCTACACCCCCCTCCCCCATCCCCTACAACCCCACCACGCCTTGAACATGTTGGTACTTGTGCGGGCCCTTTTTTTTTCTTGATTATTGTTGCGTGCTAATTAATTATTCATGTCTGCTAATTGATTATTGATGTGTGCTAATTAATTATTCATGTATGGGTAGGGGGAAGGACATTGGAGTATATTTTATTTGGATGGTGAGCATACGTCTCTGCACGAACCTCTCGCTACGACTGTCCTGCGTAGAATGGAGGGGGTCGGCCGCTTACCGAGTAGTGACCACGTATGGGGAGGAACACGGAGCACGAAGCTCTCCTGACGGCAGCGTGCTGAAGAGTGCGAGTCAACCATAAGGCCCCTTTCACCAACCCTACTCGCGAGGACAGCATGACCGTGCCCTCTGGCAGCACTCAGTTGAATGCGAGCAAGCCCCCTCATCGCGTCATACCTCCTCTCCTTTCACTTTTTTCCCCCTCCCCCATCCCTACGTCACTGACGTTGAGTGGCAATGTTTAGGGGGTAGGAGGGGGTCAGTTGCCTCCCAGTGGAAAATTTTATGTTGCAATAAGCAAACGTTTAAAGTTTCTTGAACTCGTCTTTCCCGCCAACCCACCCCCCCAAGTCCCACCCCTTGTCACAGAGGTCGTGGAAAATTTTATGTTGCAATAAGCAAACGTTTAAAGTTTCTTGAACTCGTCTTTCCCGCCAACCCACCCCCCAAGTCCCACCCCTTGTCACAGAGGTCGTGGACTCAAAGCTAATTTTGGCTACTCTGTTTCTAGAAGCTACAGCCATCTTTTGGTAGAAACTCGAACTAGAAGGTCTCATGGGGTGACTAGAATTAAAATATATACAAACAACTAATTCTAATCGACTAGAAATAACCAGGAGGATAAAAAGTATAACGGGTGCATTAAAAATATGAGTGTTTTCATGTAGAAAAAAAAATAGCTCAAAATCTTTGAAAAAAATTGTCTGTCTAAAAAGATTATTCAACCAAGGGATTCGAACCACGATAGTTTCAAATTGTCTAGAATTAATCAAGCAGGTGTGCGTCCGAAATTAAACTTGCGCCCTAAGACCGCTACAAATACAGTCCAGGGCAGTCTGTCTTGCGTAGAATGGAGGGCATCTCCTCTGCTCGTTCGCTTACCGAGTAGTGATCACTGCGCATCACGGGTGCGCACTTTCCCCTCACCCTCTCCTCTCACCTCAATCACCCTGTGACGTCATCGAGACCCGTCGCTGGATCGACAAAACGTGTTGAGACAAGAATTGAGGTCATTGACCCTGGCAATGGGTTTTCCTGGTGTTGCAACACGACATTGAATTAGGTCCCCCACCCCCTATTTGGTAATGGGTTTTCCCTGATGACTGGCGCCGGTTTGGCGGGTTGACAAGACAAGTCGAGACAAGAATAGATCACGAGAGGGCCATCTCGTAGGGGGTTGGGTATATAGGGGCCGTCGGTCATCTATTTATAAGCGTCTGTAGAGCGGTTCAAGATGGACAAGTTACAACAGTTGGTGAATATTGTTGACGCCGTGCAGACCGTAAAATTGAGTGATCTAACAGTGGATCAAAAGTACTCGCTGGATAAATTAAAGGCTGTCAATACAAAGTTCGGGAGACGCCTAATAGCCTATCTAGATGGCGAGTTTTGTGTATTTTTACCTTGTCGTTTCGGTACTCTAACAGATGAAGACGTGTGCGAGCTTAATAACGAAAAATTGGTATTTACCTGCGCCGGAGTAAAACCCGGTTCACCTACCATTGTGAACTTTGAACGTGTTTAAGAGTCAAGCAGTTAACAACAACAACATCGGGCAGACGGGTAGTTAATACTTGTGCACGGTGGACCCTACAAACCATACAGCACGTTTTATAGCTCACGGGTACGCTCACCATGTTTAATTTAACGTTTGTGGGTCATACGGTTACGGGTTGTGCCTATATGACAGGAGAAAATATTCACAGTGTGGTTGTGAGCGATAGACAGGTAATTTACAAAATAGTGAACCAAGACAGAGAGGAGCGAGGCTACATCGAGTTTTGCGACTCTACCTGTCACACGATAAGAGCGACTAAAGTACTACCCTACGAGAGAATCGAGGAGACTTACCTGTGTGATATGACATGTGCTGTGTACAATTTCCGCCAAGGGGACGTCGTGGCCGTGTTGCCAAGGCCTCCACACCCTTCAGAGCTCCATACCACCCGCCACCACCACCCTTCACGGCACCGCAGTCAACGCCCCCGCCCCAGAGTCACCGGCGTACCCGCCCCCAGAGTCACCGGCGTACCCACCCCCAGAGTCACCGGCGTGCCCACCGCCAGAGTCGTCTGCCTACCAGTACTCACAGCCAGAGTCACCCGCGTGCTCACAGTCAGAGTCGTCTGCCAACCAGTACTCACAGCCAGAGTCACCCGAGTGCCCAGCACTAGAGGAGGAGGAGGAGGAGGTAAAATCCGAAGAACCCGCAAATCTCGAGTGTTTAACAATGTACAAAACTTATCCAAACGTTAAAATTATTGGTGAAACGCCCGATGACTACATAATCGGTCTGGCCAGATTCGGTAACGTCTTACTTCCAAAGTCTGCCTATTATTTGGATTGTAAGCGGTTTAAATCTAAAGCACGTTGTATGATATATCTCGGAGGACAAAGTGTGATGTTTAAAAGTGAATTAATAAACTAGGCGCACTCATGTTGTCGTAGAACTCTGCTGACGTCATTGGAGCTAGTGGCAGACATTTTGAGAGGGGGAACGCAGTTTGTGAGTAGAGAACGTTGCCGCTTGAGCGAGAGGTTTTTTTTCACAGGGATATTTCTTTCGTTGCATTTCCGATTACCATTATGCCATATAAATGCTGCATTTGTAAGGGGGCCTACGCAAAGCTCTCCAGCCTTATTCGCCACAAACATCAATGTCATCAAACATCTCAAAATACTGCTCACCAGGATGCCTGTTGGGACGAAGAGGTATTGTGCAATGCGTTAGACAGGATCGAGAAAGAAGAATACAACCGTGTAAAGTGCTTAAACGAACTTGAGAAAAACAAAAGTTATAACGTTATGCTATCGGAAGAGATCCCCAATGAACCGAACGTTATCGTGCTCGAGAATGTTGGAAGAGTAAGATTTCCATGTAAAAATATTGGAGACATTGTCAATAGACATTCTAGTGCCTCGCAGCGTGTCCTGTACTATTTTGGATGTGACTCGTACTCATTTTCTAGATGGTAAAAAATTAATTCTCTCCTGATGTTTTTAGTGACTATATGGTTTTTTCCTTGCTATCACATGTTGCACTCTAATCTTAATTACTTGTATTGGTCACAAGGCCTAAAAAATCAATCTATGTTGTTGTTGTTTTTGTAGCTTCTCGTTATGAATGTTTTAAATACATTAATTGTTGATTGTCAATAAAAAAACTAGCAATAAAATGTTGTTTTTTTAAACCCTGTAATATGTTGTGACTAGAAGGAGATGCCAATATACATGGGGCAACAATACCAGAATAAAATATAAAATGTGAGCACACACACACACGTTCACTTATAAATTATAATTGTGGTGGCGTTATATTGCTACCACTGCCAAAGAGAAAGCAAAGTAAAAGGAATTAATTAATGTTTGAGACCAAACTTCCAGGCTAAATAAACTTGTATGATTTAATTATTTTATTCATAATGTTTGAGACAGAGGTTCTAGGCTAAATAAACTTGTATTTATAGGATCATTCTGCACTATCTAGTAACTAAACATTTTTTTCAATATCTTGGGATAGCACGTATATATTTAATTACTACTTGGACAATAATTTAAACATCCAAACGGGGTAGGAATAGTGAAAGTATTTATGAGAGGTAAGTGTACTCGCATTTGCATGGAAGGAGAGCTGGAAATACCATCAGTGTTCGAATTTCTCAACCAACCAATCATACAGGCAGAGCCTCGCTTAGTTACTTGTACAATTCACAAGACCTAAATAATATTGATTTATGTGTTATTATAATTTTTTAAATTCTTGGTAGAATATGTTTGGCTGGAGAATCAAAGACAATAAGGAGATGCGGTGTCTACACCAAAATCAGCGGTCGGAGTACTGTTCTAGGGGGAGAGAGAGAGAGAGAGTTCGGTTGTAGACGTTAAAACAGTTTATAATATTTATTCACACAACACTTAAACAACAAAGAAATGTTATTTTCGCGATATATTTTGATATATATAAAACTTTGGCAATAAATTCATAAGTAATACAATTATACATTTAAATTCACTAATATATAACCTTCACATAAATTAATATGTTTGTTGTTGTTGTTGATAAGTTTTAAATATGAAACTATAGCTGATGACATGATATATAACATTTACACTAAGCAAATTAGCAACTCAAACAACAAAGAAATTCAGTTAAATGATGTTCGCAAAAAATATTTTGATATAATGATATATTAAACTTTTACAAAAAAAATCCTAAGTAATACAATTATATAGATCTTGAAATTATTTTAACTATAAGGCGGTGTTATTAATTTACAACGGGAACAAACCAGTACACATGCTAAGATACATACGTAATAAATATATGTATTAAAATGTTGCAAACTCTGTAGGAGAAAATGCTACTAATAAAGATACGTAAACATTGTTTTAAATACTTATAAAATATTCATTTTTTAGCGGGCCTGCTTGAGAAGCCCCGTTTAAATAACAATAAAGTAATGTATAAGTCTAATTGTAGTATTTTTAATGAGGCAAGCTAATTGTAACGACGCTGATGAAGGAATCGCACCAATGATACATTTTTAGGCCATTCCGGGAATCGAAGCCGGGACCCTTGGCTCGCTGGTCAGGCATGCAGGTTTCGGCTGAATATATTTATTTTTACGAAATACTTTTCTCTAGCACTTTACTACCAGAAATAAACGGGTAAGCCCCAAGACTGCTGCATTTTCTTTTGAACCATCTAAGACTCCAATTTGACAGTAGACATGGCACCTGACAATGGCCACAAGCGTGAGATAAAAGCTGATGTCGACCAGGTGAAATGTGTAACAGCATTTGCCATGCGTTTGTTGCCTCTAAGGGACGTCACAGGGCGAGGTGTGTACCCACATTTGCGTGTCATTGACATTCGAACCCTCCAACACCGCCCGAATGAGAGAGATAAAATAATAAAATTATTGATGTACCGTCATTTTTTTCAGGGCTGAAATGTGAAAACAGTCAAAGTTATTATTTATGCTTTCTCCTGCTAGATATCACCGATGGCATTCGAACCCGGGACTTGTGGCGTTTGTCGCCATGCAGGGAATTTAACTCTGGACCTTTTGCAGAGTGTGTGTAATAAAATAAACTTGAACCCTAGGACAGCTACAAATACAGTCCAGGGCAGTTAATGTATCACTATGAAGGGTTAAACATACATTTTCAAGCTATACAGGGAATCTAACTCTGGACCTTTGCAGAGTGTGTGTAATAAAATAAACTTGAACCCTAGGGCAGCTACAAATACAGTCCAGGGCAGTTAACGTATCACTATGAACGGTTAAACCTACATTTTCAAGCATACAGGGAATCGAAATCAGGACCCCTCGCAAAGTGTGTGTAATAAAATAAACTTGAACCCTAGGACAGCTACAAATACAGTCTAGGGCAGTTAATGTATCACTATGAAGGGATAAACATACATTTTCAAGCTATACAGGGAATCTAACTCTGGACCTTTGCAGAGTGTGTGTAATAAAATAAACTTGAACCCTAGGGCAGCTACAAATACAGTCCAGGGCAGTTAATGAATCACTATGAACGGTTAAACCTACATTTTCAAGCATACAGGGAATCGAAATCAAGACCCCTCGCAAAGTGTGTGTAATAAAATAAACTTGAACCCTAGGACAGCTACAAATACAGTCTAGCGCAGTTAATGTATCACTATGAACGGTTAAACCTACATTTTCAAGCATACAGGGAATCGAAATCAGGAACCCTCGCAAAGTGTGTGTAATAAAATAAACTTGAACCCTAGGACATCTACAAATACAGTCTAGGGCAGTTAACGTATCACTATGAACGGTTAAACCTACATTTTCAAGCATACATGGAATCGAGATCAGGACCCCCTCGCAAAGTGTGTGTAAAAAATAAACTTGAACCCTAGGACAGCTACAAATACAGTCTAGGGCAGTTAATGTATCACTATGAAAGGTTAAACCCTCATTTTCACCCCATATCTGGAATCGAACTAGGGTCCTTGGCTAGGCAAACAAACAAATTATCATGCGCGAAGAAACCGGCCTCGGTACACACGCACGACAGACAAGCGTGAGATAAGAGCTGATCTTGACTAGGTGAAATGTGTAACATGTTATGTCCAAAAGGTGAAAAATCAATTATTATTCTATAATAATATTTCTGTATGTGACCAATTAATAAGTACTATGATGTATTCATAAAAAATAAACACATAGTTTTGTTGATCACAATAACCAGTCTGTAATTATAAACTTTAAACCAAATTGTTCTAATATGTTTAGCAAAATTTAAATTTTCAAAAATAAATTATTTGTAAATTACCCGAAATTATTTGGTATATGTGAAAAAAAGTATGTTATTCTTATAGATCATGAAAAAACTAATCCCTGATTTTAATTTTGAATTCAATTTTCCCGGTTAGTTAAAAAAAAATTCAAACTTTCTATAAATTGTTATTGGTGATGTAAAAGAATTCCTCCGATACCAATTTTGAACCAGAGCACTCAAGCTATTTTTTAAATATCCAAATTTAAAAAAAAAAAAATCTGCAACTGTCACTTTTGACAAAACGTATTAATGATGAAAAAAATATAATAAAATAGTGTGCAATTTTTTTTCATATCTTTAGTAATGTCATTGGTGCCGAGTTAAAATTTTGTAGTAGAAATTCTTAAAACTTCTTGTAGGCCCTAAATGATTTTTTAGCACAGTGTTTTAATAACCGTTCGGGTTATAACACGCTTAAGTACTATTTACGCTAACGGATTAGGAATCGGGAAGCTTGAACCCACATTTGCGTGGAAGGAAAGTGGTAACCCATTTAGAGAAAAAAAACATCAGTTCACCCGCCAGAGATTCGAACCTCAATCTTTCCCAGTCCTCGGTAGTCTAGCTCAGCACAAATCTAGTGCGGTAGCCAACAGTACACCTCGGCAGGTATTCAAATCCCCCAATACGGACTCGAACCCCGATATCTTTCACCATGTGCTTCATGCCCTCTAATTACCAAACCCATTCTTTTCCCTAAAATACGTTGTGACAGAAAGGCGCTGGCAATATACACGTAACAGCTTTGCCGGAATAAAATATTAAAGAGCGCAGAAGTGAGCCCGCATTTGCGTAGAGGGAGAGTGACAAACTACCGCCAGGTCTAGGACAGCACTATCGCCATATACTAAGTTGCACGGAGTTCGAACCCCTGGTCCACTGGCTGGCACTTTCATTGGCCAGATGATTATATTTGACATATGCTTGGTAACAACATAATTACTTTTATTTTGAAAATTACTCTAGTTATTCACAAAACCCAGTCCTTCCTAATTTAACACTATGAAAGATGCGACCAACAGTTTTTTTCTTAGAGCTACAATCAGCTTTGGGAATAGAAAGGGAAATCTCGATGTTGCAAGCATGTTCTATCTTACAAGTCTCTAGGAGCATTGACATTCAGGTATATTTCTGTCACAAATGGTCTTGTGAATAAGCAGCTCTGACCTCTGATAAACAGTATGAAATTCCCAAGCCCTCAGTGTTTCATAATGGGCCGTTCAAATTGGAACCCCCGAATTTAGCATGTATGAACCCAGCTATCTTTTGTAATGTAATCATGACATAACTTGAGATCCAAAGGAGTTTTTAGCAGCGCTAATGACTGCTGGAACGGTAATTCCTTCCAACGTCTTTACGTTGATAAATGCATCGTCATTTGCGCAACCGAATAGTTAATACACATTAGTACTAATTATTATCATGATTTTAGAGATTTGTAAAGCTATATTTAGAGGAAGTGTAACCGCATTTGCGTGGAGAAAGAGTTGAAAACAGGCATCAGTACACTCTACTGGTATTTGAACTTCGATCTCCCTGTCAGCAGTAGTCTTGTCTATCACGAGAGTAGTGCATTAGACCACACTGTCACCGAGTTTGGTGAAATCATGTTGACCAAATTAAATGATGCCGAAAGGTTTTCCAAATATTAACTGTCTCATTTCACCTTTGTTCTAGCTAGTATTGGATTAATACTGAAAAAATGTACAATTAAAAGGCCTGCACTTTACCTCTGTCGTTAGTGTGTTTGCCTACTAAGCAATAGGTCCTGGATTCGATTCCCAGAATGACCTGAAAATGATTCATTAGTGGGATATGGCTTTCCCCCCTTTCATAGTGATTCATTTGCGGTAGGGGAATGGGTGTTCTGTATGTTATAGATTTAAGTTAGATTGTAAGTTGTGTGCTGATATAATCAGTCGGACGAATGTTAAAATAACTTGGATATTGTTGGGTGCTACTGTCCCCAAGACAAATTTGCTGCGTGCTTGTAAAAGAATGTAGATATCTCTCTCTCTCTCTCTCTCTCTGAAGAAGCGACTGAGACTGGTATTTGTCTGTTAATAGAGTTTTGATTTAATCTCTGTCGAGCGTCTCGCGTCATTGGTCAAGACGTCTAAGAATTCACTTGTGAAAGGTCACTTTAAGTGATGCGTTAGCATGTCTGCCCACTCGAGCCAAGTGTCCAGAGATAGATTTCTAGTATGGATGAAAATGCAGGTTTAACCTTTCATAGTGTTAAATTAGGAAGGACTGGGTTTTGTGAATAACTAGAGTAATTTTCAAAATAAAAGTAATTATGTTGTTACCAAGCATATGTCAAATATAATCATCTGGCCAATGAAAGTGCCAGCCAGTGGACCAGGATTCGAACTCCGTGCAACTTAGTATATGGCGATAGTGCTGTCCTAGACCTGGCGGTAGTTTGTCACTCTCCCTCTACGCAAATGCGGGCTCACTTCTGCGCTCTTTAATATTTTATTCCGGCAAAGCTGTTACGTGTATATTGCCAGCGCCTTTCTGTCACAACGTATTTTAGGGAAAAGAATGGGTTTGGTAATTAGAGGGCATGAAGCACATGGTGAAAGATATCGGGGTTCGAGTCCGTATTGGGGGATTTGAATACCTGCCGAGGTGTACTGTTGGCTACCGCACTAGATTTGTGCTGAGCTAGACTACCGAGGACTGGGAAAGATTGAGGTTCGAATCTCTGGCGGGTGAACTGATGTTTTTTTTCTCTAAATGGGTTACCACTTTCCTTCCACGCAAATGTGGGTTCAAGCTTCCCGATTCCTAATCCGTTAGCGTAAATAGTACTTAAGCGTGTTATAACCCGAACGGTTATTAAAACACTGTGCTAAAAATCATTTAGGGCCTACAAGAAGTTTTAAGAATTTCTACTACAAAATTTTAACTCGGCACCAATGACATTACTAAAGATATGAAAAAAAATTGCACACTATTTTATTATATTTTTTTCATCATTAATACGTTTTGTCAAAAGTGACAGTTGCAGATTTCTTTTTTTTTTTAAATTTGGATATTTAAAAAATAGCTTGAGTGCTCTGGTTCAAAATTGGTATCGGAGGAATTCTTTTACATCACCAATAACAATTTATAGAAAGTTTGAATTTTTTTTTAACTAACCGGGAAAATTGAATTCAAAATTAAAATCAGGGATTAGTTTTTTCATGATCTATAAGAATAACATACTTTTTTTCACATATACCAAATAATTTCGGGTAATTTACAAATAATTTATTTTTTGAAAATTTAAATTTTGCTAAACATATTAGAACAATTTGGTTTAAAGTTTATAATTACAGACTGGTTATTGTGATCAACAAAACTATGTGTTTATTTTTTATGAATACATCATAGTACTTATTAATTGGTCACATACAGAAATATTATTATAGAATAATAATTGATTTTTCACCTTTTGGACATAACATGTTACACATTTCACCTAGTCAAGATCAGCTCTTATCTCACGCTTGTCTGTCGTGCGTGTGTACCGAGGCCGGTTTCTTCGCGCATGATAATTTGTTTGTTTGCCTAGCCAAGGACCCTAGTTCGATTCCAGATATGGGGTGAAAATGAGGGTTTAACCTTTCATAGTGATACATTAACTGCCCTAGACTGTATTTGTAGCTGTCCTAGGGTTCAAGTTTATTTTTTACACACACTTTGCGAGGGGGTCCTGATCTCGATTCCATGTATGCTTGAAAATGTAGGTTTAACCGTTCATAGTGATACGTTAACTGCCCTAGACTGTATTTGTAGATGTCCTAGGGTTCAAGTTTATTTTATTACACACACTTTGCGAGGGTTCCTGATTTCGATTCCCTGTATGCTTGAAAATGTAGGTTTAACCGTTCATAGTGATACATTAACTGCGCTAGACTGTATTTGTAGCTGTCCTAGGGTTCAAGTTTATTTTATTACACACACTTTGCGAGGGGTCTTGATTTCGATTCCCTGTATGCTTGAAAATGTAGGTTTAACCGTTCATAGTGATTCATTAACTGCCCTGGACTGTATTTGTAGCTGCCCTAGGGTTCAAGTTTATTTTATTACACACACTCTGCAAAGGTCCAGAGTTAGATTCCCTGTATAGCTTGAAAATGTATGTTTATCCCTTCATAGTGATACATTAACTGCCCTAGACTGTATTTGTAGCTGTCCTAGGGTTCAAGTTTATTTTATTACACACACTTTGCGAGGGGTCCTGATTTCGATTCCCTGTATGCTTGAAAATGTAGGTTTAACCGTTCATAGTGATACGTTAACTGCCCTGGACTGTATTTGTAGCTGCCCTAGGGTTCAAGTTTATTTTATTACACACACTCTGCAAAGGTCCAGAGTTAGATTCCCTGTATAGCTTGAAAATGTATGTTTAACCCTTCATAGTGATACATTAACTGCCCTGGACTGTATTTGTAGCTGTCCTAGGGTTCAAGTTTATTTTATTACACACACTCTGCAAAAGGTCCAGAGTTAAATTCCCTGCATGGGCGACAAACGCCACAAGTCCCGGGTTCGAATGCCATCGGTGATATCTAGCAGGAGAAAGCATAAATAATAACTTTGACTGTTTTCACATTTCAGCCCTGAAAAAAATGACGGTACATCAATAATTTTATTATTTTATCTCTCTCATTCGGGCGGTGTTGGAGGGTTCGAATGTCAATGACACGCAAATGTGGGTACACACCTCGCCCTGTGACGTCCCTTAGAGGGCAACAAACGCATGGCAAATGCTGTTACACATTTCACCTGGTCGACATCAGCTTTTATCTCACGCTTGTGGCCATTGTCAGGTGCCATGTCTACTGTCAAATTGGAGTCTTAGATGGTTCAAAAGAGAAATGCAGCAGTCTTGGGGCTTACCCGTTTATTTCTGGTAGTAAAGTGCTAGAGAAAAGTATTTCGTAAAAATAAATATATTCAGCCGAAACCTGCATGCCTGACCAGCGAGCCAAGGGTCCCGGCTTCGATTCCCGGAATGGCCTAAAAATGTATCATTGGTGCGATTCCTTCATCAGCGTCGTTACAATTAGCTTGCCTCATTAAAAATACTACAATTAGACTTATACATTACTTTATTGTTATTTAAACGGGGCTTCTCAAGCAGGCCCGCTAAAAAATGAATATTTTATAAGTATTTAAAACAATGTTTACGTATCTTTATTAGTAGCATTTTCTCCTACAGAGTTTGCAACATTTTAATACATATATTTATTACGTATGTATCTTAGCATGTGTACTGGTTTGTTCCCGTTGTAAATTAATAACACCGCCTTATAGTTAAAATAATTTCAAGATCTATATAATTGTATTACTTAGGATTTTTTTTTGTAAAAGTTTAATATATCATTATATCAAAATATTTTTTGCGAACATCATTTAACTGAATTTCTTTGTTGTTTGAGTTGCTAATTTGCTTAGTGTAAATGTTATATATCATGTCATCAGCTATAGTTTCATATTTAAAACTTATCAACAACAACAACAACAACATATTAATTTATGTGAAGGTTATATATTAGTGAATTTAAATGTATAATTGTATTACTTATGAATTTATTGCCAAAGTTTTATATATATCAAAATATATCGCGAAAATAACATTTCTTTGTTGTTTAAGTGTTGTGTGAATAAATATTATAAACTGTTTTAACGTCTACAACCGAACTCTCTCTCTCTCTCTCTCCCCCTAGAACAGTACTCCGACCGCTGATTTTGGTGTAGACACCGCATCTCCTTATTGTCTTTGATTCTCCAGCCAAACATATTCTACCAAGAATTTAAAAAATTATAATAACACATAAATCAATATTATTTAGGTCTTGTGAATTGTACAAGTAACTAAGCGAGGCTCTGCCTGTATGATTGGTTGGTTGAGAAATTCGAACACTGATGGTATTTCCAGCTCTCCTTCCATGCAAATGCGAGTACACTTACCTCTCATAAATACTTTCACTATTCCTACCCCGTTTGGATGTTTAAATTATTGTCCAAGTAGTAATTAAATATATACGTGCTATCCCAAGATATTGAAAAAAATGTTTAGTTACTAGATAGTGCAGAATGATCCTATAAATACAAGTTTATTTAGCCTAGAACCTCTGTCTCAAACATTATGAATAAAATAATTAAATCATACAAGTTTATTTAGCCTGGAAGTTTGGTCTCAAACATTAATTAATTCCTTTTACTTTGCTTTCTCTTTGGCAGTGGTAGCAATATAACGCCACCACAATTATAATTTATAAGTGAACGTGTGTGTGTGTGCTCACATTTTATATTTTATTCTGGTATTGTTGCCCCATGTATATTGGCATCTCCTTCTAGTCACAACATATTACAGGGTTTAAAAAAAACAACATTTTATTGCTAGTTTTTTTTTTGACAATCAACAATTAATGTATTTAAAACATTCATAACGAGAAGCTACAAAAACAACAACAACATAGATTGATTTTTTAGGCCTTGTGACCAATACAAGTAATTAAGATTAGAGTGCAACATGTGATAGCAAGGAAAAAACCATATAGTCACTAAAAACATCAGGAGAGAATATAATTTTTTACCATCTAGAAAATGAGTACGAGTCACATCCAAAATAGTACAGGACACGCTGCGAGGCACTAGAATGTCTATTGACAATGTCTCCAATATTTTTACATGGAAATCTTACTCTTCCAACATTCTCGAGCACGATAACGTTCGGTTCATTGGGGATCTCTTCCGATAGCATAACGTTATAACTTTTGTTTTTCTCAAGTTCGTTTAAGCACTTTACACGGTTGTATTCTTCTTTCTCGATCCTGTCTAACGCATTGCACAATACCTCTTCGTCCCAACAGGCATCCTGGTGAGCAGTATTTTGAGATGTTTGATGACATTGATGTTTGTGGCGAATAAGGCTGGAGAGCTTTGCGTAGGCCCCCTTACAAATGCAGCATTTATATGGCATAATGGTAATCGGAAATGCAACGAAAGAAATATCCCTGTGAAAAAAAACCTCTCGCTCAAGCGGCAACGTTCTCTACTCACAAACTGCGTTCCCCCCTCTCAAAATGTCTGCCACTAGCTCCAATGACGTCAGCAGAGTTCTACGACAACATGAGTGCGCCTAGTTTATTAATTCACTTTTAAACATCACACTTTGTCCTCCGAGATATATCATACAACGTGCTTTAGATTTAAACCGCTTACAATCCAAATAATAGGCAGACTTTGGAAGTAAGACGTTACCGAATCTGGCCAGACCGATTATGTAGTCATCGGGCGTTTCACCAATAATTTTAACGTTTGGATAAGTTTTGTACATTGTTAAACACTCGAGATTTGCGGGTTCTTCGGATTTTACCTCCTCCTCCTCCTCCTCTAGTGCTGGGCACTCGGGTGACTCTGGCTGTGAGTACTGGTTGGCAGACGACTCTGACTGTGAGCACGCGGGTGACTCTGGCTGTGAGTACTGGTAGGCAGACGACTCTGGCGGTGGGCACGCCGGTGACTCTGGGGTGGGGTACGCCGGTGACTCTGGGGGCGGGTACGCCGGTGACTCTGGGGGCGGGGGCGTTGACTGCGGTGCCGTGAAGGGTGGTGGTGGCGGGTGGTATGGAGCTCTGAAGGGTGGTGGAGGCCTTGGCAACACGGCCACGACGTCCCCTTGGCGGAAATTGTACACAGCACATGTCATATCACACAGGTAAGTCTCCTCGATTCTCTCGTAGGGTAGTACTTTAGTCGCTCTTATCGTGTGACAGGTAGAGTCGCAAAACTCGATGTAGCCTCGCTCCTCTCTGTCTTGGTTCACTATTTTGTAAATTACCTGTCTATCGCTCACAACCACACTGTGAATATTTTCTCCTGTCATATAGGCACAACCCGTAACCGTATGACCCACAAACGTTAAATTAAACATGGTGAGCGTACCCGTGAGCTATAAAACGTGCTGTATGGTTTGTAGGGTCCACCGTGCACAAGTATTAACTACCCGTCTGCCCGATGTTGTTGTTGTTAACTGCTTGACTCTTAAACACGTTCAAAGTTCACAATGGTAGGTGAACCGGGTTTTACTCCGGCGCAGGTAAATACCAATTTTTCGTTATTAAGCTCGCACACGTCTTCATCTGTTAGAGTACCGAAACGACAAGGTAAAAATACACAAAACTCGCCATCTAGATAGGCTATTAGGCGTCTCCCGAACTTTGTATTGACAGCCTTTAATTTATCCAGCGAGTACTTTTGATCCACTGTTAGATCACTCAATTTTACGGTCTGCACGGCGTCAACAATATTCACCAACTGTTGTAACTTGTCCATCTTGAACCGCTCTACAGACGCTTATAAATAGATGACCCTATATACCCAACCCCCTACGAGATGGCCCTCTCGTGATCTATTCTTGTCTCGACTTGTCTTGTCAACCCGCCAAACCGGCGCCAGTCATCAGGGAAAACCCATTACCAAATAGGGGGTGGGGGACCTAATTCAATGTCGTGTTGCAACACCAGGAAAACCCATTGCCAGGGTCAATGACCTCAATTCTTGTCTCAACACGTTTTGTCGATCCAGCGACGGGTCTCGATGACGTCACAGGGTGATTGAGGTGAGAGGAGAGGGTGAGGGGAAAGTGCGCACCCGTGATGCGCAGTGATCACTACTCGGTAAGCGAACGAGCAGAGGAGATGCCCTCCATTCTACGCAAGACAGACTGCCCTGGACTGTATTTGTAGCGGTCTTAGGGCGCAAGTTTAATTTCGGACGCACACCTGCTTGATTAATTCTAGACAATTTGAAACTATCGGTGTTCGAATCCCTTGGTTGAATAATCTTTTTAGACAGACAATTTTTTTCAAAGATTTTGAGCTATTTTTTTTCTACATGAAAACACTCATATTTTTAATGCACCCGTTATACTTTTTATCCTCCTGGTTATTTCTAGTCGATTAGAATTAGTTGTTTGTATATATTTTAATTCTAGTCACCCCATGAGACCTTCTAGTTCGAGTTTCTACCAAAAGATGGCTGTAGCTTCTAGAAACAGAGTAGCCAAAATTAGCTTTGAGTCCACGACCTCTGTGACAAGGGGTGGGACTTGGGGGGTGGGTTGGCGGGAAAGACGAGTTCAAGAAACTTTAAACGTTTGCTTATTGCAACATAAAATTTTCCACGACCTCTGTGACAAGGGGTGGGACTTGGGGGGGTGGGTTGGCGGGAAAGACGAGTTCAAGAAACTTTAAACGTTTGCTTATTGCAACATAAAATTTTCCACTGGGAGGCAACTGACCCCCTCCTACCCCCTAAACATTGCCACTCAACGTCAGTGACGTAGGGATGGGGGAGGGGGAAAAAAGTGAAAGGAGAGGAGGTATGACGCGATGAGGGGGCTTGCTCGCATTCAACTGAGTGCTGCCAGAGGGCACGGTCATGCTGTCCTCGCGAGTAGGGTTGGTGAAAGGGGCCTTATGGTTGACTCGCACTCTTCAGCACGCTGCCGTCAGGAGAGCTTCGTGCTCCGTGTTCCTCCCCATACGTGGTCACTACTCGGTAAGCGGCCGACCCCCTCCATTCTACGCAGGACAGTCGTAGCGAGAGGTTCGTGCAGAGACGTATGCTCACCATCCAAATAAAATATACTCCAATGTCCTTCCCCCTACCCATACATGAATAATTAATTAGCACACATCAATAATCAATTAGCAGACATGAATAATT
Source organism: Timema podura (assembly GCA_033556935.1). Taxonomy (NCBI): domain Eukaryota; kingdom Metazoa; phylum Arthropoda; class Insecta; order Phasmatodea; family Timematidae; genus Timema; species Timema podura. The sequence continues at coordinate 50,085,538 of JAVRXN010000004.1, read as the reverse complement.
AATTAGCACGCAACAATAATCAAGAAAAAAAAGGGCCCGCACAAGTACCAACATGTTCAAGGCGTGGTGGGGTTGTAGGGGATGGGGGAGGGGGGTGTAGGGGAGGGTTGTAGGGGAGGAAATTTCGTAATCAACTGGTGGAGATTTTGTAATCAGAGCGGAGGGGTGGGGAGGGAGGGGGGGGAGGGAGGGGGGGTGGTCTAATTATAGCAGCCAATCAGAGGCCAGATCTATTTATAGCGACCTATCAGAGAAAAGTAGGTCAAATTGTTTCAGTAAGCCCCACTAACTACTTACATCATTTGTGAACATATACGATGGCATTAAATTAATGCAAAACCGACCTGTTTATTTGTTTATTTGTTTGTTGTTGTTTAAAAACAATTTATTAAGGTGAGGTGGAAGGGCCCGCGACAAAAAGCCAGTGTTTTTGCAGTTTTTATGGCAAAAAAATTTTTTTTTACAAAATAAATAAAATATTGCTCCAGTACAAACATTGAATTTAATTTTCTTAACATAGTGACATCATAATTTATTAAATATCTGTTAAGGGTGTTCTGGAATTTAATGACATCTTTTTCTATTCATTTAAAAAGTTTGTTAGATAATGCCACCATGCTCATGACAGATATTCAGGAACTGTTGATATCAACACGTGAAGAAAATTAAATTTTATGTTTGTACCGGAGCAATATTTTATTTATTTTGGACAACAAAAGTTTTGCCATAGAAAATTCAAAAATACCGGCCTTTTCTCACGTCCCTTTTCATCCCACCTTAAACCAAACCTAAGACCAATTGTTGAGTGAATGTTGGTAGTTACTTGCTTTGTAATCTACACAAGTAGTGCGTCGGGGATAAATTTACAAACTTAAATGTTTTCAAAATTGGCTCCCAGCTTTTATTTAACAGCTTAGAAACGTCTTGCACGTGTAAGTAGAAAGAGGGAGTTGATGTTTTGAGAGGACTTGAAGAGAGACGTAGTTATTGATAATGAAGCTTAAATGGCCTCGGGATTAAATTCAATTTAAATAAAAATATAAATGCAAGGCATTTCAGCTTACACTTAAATATAGTGTGTTATTCATGCATGTTGAGGACCATGATATTTACAGTCTTGGGCTTCTTGGAACCTGCCAGTACAGCCCTGCTGTCAGGTGCAGGAGGATATTTTCATGGTCTGTGAAGTCACAGATCATATAGAAAATACTTTATCCTATAGACTTGCAAGACAACATTGTCAAAACTAGATAGAAGCAAAAGCAATTTTAAAGTATTTATTTTTTTTACAGGTTTTTTTCCAAGAAAATAATTTTTATGGCCAAAATGGATGATATATGGTACGTTCGGTTTAATTTTCTTTACAAAAGTAATCTCTACATTTCTTAACTATTTGTCATGAGTATAGTGGCATTTGGACATGACATTTTAAATGACAAATATTCAAGAACTGTTGAGATTTCTATAACTAAACGTATCTTCTGAGGAAATGTAATGTTAAAGAGAGATTTACCAGCACTTGCGTGTTGAGAAAGGATAAAAAGTATAGTAAAATCCACCTTCATCACAACCAACAAGATTTCGAGTCCTGTCCCCTTCAATCCAGTCTAATACTAGGCCAGGGATTCTTAAACCTTTTCACGAATACATTCAAACCGTTGGGTGGTCCAATATGTCCACATACCCCCTTCACCAGACTCTAAATAATCACCAGCAGTCCTATCCTGTATCAGTTGACTTAAAAAGATGCCAATAGCTTGGTTTTATATTTTATATATGGATATCTAGGGACAGAACGGCTGAAATAAAATCATAAGAATTTTATAATATTTATTCATAGAAAAATGGCAACCAACAAATTCACAATCTGTATTGATAACGGTGAAACTATTATAAACTAGCAGATTTTTAAAAATAAGAAATTTCAACCCATTTATTAGAACATGCAGCCTCCAATGCAGGTAAGTTCAAATTGAATTCTTGATATGTGTATATATATGCTCACTTATTAAAGGATGTTACAAACCCAGATGACTATTAGACACTAGTTGGTAATCATTCCATTGTTTGTTGAGTGTGTGTGTGTGTGTGTGTGTGTGAGCTTTGACAGATCACGACATCGCTTTCACAACGAACCACACCACCTGCTGTTGAGAATGAGGACAGACATTGTTGGCACTCAGACATACCGGCTGGCTAACCACAGACAACCCTCCCATTATACTCATCGATTTCTGTTATGAATAGCACTGAACAACCACCTACCCCCCCACCCCTCTCTAGACCAGGTCTGGTTGCGGTTTAACCCTTCCACTCCCCTCTCACAACCAAGTGCCTGTTGAACGTGAGGTTTGCGTCTAGAAACTACCCCTTTTATTTCGTATGGGTAGACTGCTGGCCTATATACGTGACCGGTCGACTTTGTGGGCCCGCTTAGCTTCATAATTAGGTCCATAGCTTTGTTTATAAAAAATAATTTGATTTGAATAAATTACATCTTTAAAGAGAAGTCTGAATGGCCATGTTTTAAAAAAACAACGGCTATTCAAATAATCTTTCAAATATGGTTTATCTTCTGCACACATCATGTAAAGTAGATTTAGCAAAAAAAAAAGTATTTACTTAAATATATATAGCAACCAAAAACGTGCTAATGGTCTTAAATTTAACTATCCACCTTTTTCCACGGACCAAATTAAATGATTTTTTTTTCTCGTTTATTAGTACCGTTTTGTTTTGTTTATCACCATGCCTGCTTATCTGTTTAGAATATACGCATATATAATAATAATAACTAAATGGGGTAGGGATGAGGAAGGAAGTATTTCAGAGGTAAAGTACCCACATTTACGTAGAAGGAGAGTGAAAAAAACATGTAAGAAAACTACCCTCAGTAGACCCAGCTGAGATTGGAAATCCGATCTCCCCATCATCAGCAGGACAGTTTAACACGAGAGTGATGCCTTAGACCATTCGGCCATTGCAGCAGATAGCCTTTTAATTAAACAAGGACAAATTTCAAGTTTTTATTAATTTCTTATATATTCATAACATACCTTTTTTTTTAAAGAATACATGAATTATAACATATTTTACAAAACCAGTAGGGTGACCTGGTGGTCTAGGGGTAAGGTGTCAGACTCCTGTATTGGGGGTCCGGGGTTCAATCCTCGGTCCCGACACAGATTTATCTGATTGCCAAACCCTTCCTTCACCTCTGACAAGACGTGTATTAAACACAACTTGTGAATGTGAGGATGCCAGGCCTCCAACGTGGTTCGGATCTCACGTTAAACTGTGGGTCCTCCATTTCATCTCACAATCACCCTACCATTACACATTAGCGTAAGTCCGTATAACCCGAACGGGTATTAAGACGCGGTGAAATAATAAAAATACAGAGCCAGTTTATTCACCTCTTATTAAGTTTGTTCTTCGGGTAATTAGGTCTATTTTAAAGTCAAATATAGATATGTATCATATTATTAGTAGGCTATATTTGACAAAAGATGACAAAATAGGTCAAACGGTCTTAGCTTTCCCATCCCTGGTCTGAGACGTCAAGATCGCCAAAAACCTGATTTCTGGTAATGGGAAGGTCAAGGTTCGAACCTAGGCCTACAGAGCCTGTGTGTATTTACCATCCTCTCTCCAAGCTGATGCACTCTTCAAATAACTATGCCTTAGAATGAATCATTAGTGAACTCATTTTTAGCCTGGACATACATACATACAGACATATAAACACACATACATACACACACACACACACACACACATAATCACGCCATTCCCTTAAGGGGTAGGCAATATACTGTGCGTATAGCTCAAAAAACAATTATATACTTAATCCATCCTCACTTTCTCCATACTTTTCTATCCTTGCATATACTCCCTTCGCTTCAACAACATCCTTACACCGAGTCATACACGCTTCTTTATTATTTAAGCTCTTAATGATTATTACCAAATCAAATATTTCTAGTGTCAAGTGTTAATCATTTGTTTACATACACAATTTATATTTACCTCATGCTTGAGCTAAGATCACTCTGTTGTGTATAAAATAGCTGTTATTGATTGTGCTATGAAGTGAAATAGGAAATTTTATCTCATTAGGTAAACGCGTTACTGACTGAACTAAGGTCTTGTTTCTTTTGTTTGTTTATTTTACTAGAAAGGAAAGAATTTAGCTCTTCTATAATACATGGCGTTTTAACGGTGCGTCTCTGCTCGTTGTCTTTTTTTTTTTCCTTTCCTGCTAATTAACTTTGTTCTTCTATTCACCTTCTACCTTTTACATTTTGTTAGAAAGGATTGCTTTTAATATTCAATTCTTCTTTTCGCACGTGTAAAAGAGGGCAAAGGGGATAAGGGGGATGGGAGGTCTTGTTAAGGCCAAATTAATACGGTTAAAATAAAGGAAGATGTACCGAGAGTCCTTTATAAAGGTGACACTTTCTTCTTTGGTGTTTCAATTAAGTTGAATCCTTCTGATTTTATCGAAAGTAATTCATATTTTAAAAGAACTTTGTCAATATATAAAATAATTACAATCTAAAGAAACAGTGCTCAAATATTAAATTTCTGTGTAATATACAGTACAATTTAGTGTGCTATGAATGCTATCGGGCTCAAAATTATTATTATTATTATGTTTATGATTATTATTATCCGGTATAAAGCGTATGGGCTAGAGAAGTCATGAAAATTTGTCCTTGTCTATTTTTGCAATGAATTTCTATGGGTGAGCGAGAAAGCGCCTACAAATTTTGCCAGAAGCTTATATCATATCCTATCTTTCAGGAATTTATTACACTTCTCAATTTGTAATTGAGCCCTCCAGAGGAATTTTTACAAGATTTTTTTTTTTTTCATTTTTCGGTAAAAATTCGTTAACCTCAGATGGTTTGAACCCCCAAACATTATCTCCTAAGGTGCGTACTTTACCCAAGATCTCTGAGGCTTTTATATTCAAAAAAAATTTTTTAGGGTAGCTACATGTTATAATAACAAAATAGAACGTAATCGTGGATTTATTTATTTTTATATTCTACATTTCTCATCAATACTCCAATTATAATAAATTTATGAATAGCCCAGTTGGGTAGTAAGACGTGGTATTTATTTTTAGATTTGTTGGATAGGGGCATTTAAGTTAAGCGGGTATGAACTATACTTCTAATTTTCATAAGAAGCTTGCTATTTAACAGCTAGGAAAGCTGCTGGATTTACTTTCACGTATTCATAAGTCAAATCATGCTATCTGCAGCGTTCACTTTTGATAGATAATAACACTAACTATAAAATAACACTAATAATAAACTAAAATGTTATTAATTTTGGCCACAAAAAAAAGATGTTTGTCTTTTCTAAAAAGGTCTCCCTATGCAAATCAAGTTGTATGTCTACTATTTGTATGGAGAGAGAATGGAAAAACTACTTAACTGGTAAAATCATTCCCTATGCAGCCACCTAGAATTCTAGTCCTTAGTCGTTTTAGTGGTCGAATGGTCTAATTCGCCACACTAGAATTATACTAGATTACCGATAATAAGGAGATTGGTGTTCAAATCTCAGTCAGGTGTATTATAGGTGGTCTCTTATAAATGTTCTTCTCCTCTACTTCTACTCAAATTCAAGTGCATATCTTTAAAATTCCTCCTTCCTCATCCCTACTACATTATTTTAACATTTGCGCACAGCCCGAATGTGTAGTGAGATGGGGGAAGGGGGGGGGGGGGGAATCTTTATAAAAAAAAGTGTGTTATCCTAGGGTCAGGGTTGAAGAGTCTATGGCCCGCGTGAGTAGTAAATACTACGGAGTTAAATTTTGAAATAAAAAATAAGTTTTAATAGTGAAATACTTCTACATTATTTCTTAAAATCGCGTGATTCTCCATGGATGAAATCTTAAAAGGATAATTTACATACAATTTATTGAAGAAAAATAACTTCATCCATGACTTTTTAAATATATGAGAGCGGTCCAAATCAGTATCATAACAATATATATATATATATATATTATTATTTCTCGTTACAGTTCTGTTTCCTTTGTTACATGTGTTAGTTGTTGATGAAAAATGATAAGAAATTACGAAAAAAAACCCGGGGTCAAAACCCTATGCAAATTATATGAATGAAGATTTAGAAAAAGCAGTGGAGGCAGTTCGGGGGGGGGGGGTTTGTCAATAAAACAAACTTCTGAAAAACTCAAAGTGCCTCGGAAAACGCTTATACGGAAGACCTTTGGACAGAATCCAAAACCTTTTGGACATCCTATTGTTCTAAGCAAAAATGAAGAAGCCACCGTTGCAGAAACCCTTGGTGTAGTAGCAAACTGGGGATTTCCTCTCACATGGACAGATATAAGGGATGTTGTACAAAAGAAAACCTTGACAAACAAGGCAAACAAGTACGAATCTTTTAAAACAACACTCCAGGTCCAGATTTTCTTGAATCTTTCATTGCTAGAAACAACCTTTCCATTAGAATTGCATCCAACATAAAACGATCCAGGTCATCTGTAAATCGTGTTGACACTTTTTACTTTCTCTCTATCTTACAGGTAGAGAAAGTATGGTGATCGTCAAAAAAATCGAACTCGAGATTTTGATGAATTTTGACGTTTCATGACTCCCTGAATCCGAAAAAGTGGTTTTTGAATTTCCGTCTGTCTGTCTGTCTGTCTGTCTGTCTGTACCTCCAACTAGAGCCTAAACTATTTTACCGATTGAGCTGAAACTTGATATCTAGGGTTTTCATAGGGTTGCCCCGAGGGATTTTTGGAATTGGATATCTACCCCTAAAATTAAGGGTAGCTTACTGAAGAGAAAAAAGAGAAAAAGTCGATTTTCTCAAAATAGGCTCTAAAGATTTTGATTAAATTTCAATTATGAACAATAATAAATATTCCAAACAAAATGGCTACTCTCAATATTTCGGCAAAATGGCTTTAAGGGTTCCGGTCTGATGCGTAAATTAACATTTTTTATAATAGCTCCGAAACTATTTGAGATATGAAATTACTTAGCATTACAAATATGTATATATATTTATAATACAAATATTTTATTCGAAACATATTTTTATAAAATCAATAATTTTCAATCTATACGCAATTATATATATATTTTTAGCTTTTTGGACATTAAAGCTTAAGTATTGCGACCGTAAAAAAAACTAACCTGAAATATGGATGGATGTCGACGTCTCATGACCCCCCAAACCCTAAAAAATAGTCTTTGCAATGCCGTCTGTCTGTGTGTCTATAAAAACTTAAAATTAAGGGTAGTTTACTGAAGGGCGAAAAGAGAAAAATTTGGTTTTCTCAAAATCTGCTCAAACGATTTTGATTAAAATTCGTATCTAGGCGTTGATTAAGATTATAAATAAACTGGCTATTTTCATTTTCCTATGAAAATGATTTTTAGGGTACTTTACAGAAGCGTTAATTTCCGTATCTCCACAACTATTTGAGAAACTAAACAACTTATCATTGCTAAATTGTAGGACTATTAGAAATAAAAAACTTTTATTTGACATTTATTTTTATAAAAGCAACAGTTTCTGAGTTATTTGAAAATATATTAATACAATTTTGTGAGATTTAGTTGTAAACATATACTTCTTAAGTCTTAACGCAATAATTCTCCAATGCCATAGAGTAATTAAATATAAGTAAGTATCTAAAAAAAGTATATTATTTTTCCTTAAAACTCTTAGGAGAAATGTTTGCACAGCAATGATCTATCTCCATTTTGGACTCAATAGTCAATATTTACATTTTTTATTGGTCAAAATGTATAAATAAATAATTAAATATCAATGCGATGACTTGAAGATGTGCAACACCTTATAAAATGTTAAAATTGTAACCAGAAATCGAAATTTTAATACGAAGTGTTGACCCTTGTGGAAGACATTAAACTGTTTGAAATGCTCTTAGGTGGACAAAGATGCGCCTCTTTTCTCATTGATTCTATATCATTGTATATTATTTTATGCGTGTTCTTATGTGGAGTGGTGATGATACACTGTACATTATTCCGTTCAGAAATCTTAGGAGTTTATAGAAAGAGAGAGAAAGTCTGTGTGGTGTGCCGTACCATTTATTTTTTATAATATAGGGTACATTCACGTATTCTTTATTAATAAAAAGCATGCATATATAATTCCGTTCACATTACGGGGTAGCTTGGATACCCGGAGAGTTTATCTCACGTTTAAATGAGAAATAAGTGTGGGTGCCCAAGTAGCCCCAGTCCCAGAGCTACTTGGGCACCCATTTTTTATTTTATTTTACATTTCTTCTTGAATGTATTCTAATTTTTATTTCAGCCATGTTACACCTGGAAGGTCGGGTCGGTAAAATACATATTTTTTAGTTGCCCCATTTTAAAAATTCTACGAATCAGTTGCAAAAATGTGCGAAAAAGGTGTCCAAGTAGCCCCATCTTACGGTATTTATTGATGTATATAAAATGTTTCCTGCTACTCACAAACATAGGGAAGCAGTTTACAGACATGGAAAATAAAGCTACTGAAATGGTTTGTAATTAATTAAACATATGTTTCTAGGAAAAGCCAAATTAAGTCTCTAAAAGTTTTTGAATCTGCATATAGCATACAAATAATTTTTTTTCACCAAGGTTAAATTCTTTCTTTATTCTTAGAATGGAATTTAGTAACTAATGTAAAAGCAGATTTCTGTTTTTACATGTTCTTAAGACTTTTTTTTTGGACATTGACCCCCTTGAAAAAATTAAAGTGAAGGGATATAAGCCCCTTTCGACGAAGTGTATATAGATTTAAACACATGCTATAAGCCAATTTCTTACACTTTTTATTTTCATAATATTCTATAGCAGACTACTGACTGATATTGTGGTTTTATAGTAACCATCACGTGACATTGTCCACACATTGGCCCTTTTTGTTTTAATGTACATATTACATTGGCCCCTAGAGAAAGAGCCTAACTTGGAATATAGTACGGGTAGGAAACTGGCCATTTTGACGTGAATACGTCTATAAATTTGCTAACATACGGGGGCAATCCAAAAAACCTAATGATAACAAAATCAAGGGATACAGTTTGGTGTTGTAGTTTAGAGTCTTTCCTCTACATCCAAAATTAAATTATACCACTGGATAGCTAAAGGATCAAAGAATTCATTACGATAAGCGAAAACAGTGACGCATCACGCGCGGTGGAGGGGGAAGCGACGCCATTTTGAAGTTATTTTGCTGCGTATCGAGATTTGCAATTAGTATAACTTTTGACTCGGAGAAGCTACGATGTTCGTTTAGGTTTAAATCGTCAGCTGTTGTCAAAATCTATCGATTATATATAAAACGTTAGTTTAAAGTAGTGACAGTGAATATAATAAGGTGTTAGAATAAAATAATATTATCAAAAATACAGTTTGGTGTTGTAGTTTCGAATCTTTCCTCTACATCCAAAATTAAATTATACCACTGGATAGCTAGAGGATCAAAGAATTCATTACGATAAGCGAGAAGAGTGACGCATCGCGCGCGTTGGAGGGGGAAGCGACGCCATTTTGAGATTATTTTGCTGCGTATCGAGATTTGCAATTAGTATAACTTTTGAGTCGGAGAAGCTACGATGTTCGTTTAAGTTTTAATCGTCAGCTGTCGTAAAAATCTATCGATTGTATATAAAACATTAGTTTAAAGAAATCTCGATGTATCTTGCATGCCATTTGTGTCGTACTTTTCGTATCACAGACCTATAATTAATAAAGTTATATTGTAACACAATAATTATTTGTTTCCTTGCTTTTATCCTAAATACATAAATAAAAATATTTTACTTAAAAAATATAACCCGTTACATAAACGTATTCACGTACAACACACGGCCGTGTCCATGACACAGCCACACCCCTTTTTTTATATGATAGGATTCATGATTTTAAGGTGACTAGTGGACATAAATCAAATTCGATGATTTTGGACATTGACCCTTTTTATACCAAGGTACAGGTGATTTTTTTGCATCAATCATTAACCGATACAACAATTTGACCACTTCATTTATTTTTTCTCTTTCAAATAATTCTTATTTTCCTTAATGATGGGCAAATATGTGAAGTGTATTATTAATTCAACCACTGCACACGAAGGGCTTTTACATCTTTTTAAACTTTATTAGAACTAAATTAAAACTTTTAAACGATTTAATTAAAAACAATTAATTTTTTCACGTGATTTTTTTAGACTTCAGATGTCACATCCCACAACAGTGTAGTTGTACGAGTTTTTTTATATCAGTGTTTAAGCAGTGCTCGAAATGGTAAATTTTAACAGCCGGAACGATAACAACTAACAACAAATAATTCCTTAATTTATTTTACAGCATTAAACTGTTACATTGGTAGAACCTATTGCATTGTCTATACACACTTCAATAGGTTGCACTAAGCCATGGCAGTTTAATTGAATTTGAGTAAAATTAATACCACATTGCAGTGTATTTAATATTAATCTAATTCATTGCTAATTACAATTAATTAATATTGAGTTATATTGAAACAAAAATACACTGCCAAAGTAAAACGATATCCAACATTTAACTATCTAGGTAGGCACTAGTCTAAAACCATATACTATTCATTAGATCTATTATTAAAATTATTCATATTCAAATTCAAAAATAATTAATTTCAGCACAATAATTAATAATTATAACTTGTTAACATTAAAATATAAACATCACTTTGTTGTTAGCATTACTATTTCGAATCTCTCTCATTCTTATAAAAATAAGACATTTGTAACATCGAAACATGTTAAGGATACCTGTCATTTGTGGGGAAAATACTAGACTGAAATTAATTGAATTACAGTGAGAGAAATATGAAAACATTCCCCAATCACTTCTTGTGAAGTAAAAAAGGAGTTTCATCCCATAAAATATTGCTACAGAAGAGGCAAAATATGGCACCAGAGAATTTGAAAAATTCTTTGTTTTACGTTTTTATGAAAAATTATGAAAATGTTAAGAATTAATATTATTATTATTATTTAGTCCACATGATCCTTTGTTTTTAAAAATGCAGTTTTAAGCTTAATTTGACTCAAACGTCTACAATTTTAATATGTTATTGCATTTTTTTAGATGTTTATTATAACTTCAAGACATTCCTAATTATAATGTATAACTTGTAATTAATATTATCAATCTCTTTCAAATATAATTCAAATACTGTGCATATATTTTAATTATATTACCCATTTATGTCTTTCACGCTAATTTAATACTACTTGTACAACTTAATTTCATTAAAAATTGAATTTTATTTATAAATATTCCTAAACGTTCCTTATTATACAATTTAAAATGTTTTTCAAAAATATTGTTTGTTTGAAAATATATTCACCAAACTCAGATTTATAAAATACTCACTGATTCAGACTTGAGATAGATTTAAAAACATGTATAAAATTGGCTAATGGAAATGACAGTATTCATTTATAGATAAATCTCTTTTATATTTGTTTTTTGTTTCTTTGTATTTGAGTAGATTCGTGTTAGTGTAAAAGTGTTTTGTTTTCGTCAGTAACATTTATCTCACTTCCTATTAATTCTGTTAAAGAGTGGTTTTGTTTTTGCATGCCAGTAAAATGATAGTACTTGAATTGAAACGCTATGTAGTATATATAATTTTATTTTGGTTGGTAAAAGATTTGTGAATATATAAAACAATTTGAGCTCAATTTAGGGATGAAATATTTTAAAATGTTTTTACTGTCATTTACAACGGCTATGTAAAAAGCAGTGACACACACACACAAAAAAAAAAAAGGTTAAATTAATTTTATAGAATAAAATTGGTTAAGAAATTAGTTTAAATTTTAAATAGAATGTGTCAAAAAAAGGCTTTATTAAAAACTATTAACTAACCTTATTATTTTACGAAAAATAACACTTAAGAACCCTAATTACAATTTTAATAATGATCTTGTCCTTAATTTGTAAAATAAAAAGAATAATTGCTCGTAAATAAATAAACGCGGCTCAAATGTTTGCACAAAGCAAATCAAAACTTCCTCTCCCAATTTGTTTACCATCCTCATTCTCGCACATTCCTCTTTCCTTTCTATGATTTATGATCTTCGCTGGTCATTGCAGTTATGAAGACTATAACATTTCGGTTCACTTAGTCCTTCCTTCTTTCTCCTATTCTTTTGTTTAATTTTCATCCCAATTTTCTTTTCAATTTTGTTTTATAATTTTCCTAACCAATTTATATTTTATTTTAATTTATTTTTTACTTTATTTTTGTTTTCAACAGGGCGGAGGCAGCTAACTTGGAAGCAACCTTCCGGGAAGTTGCATTTAAAGAAGACTGGTGACTGACTGAATGGTGATCATTTTAAAAAATAAATAAAAAATAAAACATCAACAAAGGCGAGTTAAGTTTTTATTTGGTTTTTCATTAAAAAAAATTAGTTGCTCTAAATAATAATGAGAACACATCAAATGTTAACACTACTTTAATTCATTAAACATTCTTTCAAAATTGAATGGAAGCTACAAAAACTGAATAAAACATTGTAACATTATTTTTTTTGTGGTGTAAAGTATTTTATGCTACATCTCGTTTCATTTATAATATAAATTTAAAGTCGTATTTAGCAAATAAATATTATGAACAAAAGATGAAGAATAACTAATTATATCGTTCCTTCAAAACGTTTAATAATATAAAACTACTATACTCTAAAATTGAGTTGTTGTTATTTTACTAGTAAAATAATAGCATTAAACTATTTTGTGCAAAATAAAATTGTATAAAATTGGTTTTGACCAAGAGCAGTATTTACCTAGGATCTACAATGCTGAATGAAGTTATCAGTAAATATCTTACCAAAAAAAGACAGTCATTACAATTTAAAAGAGCTAATTATAAAAATGTAAGTGTATATATTATGTATAAAAATGTGTATATGTCTATTCTTTCCATTGTGTGTTTGATCCAGTTCCAACTAATTTGTAATGGACTTAAAGATTATAATACACGTCAAGGTTGACTTTGAACATTTACTATTAAATATATTTTTAAGTCTGCTTTGAGAGATAATTTGGTTTATTTTTTTACCTCAAATCAAAAGCTGTGATATAGTTTAATAGTATTTATTTGTAATAAAAACTTTTCAAAATATTCTTAATTTTGTTTTATCTTTGATATTGTGTTTCCTGATTTATTTTTTTCTACAAATTAACTATTTGAAAATATTTTATTTGCTGTGTAATGAGATGTATAAATAAGAATAAAAAATATGTTTAATAAATAAATTTAACATTTTAAAAACACATACATTAATATGTAAAATTAAATTTCAGCCATATGAAGGCTTAAATATATGGGAGACAAGAAAATCAGACTCTTCTATATATAGTAGAGGAACCCCTTTGGCATATCTATTTCTAAATACCATATTATAATTTATTCCTTACCAGTCTTATCAACCCCATAGGGTCTTGGATCTACCCCTTGAGCGCCAATGAAGTCGTAAATGTTGGTTACTCTTTTACTACGTTGACATTCAAAGCTACTTAACTTTTAATTTAAATAAGAGCACCTTAAAAAGTTGAGTAAAGGAACTTCAACAGAATTTGACTTATTGGCAAAGTGAATATACTCTGTGCTGCAAAACAAACCACAGTGTAAAGGACTGGATTCAAACCCGGACCTTCCTAATCTGTGTCAAGGTCACATTTAGCGTAGAATTCACTGGATAGAGATAAACCACTCCAAGAATGGGGTGAGTAGACCTTAAACTCTTAGCACATACAGGTGGAAGCATGGCCTAAATATCAAGATCATAATATATTCTGTTTGGGCAGTGATTATGAAGAGGTCAGGGCTTAAATTACGGTGGTGGGCACAAAAGTTGGATATTCCTTGTATTGTTTCTAGCTCTCCATCCACGCAAATTCCATTATATTTAATATGAATTCTACCTTTATAATCCTTACTAATTCATATGATGAAATTTCTCTATGTCAGATGGGTAGTAAGACAAGGAGAAATAAAAAAACTTTAAAAACACTCAACATACCTTGGAGAGTTATAATCAAATATTGTATAACTTTGTTTCAAGGTGATGTAAACTAGTTTTCACCACAATATAAATTTATGTTCACTGCACGACGTCATAAAAGAAAAGGTTGAGGGAAAGAGGATTAAAATACTAGACTTAAAGGAAAGAAGAACATTCTGGGAGCTGAAGAAGGAGGCAGAGGACAGGGCGCATTGGCACTGACAAAAGGAATGGATCTGTCGTAAAACAGAACACCTAATAATAATTTTGATATACCTAAACAGCGCTGTCAAAAACTATATAAGGTTGACAGGAAATAAATTTTATTTCATTCCATGTTGCCATTTTTACTTTCTCTCTATCTTACAGGTAGAGAAAGTATTGTGATCGTCAAAAAAATCGAACTCGAGATTTTGATGAATTTTGACGTTTCATGACTTCCTGAATCCGAAAAAGTGGTTTTTGAATTTCCGTCTGTATGTCTGTCTGTCTGTCTGTCTGTCTGTCTGTCTGTACCTCCAACTAGAGCCTAAACTATTTTACCTATTGAGCTGAAACTTGATATCTAGGGTTTTCATAGGGTTGCCCCGAGGGGTTTTTGGAATTGGATATCTACCCCTAAAATTAAGGGTAGTTTACTGAAGGGCAAAAAGAGAAAAAGTCGATTTTCTCAAAATCGGCTCTAACGATTTTGATTAAATTTCATTTATGAACATAAATAAATATTCCAAACAAAATGGCTACTCTCAATATTTCGGCAAAATCGTTTTAAGGGCTCCGGTCTGATGCGTAAATTAACATTTTTTATAATAGCTCCGAAACTATTTGAGATATGAAATTACTTAGCATTACAAATATGTATATATATTTATAATACAAATATTTTATTCGAAACCTATTTTTATAAAATCAATAACTTTCAATCTACACGCAATTATATATATATTTTTAACTTTTTGGGCATTAAAGCTTAAGTATTGCGACCGTAAGAAAAACTAACCTGAAATGTTGATGGATGTCGACGTCTCATGACCCCCCGAACCCTTAAAAATAGTCTTTGCAATGCCGTCTGTCTGTGTGTCTATTAAAACTTAAAATTAAGGGTAGTTTACTGAAGGGCAAAAAGAGAAAAAGTCGATTTTCTCAAAATCGGCTCCAACGATTTTGATTAAATTTCATTTATGAACATAAATAAATATTCCAAACAAAATGGCTACTCTCAATATTTCGGCAAAATCGTTTTAAGGGCTCCGGTCTGATGCGTAAATTAACATTTTTTATAATAGCTCCGAAACTATTTGAGATATGAAATTACTTAGCATTACAAATATGTATATATATTTATAATACAAATATTTTATTCGAAACATATTTTTATAAAATTAATAACTTTCAATATATACGCAATTATATATATATTTTTAACTTTTTGGGCATTAAAGCTTAAGTATTGCGACCGTAAGAAAAACTTACCTGAAATGTTGATGGATGTCGACGTCTCATGACCCCCCGAACCCTTAAAAATAGTCTTTGCAATGCCGTCTGTCTGTGTGTCTATTAAAACTTAAAATTAAGGGTAGTTTACTGAATGGCAAAAAGAGAAAAAGTCGATTTTCTCAAAATCGGCTCCAACGATTTTGATTAAATTTCATTTATAAACATTAATAAATATTCCAAAAACAAATGGCTACCCTCAATATTTCGGCAAAATGGCTTTAAGGGCTCCGGTCTGATGCGTAAATTAACATTTTTACTTTCTCTCTATCTTACAGGTAGAGAAAGTATTGTGATCGTCAAAAAAATCGAACTCGAGATTTTGATGAATTTTGACGTTTCATAACTTCCTGAATCCGAAAAAGTGGTTTTTGAATTTCCGTCTGTCTGTCTGTCTGTCTGTCTGTACCTCCAACTAGAGCCTAAGATATTTTACCGATTGAGCTGAAACTTGATATCTAGGGTTTTCATAGGGTTGCCCCGAGGGGTTTTTGGAATTTGATATCTACCCCAAAAATTAAGGGTAGTTTACTGAAGGGAAAAAAGAGAAAAAGTCGATTTTCTCAAAATCGGCTCTAACGATTTTGATTAAATTTCATTTATGAACATAAATAAATATTCCAAACAAAATGGCTACTCTCAATATTTCGGCAAAATCGTTTTAAGGGCTCCGGTCTGATGCATAAATTAACATTTTTTATAATAGCTCCGAAACTATTTGAGATATGAAATTACTTAGCATTACAAATATGTATATATATTTATAATACAAATATTTAATTCGAAACATATTTTTATAAAATCAATAACTTTCAATATATACGCAATTTATATATATATTTTTAACTTTTTGGGCATTAAAGCTTAAGTATTGCGACCGTAAGAAAAACTAACCTGAAATGTTGATGGATGTCGACGTCTCATGACCCCCCGAACCCTTAAAAATAGTCTTTGCAATGCCGTCTGTCTGTGTGTCTATTAAAACTTAAAATTAAGGGTAGTTTACTGAAGGGCAATAAGAGAAAAAGTCGATTTTCTCAAAATCGGCTCTAACGATTTTGATTAAATTTCATTTTTGAACATAAATAAATATTACAAACAAAATGGCTACTCTCAATATTTCGGAAAAATCGTTTTAAGGGCTCCGGTCTGAAGCGTAAATTAACATTTTTTATAATAGCTCCGAAATTATTTGAGATATGAAATTACTTAGCATTACAAATATGTATATATATTTATAATACAAATATTTTATTCGAAACATATTTTTATAAAATCAATAACTTTCAATATATACGCAAATATATATATATTTTTAACTTTTTGGGCATTAAAGCTTAAGTATTGCGACCGTAAGAAAAACTAACCTAAAATGTTGATGGATGTCGACGTCTCATGACCCCCCGAACCCTTAAAAATAGTCTTTGCAATGCCGTCTGTCTGTGTGTCTATTAAAACTTAAAATTAAGGGTAGTTTACTGAATGGCAAAAAGAGAAAAAGTCGATTTTCTCAAAATCGGCTCCAACGATTTTGATTAAATTTCATTTATAAACATTAATAAATATTCCAAACAAAATGGCTACCCTCAATATTTCGGCAAAATGGTTTTAAGGGCTCCGGTCTGATGCGTCAATTAACTTTTTTTTTTAATAGCTCCGAAACTATTTGAGATATGAAATTACTTAGCATTACAAATATGTATATATATATATATAATACAGATATTTTATCCGAAACATATTTTTATAAAATCAATAACTTTCAATCTATACGCAATTATATGAATTTATTAACTTTTTGGACATTAAAGTTTAAGTATTGCGACCGTAAAAAAAAACTAACCTGAAATGTTGATGGATGTCGACGTCTCATGACCCCCCCGAACCCTAAAAAATAGTCTTTACAATGCCGTCTGTCTGTGTGTCTATAAAAACTTAAAAATAAGGGTAGTTTACTGAAGGACGAAAAGAGAAAAATTTGGTTTTCTCAAAATCTGCTTAAACGATTTTGATTAAAATTCGTATCTAGCCGTTGATTAAGATTATAAATAAACTGGCTATTTTCATTTTCCTATGAAAATGATTTTTAGGGTACATTACAGAAGCGTTAATTTCCGTATCTCCACAACTATTGGAGAGACTAAACAACTTATCATTGCAAAATTGTAGGACTATTAGAAATAAAAAACTTTTATTTGACATATATTTTTATAAAAACAGCAGTTTCTGAGATATTTGCAAATATATTAATACAATTTTGTGAGCTTTAGTTGTAAACATATACTACTTAAGTCTTAACGCAATAATACTCCAATGCCATAGAGTAATTAAATATAAGTAAGTATCTAAAAAAAGTATGTTATTTTTCCTTAAATCTCTTAGGAGAAATGTTTGCATAGCAATGATCTATCTCCATTTTAGACTCAATAGTCAATATTTACATTTTTTATTGGTCAAAATGTATAAATGAATAATTAAATATCAATACGATGTCTTGAAGATCTGCAACACCTTATAAAATGTTAAAATTTTAACCAGAAATCGAAATTTTAATACGAAGTGTTGACCCTTGTGGAAGACATTAAACTGTTTGAAATGCTCTTAAGTTGACAAAGATGCGCCTCTTTTCTCATTGATTCTATATCATTGTATATTATTTTATGCGTGTTCTTATGTGGAGTGGTGATGGTACAATGTACATTATTCCGTTCAGAAATCTTATGAGTTTATAGAAAGAGAGAGAAAGTCTGTGCGGTGTGCCGTACCATTTATTTTAAATAGCTCCGAAACTATTTGAGATATGAAATTACTTATGCATTACAAATATGTATATATATTTATAATACAGATATTTTATCCGAAACATATTTTTATAAAACCAATAACTTTCAATATATACGCAATTATATGAATTTTTTTTAACTCTTTGGACATTAAAGTTTAAGTATTGCGACCGTAAAAAAAAAACTAACCTGAAATGTTGATGGATGTCGACGTCTCATGATCCCCCGAACCCTAAAAAATAGTCTTTGCAATGCCGTCTGTCTGTGTGTCTATAAAAACTTAAAATTAAGGGTAGTTTACTGAAGGACGAAAAGAGAAAAATTTGGTTTTCTCAAAATCTGCTTAAACGATTTTGATTAAAATTCGTATCTAGGCGTTGATTAAGATTATAAATAAACTGGCTATTTTCATTTTCCTATGAAAATGATTTTTAGGGTACATTACAGAAGCGTTAATTTCCGTATCTCCACAACTATTGGAGAGACTAAACAACTTATCATTGCAAAATTGTAGGACTATTAGAAATAAAAAACTTTTATTTGACTTTTTTTTATAAAAACAGCAGTTTCTGAGATATTTGCAAATATATTAATACAATTTTGTGAGCTTTAGTTGTAAACATATACTACTTAAGTCTTAACTTAATAATACTCCAATGCCATAGAGTAATTAAATATAAGTAAGTATCTAAAAAAAGTATGTTATTTTTCCTTAAATCTCTTAGGAGAAATGTTTGCATAGCAATGATCTATCTCCATTTTAGACTCAATAGTCAATATTTACATTTTTTATTGGTCAAAATGTATAAATGAATAATTAAATATCAATGCGATGACTTGAAGATCTGCAACAACTTTTAAAATGTTAAAATTTTAACCAGAAATCGAAATTTTAAAACGAAGTGTTGACCCTTGTGGAAGACATTAAACTGTTTGAAATGTTCTTAGGTGGACAAAGATGCGCCTCTTTTCTCATTGATTCTATATCATTGTATATTATTTTATGCGTGTTCTTATGTGGAGTGGTGATGATACAATGTACATTATTCCGTTCAGAAATCTTACGAGTTTATAGAAAGAGAGAGAAAGTCTGTGCGGTGTGCCGTACCATTTATTTATTTTCTCTCTATCTTACAGGTAGAGAAAGTATTGTGATCGTCAACAAAATCGAACTCGAGATTTTGATGAATTTTGACGTTTCATGACTTCCTGAATCCGAAAAAGTGGTTTTTGAATTTCCGTCTGTCTGTCTGTCTGTCTGTCTGTCTGTCTGTCTGTACCTCCAACTAGAGCCTAAACTATTTTACCGATTGAGCTGAAACTTGATATCTAGGGTTTTGATAGGGTTGCCCCGAGGGGTTTTTTGGAATTGGATATCTACCCCTAAAATTAAGGGTAGTTTACTGAAGGGAAAAAAGAGAAAAAGTCGATTTTCTCAAAATCGGCTCTAACGATTTTGATTAAATTTCATTTATGAACATTAATAAATATTCCAAACAAAATGGCTACTCTCAGTATTTCGGCAAAATCGCTTTAAGGGCTCCGGTCTGATGCGTAAATTAACATTTTTTATAATAGCTCCGAAACTATTTGAGATATGAAATTACTTAGCATTACAAATATGTATATATATTTTATAATACAAATATTTTATTCGAAACATATTTTTATAAAATCAATAATTTTCATTCTATACGCAATTATAAATATATTTTTAGCTTTTTGGACATTAAAGCTTAAGTATTGCGATCGTAAAAAAAACTAACCTGAAATGTTGATGGATTTCGACGTCTCATGACCCCCCGAACCCTAAAAAATAGTCTTTGCAATGCCGTATGTCTGTGTGTCTATTAAAACTTAAAATTAAGGGTAGTTTACTGAAGGGCAAAAAGAGAAAAAGTCGATTTTCTCAAAATCGGCTCCAACGATTTTGATTAAATTTCATTTATATACATTAATAAATATTCCAAACAAAATGGCTACCCTCAATATTTCGGCAAAATGGTTTTAAGGGCTCCGGTCTGATGCGTCAATTAACATTTTTTTAAATAGCTCCGAAACTATTTGAGATATGAAATTACTTAGCATTACAAATATGTATATATATTTATAATACAGATATTTTATCCGAAACATATTTTTATAAAATCAATAACTTTCAATCTATACGCAATTATATGAATTTATTAACTTTTTGGACATTAAAGTTTAAGTATTGCGACCGTAAAAAAAAACTAACCTGAAATGTTGATGGATGTCGACGTCTCATGACCCCCCGAACCCTAAAAAATAGTCTTTGCAATGCCATCTGTCTGTGTGTCTTATAAAAACTTAAAATTAAGGTAGTTTAATGAAGGGCGAAAAGAGAAAAATTTGGTTTTCTCAAAATCTGCTCAAACGATTTTGATTAAAATTCGTATCTAAGCGTTGATTAAGATTATAAATAAACTGGCTATTTTCATTTTTCTATGAAAATGATTTTTAGGGTACCTTACAGAAGCGTTAATTTCCATATCTCCACAACTATTGGAGAAACTAAATAACTTATCATAGCAAAATTGTAGGACTATTAGAAATAAAAAACTTTTATTTGACATATATTTTTATAAAAGCAACAGTTTCTGAGATATTTGTAAATATATTAATACAATTTTGTGAACTTTAGTTGTAAACATATACTACTTAAGTCTTAACGCAATAATTCTCCAATGCCATAGAGTAATTAAATATAAGTATCTAAAAAAGTATGTTATTTTTCTTTAAATCTCGTAGGAGAAATGTTTGCATAGCAATGATTTATCTCCATTTTAGACTCAATAGTCAATATTTACATTTTTTATTGGTCAAAATGTATAAATGAATAATTAAATATCAATGCGATGACTTGAAGATCTGCAACACCTTATAAAATGTTAAAACTTTAACCAGAAATCGAAATTTTAATACGAAGTGTTGACCCTTGTGGAAGACATTAAACTGTTTGAAATGATCTTAGGTGGACAAATATGCGCCTCTTTTCTCATTGATTATATATCATTGTATATTATTTTATGCGTGTTCTTATGTGGATGGTGATGATACAATGTACATTATTCTGTTCAGAAATCTTACGAGTTTATAGAAAGAGAGAGAAAGTCTGTGCGGTGCTCCGTACCATTTATTTTTCTAAATTATCTACATTAATTTTAAACACTATCAAATTATGATTTAAAATAATATAAAAATAAATGTACAGTAATCAGTGTTGACAAATGGCTAATAAGACTATAATATAATTGGAAAAATTGCCTCCTTCCCAATTGCTAACTAACATAAATGCATAACACATGACTTGTAACACGTACGTACCTTAAAACAGATATAGTAACTTTTCTTTCTGTCAGATAAGGCCCTTCATATTAAAATTGGACTGTAGAAACGTAGGTGATCAAATCCACCTCAAGGTTATATGATATTTAGAGATTTATTTCACTAAGAGGATGACCTTAAATATATAAGTTTACACAATGAAGAACAGAGCTAGCCTGTTCTAGTATAATAAGAAATGCCAATCCTATTCACCCTACTAAGCGAATGAGGGTATATCTCCATTAAATGCTACCTTTTATAATCCATACTCTATCAGTGGGAATATATGGATTACCCTAATGGGTAGTAAGACGCAATGCACAAAGAAAAAAATCTAATTTCTTTAATGTCTCTTCACTAAGCTGTTAGTCCAACGCCATCACTCTTTATGCATAATCTTTAGGTAACTAATTGTCAAGCTCAAACGTAAAAAAGAAAATATTAAAGAAAAAAATACAGAAAAGAAAAAAGTACTAAATTCATATTTTAATAAAACTGTACTATATCTATTAAATCACGTTTCAATTTTTTTTTTTCTAACCAAGGTGAGACTGCACTCGACCAATATCCGTTACAATTGACGGCGAATCCGTTATTTCCGATTGACATCTATTTCTTTTCAAAACCGCGTTCTGTCAGTTGAGTCCTGTTTTCCCCCTTTATCCCTAACCCTATTCACCTTCCCAATTCTATCCTGGACTTCTCCACCATTCATCCCCCCCCCCCTTCCATGGTCGAAAGGTTTCTACTTTTGACGAATTGATGAAGTTAGGTCACAGAGGATATATCCGACCACCTGACAAACCAGACGGCTCTCGATCAAAAAATAAATGATCAAACATTTACTTTGATCAAATTATAATATGAAAGGTCTTGTAAGGGCTGTAGATGCTTTTTTTTTTATAGCCATGCGAACTTTATAAAACCAGTATATTAATCTATTATATCAGCATTTGTAGGTCTATCCCATAAACTCAGTCGGTAACGTACCTGCCTGCTAAGCCAAGGGTCCAAGGTTCGATTCACTTCAAGACTGAAAATTTATCATTTGTAAATTTGGCGATTATTCCTTAAAACTGGATTAATTAACGGCTGGGGCTGGATGTTGTGTCTGTTTTATAATTAAGTTAATTTATAAAATACGTGATAATATAAACAGTCGGTTAATAAAGTGCACTTTATATACCAGTACCAATAAAACCAGAAAATCGTGTGTTTATTGTATATGTCAAAAAATCTACAGACCCATTTTCGTAGAAATAACATTAGGTGTATCTGATAGCTAGAAAAGTTTTTAGATATAATTTTCCATATTCACACGTCAAATCACATTTGTCAAACTGTAATATTTTTTTTTCATTTATTTGAGGTATTTAACATGCACTTTCTAAACTGATTAATTAAATCGGCACACTATATTTAAACTAACATAAATTTAGAACAGACGCAACATCCATGCCCGGTCGTTAATTCATTACTCTGAAACGTAAAATCCATATTTCACCCAAGATAGGCTTCATTTTTCAGCCATGGTAGGAATTAAACCCGGGACCCTTAGCTAACTATATAAACACGTTACCGGTTGAGCTAAGGTGTCAGCAAGTCAAACTGTCAAATTTGATTTATAAAAATAAATAGATCTACCCATAAAATAACATTAAACGTACAATAAAATATTATAAAAATTACAAAAAATGTGCATTTTATATTATGGTATTGCTTTGAACCTAGAGTCAAAGTGTAAACACTTAAGGTGAGACTGCTATCTTTCAGGTTAAGTGGAATGTACACCCACGTGGAATAATGTAAGCACTAAAATAAAATGATTAGATTTGAAAGTATTGTTAATTAAAATTGGAGGTATGACACTAATATTTTGTTATAAAAATATATACATTAAAAAATACAGTTGATTGAGTAAATTTGTTTTCACAAACGATACGGGATACCAAACCTTTTAGGAACTTTACTCCACCCACCGATACGTGGAAGATCATGGCAGTCTGCAACCCCACAGGTGTTTTGTTTCATTTTAAAAGGGATTTAATGAACCTAAGGTCCACAATAAATACATGTTATCAACTTTTGCACGTCCCTTTATACACCTTCCGGTGTTAATTCTGTTTTTGTTTGAAGATATCTTGAACCGTATTTTTATTTACGAAGGAAATTAATACATTCAATACGTTTTAAGATAAACACTAGTACAGTTTTTGGAAATCTAATTTTATTTATTATTTGAGAATAAGTTACGCTTTACGGTGTTGGAATCTGTTAGGACATTAAAAGCGGTGACGCAAAGGTTACGCTCAGTGGAATATAAGCTCACACTTCCAAGAAACATTATACCATTCCAACAAAACATTCGTAAAGGGTGGAGGTGAAATATCCGCTCACAAGTAGTGAATGTTAATATGTCACGTCAAAATTAGGTTTGGTAATATTGTTTTAGGAAAGTTAGGTTAGTTAGGACAAGCTTAGACTAGTTTATTTTAGGTTAGGTTAGGTTATGTTGGGTTAGGTTTGTTTGGATTTATATTCTAAATTTTTATCCACATATACTAGTTATTTTATTAAATCATCGGTAATGGTAGATAATACAGTTTATGTTTCATACATTCACCAAACTTCATCGGTAAATTTATAAAATCACTAGTAAATTTATGTAAATCCTATTATTTGTTAAATAAACCATTGCTTTCGGTGATTCTATACATTCACTGGCTATTTTATAAAATAACGAATCCAGCACATTCACAGTAACATATATATAACTTTTTTGTAGGTTAAATATTTGCTTGACCACAGTGAACCTTAATTAGGGTACTTAGGGACAACTAAGGGATGATTTTTTTGGCACCGCATCTTACTACCCGTTCAGGCTATACGCCTATGAACTAATTACACTAATATACTAGGTATGAGAGGTGTAATTTAGAGGATGTGCACCCACATTTGCGTGGAGAGAGCGTGGGAAACCATTTAGGAAAAACCCCTTCACTCTATCCAACTGGGATCAAACTCTGATCTCCCCCTCCTCGGCAGTCTAGTCTAACATTGAAGTGGTGCCTTAGACCTTGCGGCCACCAAGGCGGGTAGGGGGAGGGTTAAAGGGTGTCGCGAAGGTTCCGCTCAGCGAAATATCAGGTGCGCTACTTGACCGCGGTCTTCAAGGTATTTGGGAAAGCCGAGCCGGTTGAGCCCAAATTTCACAACATTCCATTTGAGTGGACATTTCACTGAGCCCACTTTTCATGCATTCTTAAAAAAAAAGGTCTCGTCTCACCAATGAGAGATATATACATTCATAAATAATATAAAAATATTGATATACGGGTTAGAAAACATAAAATAACAGTGCCTATTACTGTAAGTAAGTCTCAAAACTGAATACAATTCAAAATTTATTCATAATTACAGTTAAAACTTTCATCAAGTTTAGTTTGAAACGGAAATGCCAGAAGTATTAAAAACAATATATACGTATTTTGAAGCTCAAAAATAATAGTAGAAATACCAACTCAACCATGTCGAAATAAATCTGGTTATTGAAGTATTGTTGACTTTTTTTATTTGAACAGATTTAATATTAACGGTAAAAAACACAGCAAATACCGAACGGATATACATCGCACCGGGAAAAAAAAAGATCGTGGCTTATCGTAATCAATAAATGATGCGTTTCAAAAGTAAGCAAAAAACAAAAGCTATTTAATCAAGTTAAATTATGTTTTGAAATAATGTTATAGAATTTTATAGCGATTTACAGTTTAGATATATCTTTTTACAAAAAAAAAAGTCATTATTCATAGATCCGAGCTAGATTAACAACCCTTTCATTATTATTAAACATACAAAATTAATTTGTACCTCACATTAATTTATCACATATTGATAAAATTCATTCAAAGAACAAACACAAAGATATATTCAGAAATAAGTTGTATTTTATCCACCATAAGTATATTGATTAAATTGGTTATTTTAGTGGCATAGAACTTATGGCATTGCTAACAGAGCTTAGGTTTTTTTTACAAGCAGCCAAATTTTTCATTCAAAATATCTCCAATTTTATGTAAGGCCTAATCACAAGCCTAATTCACTTTTAACTGCAATTATTAGCAATAATCTATAATTGATTTGCAAATTTGCATATCCTACCCATACATCATTGTTGAGAAGTATTTTCCAACCTGTGGCCCTTAATGTTATTTTAAGTGGTACGCGAATTGTATTATTCTCTGTGCCAAAAGCAAAATAATTAATAATATTAATAATATTGGGTCTACAATCCTAATTTCGGTTCTGATGTGTTTCCCATTCATCTGGAGTAGCGCGCGCACTAAAGTACCCGGCTTATTAGTGTCGCCAACCCTCAACATCTGGGATAAATTACCTTTACAAGGGATATCGTTTGACTAAGATTTTTTTTAATTCAAAAGAAGTCCTTGCAATATTACAGTTAGGCCAGGGGTCGTCAACTTTCTTAGGTCCCTCTCAACTTACAAACTTACTAAAGATACCAAGGTCACCCACAGTTTTTCCACAATCCCTTTGATGATTGTTTGCTCCATACATCTCATATTTTATCCCTTAAAATCAAAAATTCTCACATCCTTCTAGAAATAATGGTTCGGCCAGACTGACAAGCGTGCGAGCGTGCGAGCGAGAGCGTGATTAGCAGATAGCTCTCTATAGTTGTTGAAGAGGAGGCTACGAATCTTGGCTGAGTGAACTGAGGGGGGTTTTAACAAGTGATTTATTGTTGTGGTTTTCTCCTCCCCTCTCCACGCTAATGGTGATTCTTATTTGTAAAGGCCTACTTTGATAATATTGAGGTATTTTAACATATCAGTTTTACATATATATGTATATAATACACATATAGGTATGGTTTATGATCTTACCAATTAAATTAGGCCGTTAGTAGCAATCTATCGATAGTAATAAAAATGTCAAAATGAGAAGTTTTCCTAGCACTCAATGAACCAACATACAATAATATTGCCTAGCGCCTGTAAACTAGAGTGTACCAGGTCGAGCGTGCGCGCTTGAAAAATAAAACCAGTTCTATCTTTCAAGCGTGCGCGCTTTGTCGGTTCAGTCTTGCCACCTCTCATTACAACCAATGTGTTCTATTTTATATTTTAGTCGCTCACGCGTTCGCTCCAGTCTGGCCGCCTCCTAAATGGTATTACACACTGGCACAAACTTTCTCATATTGTGTATAATAGATTCGAAGAAAATTTCATAAACTAGGTTTTCAATAAACTAGATTTATTCCACCAATGCTAGTAATCAATCTGAATCCATTTAAAACGGAAGGTACAGTACATATACTTGGACAAAGGGAAGATCTTTTAGCTTTGTCATATATTCAAAGTATGTATAAATTATTGTGATACACATAGAGATCTACTTTGAAATTTTCCGAAATTATATTTTATCTTTGTCATAAATTCCGTAAAAGTTATTTTGGGCATGCCCTTTCATAGATTAAACTATTAAATAATGAACTAAAATATTCCAATAAAGCCTAGTGTAACCTCAGGTATAAATATGTATATTGCTAATCTTGTCACGGCGTCATAAATGGCCAAACATATGAAAAAAGTTTCTAAAATTAGCCAGAGTCATTTGAATAATGTCTTTAACTTCTTTATTTAGTAGTGTCTCTAGAGGACGTGCAAAATTAAAAAATAAATTCAACACTAAATTAATTTCGATTTAATTCGATCTATATGAAAAGGCATTAGAAATAAAAGTGTGGATTTAAAAAATAGTATAAAATACAATAAATATATATAAGTTATATACAAATAAATCTAAAATATAATTATTTATTCAAAAAAAAAATTCCACATAAAACACCCATTTTATTTGTAAATCTATTAATAGGAGGAGTTAAGAGGAAGAAGAGGGATTGAGGGGTTTAGCAGGATGGGAAATCCGCCAGTGGATCAGTATTATATCCTTGTCATGTTGGCAGTTATTGATGTAAAGACCGCCAGGATAATTAACGTCCTTGATAAAAGTACCCATTGATACTCCAGAGTGGCAGGAATCGAACCCGGAATCACTGACCGAGTTGTATGGTGACGATAGGAGAACCATTGTTGTGATAATATAACATCTCCTGCTTGGATGTTGATGAGAAGGAGACATGGTAAGGGGTGTGTGGCGTGTTGGAGGGAGGGTAGGTATGGAAGTACTCATACTACAAGGTAATTAGTAGTCCGCCAGGCTGGTAGCACCAGCCGTTGTCATGGTAACTATGCTAGTAGCTCATGGGCACCACCATTTTGAACAAAAAATGGAGTCAGAGGCATTTTATTACCTACGAATACCCATAGTTTCGTCAGTACTCCGTAGTTGGTCATAGAAAATATGGAATATTTAAGAAAAAAAATCTTAAGCAAAGTGATATTTTAATACGCTGAACATCACAAAATAGTGATGAGGCTAATTTAAAAACTCGACCTCCTAAAATCATGAATAAAACATCTAACGGCTCATAACTAATTAATCATTTATTTGAAATATATTGAAAATTTTGACTTATGAATAAAAGTAAATAAATAAAACAAATTGCTACCTA
The DNA here is from genome assembly GCA_033556935.1 of Timema podura. Classification (NCBI taxonomy): domain Eukaryota; kingdom Metazoa; phylum Arthropoda; class Insecta; order Phasmatodea; family Timematidae; genus Timema; species Timema podura. Next base: position 50,057,236 of record JAVRXN010000004.1, on the reverse strand, counting down.
AAAATATAAATGTATGTGTAGTTGTAAATATTTAATCGTTTGGAAAGTATATATTTACACGTTAATCAATTGCAAGCTATTAAGTTATATATACAGCCAATAGTATTGGAAAAAGGTGACCTGGTGGTCTAAGGGTAAATTATCAGACTCTATGCTAGGGTCCGGTGTTCAATCCTCAGTCCCGGCACATATTTATCTGATTGCCAAACCCTTCCTTCACCTCTGACAAGACGTGTATTAATCACAACTTGTGAATTTGAGGAATGCCAGGCCTCCGCCGTGGTTCGGATTTCAAGTTAAACTGTAAGTCCTCCATTTCATCTCACATCACCCTACCATTACACATTAGCTTAAGCGTATAAACCAAACGGGTATAGTAATAGTTTTGGAAAATTGTATTATCTAGTCTTATCAATTAAAAGGGCTTTTAAAAGGAGTAATACAATTTAATAGAAATGCTTTTTGAAATTAAGGCACAGTTAGAATTAACTCTAAGGTAAGAAATTGTTTTTTTTTTTAAAGGTTCAGATTAAACTTTCCCTTTAATGTGTGACAGCCAATGGCACCTCGTTTTACAAACATCCCGTTCCCTTTTTCATTCCTCAGTTAAAGTATTGGATGGATGAAGGGTTGGGAAGGAGGATTGGTATTTTCCCAGAGGAGGGGAAGGGTGAATGATGGAGAGTTTATCAGGGTTGATTTACTGCCCTGACTGACGTCACAATATACCGTGATGTCTCGCCATCATTTGAAAGTGGCAGAGAGTGAGAGGGAGTAATAATGCCTTTGGACTGATCATGTTACGCGAGTGCTAGCGGTGTTGCGTAATTCTACTGGCGGAATATAATATATATCAGTCACTTAGAAGCACCGACGGTAAGTGACGTCATTTAAGGGTTTCACTCTTTGTGACCAAATTGTTTAACTCAATGGATTGGGTTTATTGCTCTACAGTAGCTCCATTACTTCTTTGGTGCTGACTGACAGCTCACAGCTGACTTCTGATAGTCAACATTTAGGTATATACCTAAATTTTGACTGTCAGAAGTGACAGCTGCTAAACACATGTTTTTGCAGATCATATGGTTCGGCGTAGGGATACATAATTTGGTCTGGTAACCTTTCAAAGCCGTCAGCTGTCAGTCAGCACCAAAGAAGTCATGGAGCTACTGTACGTCTTACTACATCCTCTTTTATGTGTCGAATAGATAGAATACCTACACTAAAGTTGGTGACTTGGCTGTAGAGATGAACATTTTTCGGGAAACTTTGATTCGGAAAATTTTCTGCAGTGGTGGCCTGTGGTGGAGGGGTTAAATTGTAGAGGTGGCACCTAGAGCCTATTATACTTTAAAATATAGTGTGTTAAGAGACGAATGGGTTATAAGAAGGGGGAGGGGGTGCGGTGGGGTAACGAGGTTGGGGGAGAGGTAGATAGGAATCACGGAAGATAGAGGTGGAGACAAATGTCGGGCTGACCTTAAAATTATTTTAGTTAACTTATTGATGATAAAAAATTTAAGTATGGGACATAGGGGCTTACAGAAGCTCGCATTCATTTGTTTCTTTATGACTTTTTTTTAGCACCACGTCTTACTACCCATTTGGGTTATACGCCTATGTACTAATAACGGTAATGGATTAGGGATGAGTAGGGTTGAATTTAAAGGAATTGCATCCGCATTGAATGGAAATCCATTTGGAAAAACCGCCCTCAGTGCACCTGACCGGGATAAAACATCAATCACTCCGTCATCGGCAGTCTAGTCTATTGCGAGAGTAGCGCGTTAGACCGTGAGGTCACTGAAGCTCGTTTGATGATGTTTCTGGTGTTAGCGCCCTGAGGAGAAATTGATCTTTTATGAACGTTGATATTTGGGATATCTATATCTCGATTACATTAGTTCCATTTATTCAGTTGAAATTATTTTACAGAAATAGTAATTGAAAATGTTACGTTTTGGAAAGTTTTCCAGAAAAAATATAAAGAAAATTTTCCAAAACGGAAAACTTTCTGTCTCACATCTCTACTAGGCTGGCTGGTCTGAAAATTGAGACAGAAACTGCACAAACAAACAATACATAATTATGTTTTATTATTAAGATGAATAGTTTTAAAATAGGACTAGTTCTATACTTTTAGAAGAGGAAATCTTCAAAATTATCAATAATATTTAATCTTGCAATCAGTGTGAGATCTTCAAAGTACATCTACGACATGGTTATTTGTGTTCAGATCATCTTAAAACATATAAAATAATTGGAAAATGTAAATGGTAAGAATAAAAACATTAAGGCAAAAACTACCCTAAAGCTCTTAGAAGTAATGTTGAAAGAGAAGTAATTTATAGTCAACACACGATCACTGAAATAATCAATTCTGAGTGTGTTTAATTGTTGAAATGGCGTCATCTCGTTTGTATTGTGACTTTATATGTAGCCCTAGTCGACAAACATAGCAATACCTTCTGTCAGAACCCAGCATCCGACCAATGCTTTGATAGGACCGTTAGTAGTCACCACGTGCGTTCCACCCGGATCGATCATGACGTCATAAAACTCCCCCCTTACCTCTCTTCAGTTCGCGCAGCCCTGTTCTTCTCTCTCGACTGTACCAACCTCCCTGAAACAACTTTCCAGGCAGTAGTGGCATATTGCTTTTGTTTTTGTATGTCGCACGTGTTAACTTTTTGGATCACAAAAGGGGTTTAATTAATTTACAACTGCTGGTGTTTCTATTCCCCCCCCCCCCTCACTCTTTAATCTTTCTCTTGTACATAATTCTACCTAACAGTTTCTAATTTCCTAGCATGAGGTTTTTCCCCAATGGTTTAAATTAAAAAAAAAAAAATGAAAGATATACTTTATTTTATTTTTTTGTTAAGGAAAAATTAGAGAATGGTTGAATAAAAGCTAGATTCAACACTTTTATCTCAAATATTTTTACTGTAATCACGTCTGAATAGTACATACTTTAAAGGAGAAAGTTTTTTTTTATAAGAACGAAATACTTTATTTTTGCATGAATATGTATGAATGTTTTTTTACATCAGCAATGCGATTTTCACTATACTAAACTAATATCAGACATTTATTTTTCAATTACTTATGGTAGAAATTTAAAGAGTGCTTAACTTTAAGCAAGCATAACAAAATATTACTTGTTTGAAAAACAACATTGATAATTTTAAACGAATTGTATTTTATTGTTGATATAATTTAAAATTATAGCAATGAATATGTTGAAAGCAGTGGTGCAGGAACTAGGGGGTATGGGGGTGGGGAGTAAATTTTACCCCCACCAAAAAATTTAGGGGGATAAAAAGTATCATTTTACCCCCCCTCCCCAAAATAATATAGCAAAACTTTTAGAGTAGTGTAAACATCTTATTGAGACAAATAAACGTCTGAACATTTATGTTATTTATATTTAGCACCGCGTCTTACTACCCGTTCGGGTTATACGCTTAAGTACTAATTACGCTAATGGATTAGAATTTGGAGGTTGAATTAAGAGGAAGTGAACCCGCATTTGCGTGAGGGGAGAGTGGAAAACCATTTAGAAAAACCACCCCCAGTTCACCCGACCGAGATTCGAACCTCGATCTCCCCGTCCTCGGCGGTCGAGCTTAACACGACTAGCGCGTTAGCCAACTACGCCACCGAGGCGGGTACATTTATGTTCTTTGTTAAATTGTGATGCTCTTTTTTTCCATATGTTTAGCGACTATGTATATAATTTGTTTTTACATAACTTATGATTGTTCTTAGGAAAATATTGCATTCTATGTAATGCGTTCGTTTGTGAGCTGAGTTTATGGGGCGCTTTGGAATACGCTAGTATATAATATAGCCAAATTGCTAGGATATTTCATTCACTAAAACCATGCGAAAAATCTTTAATAAGATACATATAAAACCATTCATATCAAGAATATATATTAACATATAATATACTCGCGTATAGATTTACAATTTAGTGAAGGTGGCCATTTTGCTTAAGGAAGCTTTGAATGTGTATACATGTGTATGTTTTAGTAGTATTCAACTTTTTAAGACGAGTAGACAAAAAAAAACTTTTGAGATCCATAAAAACATATTTCCCCCAGAATACTTTTTTATGATTTTCAAAATGTTTCCGTATTTACAGTGGACCTTTATTCGCTCACATTCACTGGTGCCAAATCCTACTTCAACAAAATACAGCTTCCACATAGACTACTAAAGAAAGCAGGCTGTCAAAATTGCAATACCTATATTTATCGCGACTATAGCAGCATCTTCTATTCAAATGACAGACAAAAAATACTAAATGTATTCTTTACGAGGGTTATAAACAATATACCTGGCCTACCTGACATTTAGGGCGTATTGAAATTGCAGAAATACCGAACATTTAAGCCATTTCCCATCAGTTTACGAATCATAAAAATGGAGTTATGGATCGGCCCGGGTATATAAATGATGCGTAAATGTTATAAAGGGTTTGTTAGATGGCTTCGGGAAAATAATGTGTGAAAAAGCATTCAATTATAAATAAGGTAGCTTATAGTGTGTAGTAAATGAGGTTAAGGTGAAGTATTGGTATGTAAAGAAAAAGCGAAAAATATTCTAGCTCATATCTTTAAATTTATTTTTATTATTACGTAGAGTACATCACGTCTTATATTCTTATCCTAATTTTTATATTTATTGGATTATTAGGGAAAACTTATATGAAATGTAGCCACATTAGTATTAAAGTAGACCATTCTTTTGTGGCAACATCTTCTGCATCTTCTGTGAACCCAGCCAGATTTTGAGCCTCAGTCTCACCGTCATTGGCAAACTAGACAAGACGAGACAGGCTTTTTCAACCACGTGATCACAGATGAAGGTTTTAAAATATTTAATACTATAGCAGTCCTGACCAAAAACCTGATCTGCTTCGCCCTGATTCGCTAATAGAATGGCCAATGGAGTCACTCTCACTACAGACTAAACCATTGATGATGGTGAGATCGGAGTTGGAATAATTCCTATCGGATTTACAGTAGGTGTTATTTAAAAAATAAATCTACCTTTTCTCCACGCAAATACGGGTACACTTCCTCTTAATTAAAATTTCTTTTATCCCTAACACACTAGCGCAATCATTTAGGTAATGTAGCTATGTCACAAGATCGACAACTTAGCTCATTCGGTAGAGTGTCGGTCTACTGAGCTTAGGGTCCCGGGTTCGGTTACCAGCATGGCCGAAAATTCATCATTAGTGAAATGTGCGTTTACACTTTCACATTTATGAATTGACGAGCGGGGACTGGATGTTGTGTCTGTCCTAGTCTTAAGTTATATTATAAGGCATGTGAAGCTACGACAGACCTAGCAAGCCGGTAGTGGAAAATATATGGCTTGAATAAAAAACTGACCACAGGCTGGAGACAGTAATGGAGGGAAAGTAAAAATATGTCGTAGTATCTTTATTTTCACCACGTTTCCGTTCGTGTTATAATATAATAATATTAAAATAATATAATTAATAATTAGTACAAATGCGCATAACCTGAATTGAGAATTGGTGAAACTAAATAATTTGTGTCATAAATAAGTACGCTAACTAAATTACTAAAGTCAGAAGGCAAACATAGCCTTTAACTAATATTTATACTTCGACTTACAAATAACATCGGCTACACAGCACCATCATAATAATGTCAAGAGTAGCAAAACTTCCGACTATGAGAGAAAGTGCCCCAAATTTGAACTCGCAAGGAAGGAAGATACGTCAAACAAATATTGACACAAGAGTGATGAGGTTTCTTGGGTTAAAGGGAACACTTCTAACTATATCTGACGTTTATAACCCCAACCACCCTTCTACTCTATTTTCCTAATTTTCCTACAACAAGCTATCCAAACAGTCAACCCACAACAACCAAACTTAATTTACACAGAAACTTAAACTCAACGAAAACTGCTACGGTGTAAATTTCCAGGTAAGTTAACTGTTATTAATTAAAGGAGGAAAGCATACTCAATTTACTCATCCACCGTAGAAAGTTTCCTTTCCCCCAAATGTAGGGTGCGGAAACTAGAGCCTTGAGATGGAATAGTTAGACATCTCCGTCGGGAGTGCGTCTGACTAATGAGATGAGTCTCGGGCTCGATTCCTGGCTTGTATGAAAGATTTATAAATTCGAAATTATGAGCTTTATATTTCTAACAATGACAACTTTATTAACATGAAACTGGTAACAATGCATGTTCAAGTGTTTAATCAGTTTGTAAATTAAGTACATAGGAAAGGAGGGAGGGAATTTAGAAAGCCATATTACAAATATTTTCTGGGACAAACACTTCAAAATCTAAAACCCCATAAAGTCCAACCAAATAACTTTATTAAAGTTAGTTTAATTATGACCAAAAAGCCTCTTTATAATAATCTAAAATGAATTAGAAAGGTTTCACGATTGTCTAACAGATGGTAACACTAACTATACTTAAGTTCAAATTGAAATTTCTCCCTTTTCTCCTTGTAACCTTCAAATACTATGCGAGAATAATCTGCTTGATTATAAGAAGGAAGTTAACATGTAATATATAACATGTAATATACATGTTATATATATACATGTATATATATGTAATATATATATATAACATGTATATACATGTTATATATATATATACATGTATATATAACATGTATATACATGTTAATATATATATAACATGTATATACATGTATACATGTGTATATAAGTTTAAGAAATGGGGCTCAGTGTATTATGTATGTTTCAACATGAAATAAAATTTAAAATATCTTAAGATTTTCATAAATTATGTATGAGTGTGATATGAAGAAAAAAGTTTAAAGATTTATTATTTTAAAAGTTAATCTCACAAGGAATTAGATCAATGTCAAAATTATTAGTCCAAGTCTTGAATATGTATAATATAAAAAATAATGTTTACATATACATATATATAGGCTGACTATATAACCTTACACATCAAACGTTTACAAATATAAACATTTACAGGCCTACGTTTTATTTTAAAAAAAATGAATGCAGACAAAATAATGCAATCATAAAGAGAGCCAAAGTTAAAACTTGGTTTATTATTGTAGTAAAGGGGTCGTCGTTAGAGTATGAACAATAAAAGTGTACAACTCTATCGTTTCCCTTTAAGTATGTGTAACTTACTTCACTTTTGAAAGTTTATTCCTGAATACATTTAGCCTTGTTTTACCAAGCGAACAAACAGTCCGAACTATTAAAAAAAAGTACATTCCACTTTAAAGGGATGATGCCATGAATAACATTATGTGGTTTGTAAATGTCCTTCGTACTAAACTTTGACATTTCTAGTTTTTCAAGCGCTAGTCCTATTTCTCCTGTCATATACAGTGACATTTTCATAGGTAAAACGGTTAAAATAAAATAAAAACTATTTTACTGTCAATATTTATGACGTTTTACTCTATTATCAGAGTTATTTCATAGGTATTGACAATATATGTCATTAATGACATCTGAAAACCCCATGACTTGACGTATGAATACGTGAGAGTAGATCCAGTAGCTTTTCTATCTTTCTATGTAGATTGACTGTATCTATTCATTGCCTTGCTAACGTGTACATTTATTAGGCCTGTATACAAATCTATTTGTTATTGTGAAAATTTCGAGATTCTATTAAAAATTTCTCATTGAAGATAATATATAAGGTAGAGTGGATCAAACCCGCAACAATGGGAGCACGCACTAAGGCGTCAGTCTCAAATGTTCTGTAGTTTAAATAGCAGCCAGTTATTCTTAGGTGTTCAGCTACCAAATTGTTTCCCACTCTTCCAAACGTAGATGTGGGTAAATTTTTCTCTGCATAAATTATTTCTCCTTCTTGTCCCATTAATATTGACGTGCAAACAAACCGGACGGGTTGTAAGAAGTGGAGAACACAAAATTAAATATAGGTATCGAGAAACTATACAACATTCTTGAAAACAAAAAGGGCATTTCAATGAAACTTTAAATTCAATATAATATCAATACTAAATAAACTTAAACGTAGAAACTTAAAACGTAGGAGTCAATAAACTACTTTATGAGAGGTATCTAAATGTAGAATCAATATTTATTTATATATAAAATCATATTTAAATGTGTATCCTTTTAATTTAAAATATTGGTCTATTACGATTACAACATTGGCGTACTTTATAAATAATTTTAATATTTGGAAAAAAAAAGGAAAATACAAGACGATGATCCTATTTCTATAATACTGTATATGTTAGAATTTTTTTTATTGTAATAGTAAGGAAACGTAATTGTAAATAAATTTGTATTGTTATCAAATAACTAATTGCTTAATTGCCTCTTTCGTATGAATTGGTTTAGAAACGTTCCGAATTTACATATTAACAAAATCTTAGAACCGCTACTTACTACTTCGCTTTGTCTACAAAATTATTATTTTTGGTAAATTATCTGAGCAAGTGTGATTAACATATTTTGAGTAAAAATAAGCGCTTATCCATCTATCGTAAATAAAAAGCAGATAGAAAAACTATTTTTATTTAAATAAACTATTATAATAATTATTATAAGAGAATTCAACATGAATGAAAAAAGCAAACTTTCACGTTCAAATTATCTTTCAACACTTTAGTATCTGAGCATAATATTATATAGCGCTACAATTTTTTTTACCATAAAATTAGGTTGTCATCAAAATATATATTAATATTCAGAAAAGAGGCATTATAAATTTATAACACATTTCAGAATAAATTTACACTTCAACCTATGAATTTTTTAATCACGTTTCCGTCAGAAGCAAAATGAATAGTCAGACCACATATGATTTAGCAAACATATTTATGCAAGTATTTTGTTTTCAGTAAATGGAATTCCTGCCCACTTTAATTTACCATAAAGCATATTAAAAAATGTTGTTCTTGTTTAAAATTTAACCAACGTCCTATTATATATTCTATGGTTTTATAATAGCCCATCCCAAACTATTTTAAATGCCGATGAACGCACTCAGCCATTCGTTTCTGTGAAAGTGGTTATAATAATTATCTCTAAGTGTAACAAATTTGTATTTAATCGAGAGTTCCAATAGCCTTTCTGAGTCATAAATGTTCGTATGACTAGCTACGTAATTAGAATATATGTATAATAATATTTAATCCAGGCTGTAAAATCAAATTTATCTCTAAGTATTTGCTATTTTACCTTTTAAAATCAGTTATAATTTGAAAGTTTGATAAAATGAATAGCTACTTATGTTATATCTACTGAACTGAATTTAATATCTTAAACTAACATTTGGGGTTATTTTTAAGCCTATTTTCATTATGGAATTTATTTATTCATACCACTTCATAATATATGGAACTATTTCTTCAATAAAAAGGCATTTTTCCAGGAACACAGAATTAATTTTTTTCTAAATTACATGGAGCGGTCAGCACTGACTCTAATTGTCACTGTTGCGGGGTGTTAATTTACCCTTCAGACTGACCCCACATACACCATTTGAGGACCTTAAGTTACCTATTTTCCTTACCTATTTCTTCCCGCGGGAGAAAACCTTCCGCGAGCCGAATAAGCACTCTCGCGGAGGTTTAGGGAAACAACGAGCATCCAAACGACGTCCCTGATTTTTGACGTGGTGTCGATAAACATTTTAGTTCTTTGTTTATTCTGATTATCATGATAGTTTTATTATGGTGGATAGAGCGTCACGCGCATTAAAATAAACTTATTTTTATTAAGAGACAATAAAAATTTGAGGAAAATACCAGAATAACCTCGGTTTCACTATGCCTTCCGTGTCTAACCTGGCATCACCCATCATTCGCAACCCCTGAATTGGAAGAGGTAAGATATTTTGCTTTAAATAGTATTTAGTTAGTCCACTGTTTTTTATTTTAGCCTTTCGTATCGTTTGATAACTGTATCAAACAAATTATCCCTGATCAATTTTAAACTAAAAGACGGATGCTTAGAAGGTTATTGCGTTTTAAATTAGGTTAAAAGCAGTTTAATTATTTCTAAATGATGTACTAACTCACTAAAGGTTTATTGACGAGATTGCGGATGATTGGTTAAGCTCTTATACTGTAGTTTTTTTTCTGGTGACAGGGAAGTCGAGGTTCGATTCAGACTGGTTTACTATGAGTCCGTGGCGTGTCGTGAAGTGTTGCCCGGGTAAGCAGCATTAGTTTAAACTGTACCTGTGAATTGTTCACACCCATCAGGGGAACTCTTATTAATCAGATATCAAGAGGAATGTAGAGCGGAGCATATGAATGATTGGTCAAATAGGGCCCAAGTGGGTGATAAAATATCAGAGGTGCAGTTTTAACAAGGTCTGCTTCCCTTGCAACACTTCACGACACGCCACTGCTATGAGTGGTATTTTGTAAATGGTTTCTCAATCTTCTTCCATGGAGATATGGTTACATTTCCTATCAATTCTACCATCCTCATGATTATCTCATCAGTATAATTAAACGTTCGGATAAGCTGGATGTGTAGTAAGACGTGAGAAAAAAAAACCTGTCAGCCTAGTATTAAAATAAAATTTGAACTTATTGTTACATTATTTATATCACATTGGCAATAAGATATTTGTAGTAATGAGCTCCTGATTCACGAACTCTATTGACCAAAAATACTTCATGGCTTCAGTCCAAAATCTAGCCAAACCGACCAAATGGCCGCCGTCTCTTGGCGATGATAGTATCCACTTTTGCGGATAGAGGGTATCATGTGATCAGTTCAGTTTTCTAGACCAGAGCTGCTATTTTTTCGTTCAATTATCTCCTCATTTGTCCTCACGAGATTGAGTTGACCCCGTTCTAGACCCACTGCTTCAAAGACAAATCTGGAAGCGCCAGAGATCGAAGCCAGGACCTCTGGATCTGTATTCAGGAACTCTGGCCACTAGACCACATAGAAGAACTCTATTGACCAATGTTAAAATAACTCCTAATAATTTTAAAACAACTATTAATCAAGTTGTGCACAAAACTCAATTTCCCTTATAAACTTACCGAAAAACCTTTGGTAGTTCATCCTTTCCAAATATGCAATCACCCATGAATCAATCTTCTCTCTCCAAAAACATTTCTATCTCGATATTTTTCTCTCTCTCTCGTGGTTATTTTCACTCAGCTAAATCTCTGCTTCGACCGCGTTATGAACCATCTTCAAAGTCTCCCTATTTTCAGTCACCATATTGGATGTCTTTCCCATAGAGACTTCCATCCTCTATTCTTCCTCCCGTTGTCTTGATCCTTTGACCTCTTTTATCCTCCTCTTCTTTATTTGATATCATATTATCTCTCTCTCTTTTACTTTTCCCTCCATTTATCCCTGGTGTATTATGAACCGGGAAAGATCGTTCCGAGAAAGTGAAATTGACCACCTTTCAGTATTTCCATATTTCATGTCCGCTCCAAGAGCTTGATTTGGTTAAGATGTTGGGATCTTAAAATGATATTGAATATTAAGTTTGGAACCAGCAGGTATTTTAAATAATATTATAATGTTGTTATTCGCTACAGTTCGCTTGCGGGATCACACCATAAGTTTTTTTTTAATTATTCTAAGTTTGTGAAACATTATAAACCCTCCATATAATCAAGCAAATCACGAAAAAACCTTTCGCTATTTTTTTACGAATTCCACTTTCAATCGGGGTTGTACTAATTTAATTACATTAATTAAAAAGTGGTCTAGTTGTCAAATTCCTGACTTCAGATTCAAAGGTCCCGGTTCGATCCCGGTGTTTACAGATTTTTATATGTAACAGTGGCTCTGAAACAGGATCAATTCAGCCTCGTGCATATAAATTATAGTCTACTTGAACGAAAAAGTAGTGTCTTCGGTCTGGGAAACTAGATTAATGGATCAGAGGGTTCGTTACACTGAATAAATTGACACCCTCTTTAGGCCAAAGTTGGGATTATCGGTCATCTCCAACAGGTGGTGGCCGCTCGGTCATTATGGCTCGATTATGGTTGACGCCATGGAGTTTTTGAAAAGTGATTAGGAGGATAGAATTCATAGGCATTATATTCGAAATCAGTGTAAGGAGAGTGATCAAAAATTTAATAAAAAAAACCCCACCGTCCACCTGGCTGGGATTCAAACTCTAATCTCATCAGTCACTGATAAACCATATTATACAAGCTATTTGTTTAATTCAGCCTTTTGGGTCTTGAGCGTTTCCTTATGGCGTAAATTCGCCAATAACTTATTTGCAGGCCTAATAGTGCGATTTGTATATGGACAAAACAGAGTTCACAATAGTTTTTTTAATATTACACAAAAAATCTTAACTTTAAACAATTAAGCATTAAGTACTGTTAGCTACTGTTAGACAGTTTAAAATATCTATTTTAAATTAATTTCAAATGATTACTTTGATTACTATTTACTCTCGGTTAGCCATAAAATTTACCTACACATGGTTCTGGTGTTGATAGCAATAGGGCGACTGATTTCTGATTCGTGATAAAATATATATTATATATTGTAACAATTTTTGATTACTGAAGCATTATATATAGCACCAGATAAAAAAAAATTGCCCTAAAGGGAACCGATTCTTGATTAAATGAGCCTTGCATTTAATGGCAATTTAGAATAAAATAGGTCTTATATAAAATTAAACTTTGTATGTACCTTTAATATGCCTTATAAAGTAGGACAATTCTAGATTAAATAGATTTTACACATAGTCTAATGTATATAATTTTTTATCACCGCATCTTACAACCGGATTAGGATATAAGTGTATATGATAATTAGTCTAATGGGGTATGGCCGAAGAAAGAATAATTTTAGAGGTAATCTATCCACATTTGTGTGGAAGGGAGTAGGAAAACCTTTAAGAAAAAACACCCTCAGTAGACCCAACCAGGACTCCAATCCCAATCTCTCCATCATCAGCAGGCCAGTCTAACATGAGAGTGACGCCTTAGACTATTCGGCCACTGTATTTGTATTTTTTAAACATACAATTCCAATGAAAATTGCCCTGTACATGTAAGAATACACAGAATAGAACCTCGGCCACTTAGGCCAGAAGTGGTAACAGCTTCTTACCGACTGTTTACTTTGATCACAGTCATCTTGTTTGGAACCCTTGTTGCCGCACCTGCTTCGCCCTCCCTCTTTCCAAAAACCTACCGTACGTTATTTCTAGAAACGAGCTGATGAATTACCTGTGGAGTATCCCGACATTATCCTGGTAGCCAGATAATTATAGAGGAGAAGACAGGATTAATATCCGTCGTTGGGAGGAAGAACCGTACAAAGCGCGGAATCGTTGTTTTATAGGTAGAGACAATAAATTGGGTTTCGTTTTAACGTGAAAAAGAAGCGCAATTAGGCACGGAAATCAAATATTATGTGCCTTAAGATGGGATGGGAGGGGATGCGAGAAAAGGCAGGTGTATTTGCAGTTTTTACGACTTTTTTTAATTCAAAATAAAAAATATATCTCCAGTAAAAACATAGAGTTTAATTTTCTTCACATTGTGGTATAAACAGTTGTTGAATATCTGTCATGAGGCTGTACTGGAATTTAATGACAACTTTTTCTCTTCATTTAAAAAGTAAAATATTTTGAATACATTTAAAGAAAATTACTTCCAGTGAGTATTTAAACCCTGATCTTTCCCATAACTATCAAATTAGTCTAAAAGATCTTGAAGATTTGTCCATGGGGCCCGCCGATGTAGGTAATATATTAATACCATCATTATTATTAAATATGTTGCTGGCTTATTGTGAGCATACTCATATTTAGGGAGCTGCTTATTGTGACTACAATAAGGATAAGGACGTCACCTAGTAGAGGGGAAAATCTTCTCAGTATTCTATATTTCTTATAGGAATGGCAGTTCTGAAACATCAAAATAACCTAAATATTTTTTCTTGTATGCCTGTTAAAAATGTATTTTTAGCACCATCTCCTACTACCCGTTCAGGCTTTAGGCATAAGTACATATATAAGCTATATATAGAGGAAGTGTACCTGCATTTGCGTGGAGATAAAGTGAAAATATATATTTTTTTTAAACCACCATCAGTACATCCGACCGAGATTTGAACCTCGATCTCCCCGTCATCGTCAGTCTAGTCTAAAGTGAAGGTAGCGTCCTAGACCATGCGGCTACTAAAGCGGATTGTTACAAATTAATTTGGTTTGAAGTCCGTTTGACTAGTTGTTCCAAATATTTACTTTGATCTCGGAAGTTAGATATTTATTGTGAACCGTCTTTGAAAACGAACTAATCTCACCTTTAAAAAAAATTGCTTAACTATCAAATCTAAACTATAACTTTTTTTTTATTTAGCACCACGTTCGGGTTATGCGCTTAAGTACTAATTACACTAATGGATTAGGAATTGGGAAGGTTGAACTTAGAGGAAGTGAACCCGCGTTTGCGTGGAGAGAGAGTGGAAAACCATTTAGGAAAAACCACCCCCAGTTCACCCGACCGAGATTCAAACCTCGATCTCCCCGTCCTCGGTGGTCTGGCTCAACACGACTGGCGCGTTAGCCAACTACGCCACCGAGGCGGGTTAAACTATAATAATTTTAATATTATCACCTTGTGAATAACTCTAGATTTATGAATGCTTTCAATAAGTTTAAGTGCTCTGTTAGGTGGTCCCTTGAGGTGAATAAAATTCCTACATTGGTCCCTTTTATACTAGTTTTAAACAAATTGATTTTCGAATCAACAAATATAGGATTTAAAAAAATTCAAATTAATGGTCAAATGCGCCGCTTAGTTGGCTCTACTCCAAGACATGATTTTAACGACTCCGCCCCTTTGGAACAACTCAAGGACCACTTCGTGTAGAGGTGAGGACACAAATACTGAGAATACTATGCATGTCCTGTGGCGTGAAGTGTGTTTTGTTGTATCTTGCCTTGAGTTTATACAGGGTGTATTTTAATCAGGGTCAAATGCTCTAGAGGCGTATTCCCATTGACCAAACACTAAGGAAAGTTCATTTATACATGAATCTAGAAACTCTCAGTTTTAGAGTTATTAAAGGTTTTCCTCAAAATCGGATTAGTCGTGGTGTTTCCAGTGAACGGCATGCTCAAGCATTACATTTGAGCCCAATTAGTTTTTATATCTGGTGACATTTTAATTCCATTGTTTGCTCAACTCCTGTGCCTGATGTTGAGCTTATAAATAGCACCTCAAAAAATTTTAACAGAGTACGACAAAACAAAAAACGCAGTCTCAGAGGATGTCTCGAAGCAGGATGCCATTTTGAACAAAATGTTCTGTATTGTTGTGTTTTTGTTTGTTTCAATTGAATTTTGCCTTGTTTAATTACATTACTTCTTCTGTTGGATCACTTATTAGTTGAACTATAAAATTCCTCATAGCTCATAAACTGGGCATGTTGATACGAAATGTTCATAATTTTGGTGTATGGGGATTCCCGTGGAATATTTGACACAAATTAAAATACACCCTGTATATTTTATCTCTGGAAGGTGCTCGAGTATGTATCCACTCTTATTAACGCTTTAATTTTTGTTTGTCAGGAATCCATTTTTACTCTCTTGATTAGAAAACTTTTATTCTATAAGAGAATAAATCACTAGCTACTAACTACTAGCACTAAACCTGTATTTAATATTTACCCAAAATGTATTATTATAGTAAATAGTAGATTGTCATGAAAATCTAGATATTTATTTTTGAGTACTATCACATTATTTCTCATCATTTCATATTTATGAAAAGTAAAAATAGTGTACGCATTAGAAGGGAAGAAAACATATCAAATATGAGGACCTATTAATTAAATCAATCAATAAAGAAGTTTGCAAGGCCATATAACTAAATATTGTAGAACATAAATACCTTAAAACTAATTCAGTACTTTAGTTAGTATCATTTGCCAATAGTAGGTACAGACCTAGTGAACACATTATTAAAGTCAAGTTTAAGTATACAGTACTATTTGCTTCGTTTAACATTCATGATAATTTGATCCAGCATTGATTTTAAAATTGGCAATGTAGATTAATAATATTACTTTTTTTTAATTATTTAGAAATATAACATATTAGTTTTTTAAATAATAAAATAATATAAAGATACAATATGTCATTGCAATATACCAGTCTCAGTCTTCACTTTAAATTGAAACGTTTTTTGTTTGTTCTTTTTATACTTTTTATTTAAGTAATACTTCCAAACCCTTTTGCATAAAATATTTTATTATTTGATTTTAAATAACAAAATTATTTGAAACGTTATTGAAAATGATAGACCGTTTGAAATGGGATCTAAGTAAACATGAATACAAATACTTAAATAAAAAAAACTTTTTACAAATCACATCAATCAATTTATTCAAGGGAGGGGAATCCATACTAAATAATGGTATTGTAGTTATTTAGTTTTGTGTCTAACATTTCTCTATAAAATACAATTTTTCAATGAGAGGGAGGGAAGAATGTATTGAATGACAAATGATGTATAGGTCATTAAAATGTTTGTAAGTCCCCACAATCTTAGCAAAATATCGTCTTCATTTTAATGATGGGACGAGTTTCTTTATATAAACATAGACTTTTGTCCTCAGCTGGGGCCTAAGGGCTTCACCCTTTTTTTTGTTCCATTTAAAAGAAGTTTAGTCGAATTATACTATGTAAGGGTTCTCTTTCAAAGCTCTCTTGAAACTATTCGCCCTCGAATCCGAAGTATACCGAGAAGGGTTGAACCGAGCCAGTTGTGTTCTATTATAAAAGGGGTAATAGAAAAAGATTTATTTTCCTTTTGTGGTTTTCTCCTCATTGTTTAAAGTTATCTAGCTATCTTTTTTTTTTGTTGCACTGCGTCTTATTTTCTTCCAGGTTATTAAACTAATATGGTGGGGACGAGTAAGAATTGAGAGGAATTGCACCACCAATTACTTGGAGGTGGAGTGGGTAAGCCTTTGGGGGGGAGGAGATAACCTTAATACAACAAGCCTTGATTAGAGAGTGGCTCTGGCCTAACTAGATGAGCTTGACATTAGTATGTGTGCCATATCTTGATGTACAATGTTTTGACTCTAACATTTTAAAAGGATTAAATTGTACTTGTAGATGTGTACTAGGAAAGGCATTTTTCCATAATTTATAAAATAGGGAAACAAATAACCACTAAGAAGAATTTATTGGATATTAAATTTTTGAAAAATTAATAAACTTTTTTTTTCAGTAATATTAGAAAGATTCTACAAACAAAAAATACAATTTCTATATAAGTATGGAAAATAATTGTTTATTAATATTTGTTTGTGGGCTAATGGGACACATACAAGTGTTATATCTTTTGGTGAGTTTATTTTCTAGTGAGCGATCATCGTAACACATCGGCCTCAATTGGACTGGTTACATTTGGCCATATCGACAGTCTGTTGGTTAGTTAATAGGATTTGCTCGAAGGGCCATTGCAGCACCTTTGAGGCATTATAAATATTTTCAAATTTAAAGTTGCTTAAACTGAAAAAAAAAAATACACGGAGAAGATTGTAAGCCCTATAATTGTATCTATAAAACTGTTCAATTTAAATGAAACATTGAAAATCAGTTTTATATCGGAAACTATTTTATCGTTGATATAGGCCTATACCCTATTTTTTATTTTTAAAAAACCGGGCATATAAATATCAACATAATTTAACTATCAGTATTATACTATATGAATGCGCACTGTCAGTTTTTAAAATTCTCTCTAAGTTAACTTTATAGCAAATAAAACATAAAATGAAGCCCATCTGATTAAACGTGTCCTTAGGCACTCAATAACACCCTTGACCGTTCTGTTGAAATGTAGTCCTTCCCTCACCATCCTCCTGAGGTTCATTGAGTAACCACTTAACGTTCTGAGAACATTACCCAAACTATGTGATTTGTTTTTCAATTTAAATAATATTTTAATTAATTTTAGATTACGTTAAGGTATCTCATCTACTACATAATTTAGACCAGGGATTTTAAACCTGGGGTACGTGCACCCCATATCAAGGGGTAGGCAAAATTTAAACGTATATATACATTTTTTATAAACATTTAATAATCAAGCCCATATTTAGGCTAAAACACAAGAATAAACAACTTAAATACTTTTGATCTGGGAGCGCCAGTTTTATTTTAGATGTAGATTATAGAATATGTATAACTTGCATTATTCACCAACAGCTTTGGGGGTGTACAGTTGAAGAGAAACTGTATCTGGGGGTACGTGAAAAAAAAAAAAAAAAGGAAGTATTTATACCACTGATTTAGAGGAATGGCTTTATTTTTCTTAAACTCTCGGAGTAATTTCACATTCGACATAGCTGAAAATATTTCACTGGCTGGGGTCAGCCAGAGGGTTGCTTCATAGCTGCTTCATGCCTGCTTCATGCCGAGCAACGAGATACACTTTTATCTCCAGGGATATCCTCGTTTTAAACCGAGAGTATAGAGGTGGATAAAAAAATACTATTGAAGGCGAAAGGAATATTACAGCTCAATGGTAGGAAGAAGCTTCTATTTTAGAACTGGCTCTATCTTTTTTTTCTTCTCTTTCATTTTCACTCGTTCCTATGGATCTCTTGAAGTTCTTTTTTTTTTTTCCTTCCTGTTGTACCTCGGGCCCTTGAAGAGGCTGACGGGAGTTATAATGATGTGAAGCTTCTTTCTGCCACACAAAACACTTGAAACGCGACAAAGCACGAAATTGCAAAAGAAGAAGGTGACGTGCATTTTAAAAACCAACTAAATCCATGTTCAGAGGGAGGTCAGTAGTCAATTTTAACAACCTTGGATTAAAAAATAAAATAATTAATATACAGTATAACTTCATTAGTCTGACATTTCAGATAATACCAACACCATTTTCGTAAATTGGGAATTGTAAGGGTGTGGGGGGGGATTTGAGCTATATTATAAAAACTCAAAATCAAAAGAGAGTTGTGAGAATGTTACAAAAAATATTTAATTTAAAGTTTAGTCAATATAATAGGTTTTTTTTTAACTAAAATGATTAAAGTACTTGTAAAAAGATATAGTTAAAATTTACAGTACATATGTACACATATCACGTGTTATACAACAGATATATGACTGTACGATGCGAAATGATAAATGGACACGTGTTAAAACAATATTTAAAAAAAATAACAATAGTGTATAGCTATAATTATTATTCGATAAAACAAAATCTGGATTACATAGCTTCCTAAATATATTATTTTCAATAAATTTCATCTCTAGACCCTACACACGCGTTAAAATCTCACAATAATTTTAACTCATGTATCTTGAAGAAAGAAGTATTATGACCGACAAAAATATCGAAATCGAGATTTTGTTAAATGTCAACGTTTTACGACCCCCTGAAACCGAAAAGGGGTATTTCTTGATGCCGTCCCTTTGTCTATTTGTCTGTTTATTTCTCGGACAAGTGCCGAAACTATTTTATCGATCGAGTTAAGACTAGGTAACTTGAGATTTCATAAGGTCCCCCTGAGGATCTTTTGGAATTAGACCTGAATTTTGGATTTAAACTTAAAGTTTACTGAAGGGCAAAAATAGATAAAATCGATTCTCTCAAAACCCACTTAAACGATTTGGGTTAGATTTTGTATCAAAGCTTTGTTTAAGATTAGAAAAAAATTAAATAAAGGCAGCTCTCATTTTCTGGTAAAAATGACTTAAAGCGTACTTTAGAAAAGCGAAAATTTCCAATTTAAATTTTATTTCCGCAACAATTTTAGATAGGAAATAACATGTAATTGAATGTTCTAGTTCTATATAAATTAAAATATTTTAATTAGAAATATATTTTTAAAAAACAGATAGTTTCTGCGTTATAAACAAACACATGTATTTTAACTGAAGCTCTTTGAAATATGGAATTGAGTGTTATGCTCTTTGGTGGACAAAGATGTTCCTCTTTCCTCAATGTTTCCTTAACAGTCAAGTCTTTATTAATTAAATAATGCTCTTTTGTTTAGTGTCAATGTAACAATTACCTGTACAAGATTTTGGTTTCGCAAATCAAGCGTTCTTTTTAAATCGTTTGACATCTTAACTCATTCGGTAACCTGTTTGTATACTAAACTAAGGGACCCGGGTCAGATTCCCGGTATGGCCGAAACATTTATAATTTGTTATGTGTGTTACGCCTTACATAGTGATTAATTAACGGCTGGGACCTGGATGTTGTGTCTGTTCTAGATTTAAGTTAGTTTATAAGTCATGTGGTGGTGTGATCAGTCAGTTCAGAAAGTGCACGTTAAATACCCCAACTAAATGGAAAAAAAAAGAAATTATCTTTATTTTAAGATAAAAGAGGGAGAAGGTCTGTAAAGTAATCCGTACCATTTATTTGTATAAATGTACAACTTAATGACTAAAAGAAAAACATATTAACAATGGTAATCCCATTTTGGCTTTTGCCGCTATGTGATGGGAGGGAAACATTGTTAGTTATTAGTTCAAATCATTTCAAAACAAGGTTCATAGAAATATCAGGTGCGTGAAATTATAACTATTCTGATATCTAAACTGCTTTAGGATCCACGGGGTGGGTAGGCTGGGGAGCATAGTTGCCACATAGCGGGAGTTCGTGCGTTACTACTGTGCAAGCATATTCAGAGACTGTGGGGAAATCTGGCAACGTGCATCGGTTGCTATGACAATTACCCCTCATGGATTGGTCGAGCATGTAATAAGCCTCCACTCCCCACTCCGGCTGCGCTAACCCACGGCCGTTTTTAGTTATAGGCTGGAATACTAAAGTTTGGCAACACTGCGCTGAGGCGGTCAACAACACAGCCACGTGCAGTATTGCTGATTGGTTCAGTTTGTTTTACTGTTCGGGATGTTTGTTTCTCGTGTAATTTACTTGATTTGAACATTTTGCATGGTTCATGCTTATAATACATTATGTTTTGAGTCATAATATAGCAAAACATACAATATTTTTTTTTTATTTATTTATTTAGCACCGCGTCTTACTACCCGTTCGGGTTATACGCTTAAGTACTAATTACACTAATTGATTAGGAATTGGGAAGGTTGAATTTAGAGGAAGATAACCCGCATTTGCGTGGAGGGAGAGTGGAAAACCATTTAGGAAAAACCACCCCCAGTTCACCCGACCGAGATTCGAACCTCGATCTCCCCGTCCTCGGCGGTCTGGCTCAACACGACTGGCGCGTTAGCCAACTACGCCACCGAGGCGGGTAAAACATACAATAGATGAACATTTTATGTATATGATTAGTGATATGCAGCTAATAGCTGAAATGATTCCAGAATCCTCAGTTTTGTAGTTTTGTGGTTATGCTTACTACAAACTATCTGCTCGTTTGGAATGCAGTTGTTATCTTGATTAGTTGGACATGATACAGTTGCTAACTATTTACATGATCCTACCAGAGGAAGACTAACTGGTCCATCAACAATCGGTTTGAGGATTGGAATTATTGGACATATGATAATGAAGATTTTAATAAAAGAAACGTCCTTAAATAGGTTTCTTCAACACCAAAATCAGAATCATTTTTTCCTGTGCATCCTATTCAGTGACCGCATGGTCTAAGGCGCTACTCTCACAGTAGACTAGACTGCAGAATTCGGGGAAATCGAGGTTTGAATCTTGGTCGGCTGTAGCCTACTGAATGTAAATTTCTAAAATTGTTTTCCACTCTCCCTTCAAACAAATGCGGGTACACTTCCTATAAAAATACCTCATTCTTAAAATTACTAGCGTAATTAGTAGGCTCCTCCATCACCTGGACATGGGAATTGAACCTAGGACCTCTGAATTAGTGCACAATGTATACTCTTTATAGACCTCGAGCCTTTTGTAAGCTCTATTATAATATTCTAATCATGTTTATGAACGGTACTTAATTCTTACCTAGAAAATTTATTTTAAAATTATTATTTACATGTTTATTTGTTGTATTTTTTTCAACACTTTGAAGTATTTTTGTTTGATGATATACTTAAAACATGTTTAGATTAACTGTCAGTATCGTTCATATGGACTCATCAGTGTTTAAATAAAGAAAACAGTGAATATTCACACAATTCTCCGTAAGAACCAGCAGATCGCCAGGCCCCATGACGTCACTACAAGCGGAGTTGCCACATTTAACACTCTGTCCTGTAACTAAAGACGTCCATGGCTGACCTCAATCCTAAAGCAGTTTAAAACACAGTATAGGTCAGACATTTGTCTATAATTAGTTTACATGAAAACATTAATCGATTGTTTTTCACAAATTACAATAAAAGGAATGTTTAGAAAAGCGAAAAAAAAAAAAAACTATGGATGAAGTGCTTTGAAATAGTTATCCGCTTAACCGCACAGTTTCCACTGGATAATTTAGCTCCCCTTAGCCCCAGCTATTGAAGTGGACCACATAAAACGAGAGGTTCGATCTAGTTCTCCTGATAGAGTTGGGACTGGTTTTGATAACGGTGAATGACTCATTCAATTGGTTCACCGTATAATGGTATCTATAGAGTCATTTGATACCTTCACCAATGAACGTTTTTTAAATTAAATACTACCGATAATATTGGTTTTTGTTTCTTTCACATCTTAATAAAAAAACTACATACACACTGCTTACCTTGAATATTACACTATGGTGTAGCTTTTAAGATATGATCATAGTGTAGTCCATCAAGGTAAGACTTTCGTCTCTAAAACTAAATAGAGTTTATATTTTAAATCTAGTTTAAATTGTCTTAAGGTGTAAATAATAGTTTAATTATATGTTTATGTAGCACCGCGTCTTACTACATATTCGGATTACACGCTTAAGTACTAATCACGCTAATGGGTTAGGAATTGGGAATGTTGAATATAGAGGAAGTGAACCCACATTTGCGTTGAAGGTGAGTGGAAAACTATTTAGGAAAAACCACCCCCACTCCACCCGGGCGAGATTAGAACCTCGATCTCCCCGTCCTGGGAAGTCTAGCTCAACATAAAACTAGGACGTTATTGAACTACGCCACAGAGGTGGGTTTAATTTTTATTTCTTCTCCCTTGCAGGCATACAGAATGCTATGTTGAAGTTTAAATCCAAGCTGGTTGAATAGAGGTTTTTTTTACTTAAATGTTTTCCATTTCTTTTTCAAATAAATTCCTGAACTTTTAATTTGTATTCTACCTTCCTTGCACCTACTTCCATAGTGTATAAATAAGGATAGTCCTAATGGGTTGTAAGACTAGAACTTAGATTTTAAGGAGTGAGTTAACAATACCCATTAACCTCTTTTAGCTTAGAAACTGATAGATAAGGTCAGCATACTTAACCGAGACACCAAAAACTTAGGCGTTAAGTTATATTTATGGAATATTTTGAAATCCCCTGGAGAACCGTGCAATTTTTTTGGCTTTACTATACTAACGAGAAATCTAGTCGAGATTGGTTGGTGGTCAATTTGTATTCCCACTATCTGGAAGTGTCAAAAGTATATATTATGGTTTGAATATTTAGTCTGAAATAGGTTCTACTTTGGGAGCAATTACAAAATATTGTTTTATAAATTAATTTTTGAATATGAGCTCAAAGATTTCTGTTTTTCTTTAAGTGCCAATTATAAAAATCTTACTTGCATAAAATTTTAATTATCTTTTATATATGTTACATTAAAAAAAGGAATTTAATTTATACTTTCATTTGATAAACTCTATATAGTATGTTCAAATATTGATATAAATTTGTAAACAAATATTTTAGAGATTTTTTTAGTTCGAAAAATAATTAAAAAAATTTTTTTTTTAAATTCAACCAAAGTAATCAATATTTTTTTAAATAGTAACTAAATTTTTGTTCTCCTTTTTGGTATCAAACGTTATTAATATTATTCTTTTTTGATCTTTGAACAACTCAAAAAAGTGGCCCAAAGGATGTAAAACTTATAGACAAGGAGTATTTAATTTAACTCGATGTATTTAATTTGGTTGATAAAACTTAACTAAGTGATAAAAAGAAGACTTATTCTAAATATTAACCTATGTCTATATTTATTAATAAAATTAAATAATTCCAATTTTTTTTTTTTTTAGAAAAATTAACTTTCAAATTTCATCTCACACCCAACTTAAAGTTTCTAACCACGCACAAGCTTAGCATTTGACACTTTTGAGATTAATTCAGAAGACAGAAAGAACATTTCGGTTAAATACGTTCTATCAAATTTGTGTTTGGAAATTGTAAAGAAGATCTGTTTATATGTTTAACAAAAGCTTGGAATGACAGAGAGGGATGCGGCTTGGAACAGTGAGAGAAGTTCAAAGCTGGCTGACGCAAGATATGGATCAATACAGCTTTAAAGCTGCACGCTTTCTACAAATTTAACATGGCTCTCACTTGCGAATAAAATTATTTGCAAACAAACTTTTTTTTTTGTATGTGTACACATATTACTTTCATCCATGCTATCCCCATGTTCACACTTCAAAGGTAGAATTGAGGAAGGTAGAATTTTGAAGAGATGTACCAGTGGAAGGCCATTGAGTAAACATTTTAAAAAATCCCTCAATACACCCAACCGGGACTTGAACCCCAGTTACTCCATCATTGACAATTGACGATAGTGATACTTTAGACCAGACATATCTAACTAACGGCCCGTGGACCACATGCGGCTCAATAATAATTGCCTTTATGTTGTCAGCTGATCTTATTATGAACCATCATGCAATGCGATCCTATTATCTATATATAAAGGTCTAAGAAATACAACATTTGGGAATATGTTATTTTTTAATTTGGCCTTATTGTGGAAATTCTGTCAGGTGAGAATGGGGCAACAAATCGGTACTTTTTCTTCGACATAGATAAATTCCAAATACGTATATTAACAGCTTTTGTTTTCTTATATGAAATTAAACCAAGCACACCTGAGATTTTGCTTTACTTAAGGCCTACATATGTTTATCAAAAATTATAAAAATTACTATGGTATAACATTTAAAGCCTAACATTAATACCACTATCACAAATTTCAAAAAATTTTAGCAATATAATTACCACTGTAGCAACATTAAGATCTTTTTGCAAATAAAGGTTTTTACATTATTGTCAAAAATTAAAGGTTTTAGTCCAAATATTACAATCTCATCAAAGTACTCGTAACTTAACTGATCGTAAAGTCTAACAGATCGTTAAACTTGGCGTTGTGTTTTACAATACTATTTTTATGCGCTATTTAAACTATCAAAAGTTGCCTTATATTAGTTTTTATCGTTAACCTTCTTAAACTGCTAGATTTGTTTCAAGGATTTGACTAGCTTAATTTAATCAGAGAGAATATAAGCAATTTATAAGAACGTCTATGGAACTGTTTTGAAAATAAACAAGGCAAGCCTTAGTTGGTCGATCATTTATAAAGTCACGTCTTTGTAAAGTTATCTGCTACTTTTTATAGTTTTTTTGTTGTTGTTAAATTTACTGTTGAAAATAATATCGGTCTTCGAAATTTTGGGACCCTTAGAACGTGTAACTTTATCTTCAAAGTCTTCATCATCATACAATAAATTACCCATTCTAGAAGATAAATAAATATATCCTTACTTAATAGTAACATTAATTGCCATGAAAAAAAATATGGCGGAATATATAAAGTTGTTAATGCGAACGTTATGTTTACGAACAGGAATGTAGACCTCGCGTTAACTTTACGAGCACTTTTACGTGGACATTAACGCTGACAGATGATTGTAAATTCAAAATTAGTGGCTGTTATCATTTATCATTGTGTTACGATTAGAATAACGGGCCCTTTTTTTCCACTTTGTAATAATTATATACTAAACTGGAATTCTTTTTACCTAAAATGGTTTATAATATTTTTAAATGAGTCATCCTCAGTAATTTTAATTCTCAATAAGGCCCATATTCTCAAACGTGTTTGAGACGCCTACCTTAGATCACTCAAACACTGAAATGAGTTATATATTTAATTAATATCGTGTAACACATATCATTGAGCACGTGTAATAAACGATATACTAGTCTGGTCTTGTTTGTTGATGATAAGAAGGCTGAGGTGACCTGGTGGTCTAGGGGTAAGGTGTCAGACTTATGTGCTGAGGGTCCGGGGTTCAATCCTCGGTCCCAGCACATATTTATCTGATTGCCAAACCCTTCCTTCACCTCTGACAAGACATGTATTAATCACAACTTGTGAATGTGTGGAATGCCAGGCCTCCACCGTGGTTCGGATTCCACGTTAAACTGTAGGTCCTCCATTTCATCTCACAATCACCCTACCATTACACATTAGCGTAAGTGCGTATAACCCGAACGGTTAGTAAGACACGGTGCTAATAATAATAATAATAATAATGATAAGAAGGTTGAGATTAAAATTCCGGTAGGTTTCATTGAGCGCTATTCTCTCTTAGTAATTTTCCATTACACCTCCACAAAAATCCGGGTACATTTCTTATAAAGTACACCTTTCTCATCTCTACCCCCTTAAATATCAAGAAATGAGGCTTACCTGGACAGATAGTAAGACGTGCTACAAACAAAACTAAGTACTTTTACCATCCAAACCTTTCTTCTTTTAGCACCACGTCTTACTACCCGCTCGGATTATATGACTATGTACTAATTACGCTAGTGGTTTTTGGGATTAGGAAGGTTATATTCAAGGAAGTGTACCCGAATTTGCGTGAAGGGAGAGTGGGAAACCATTTTGGAAAAACTACCCTCAGTACAGCAGATCGAGATTTGAACCGCGAACTCCCGTCTTCGGCAGTTTAGCCTATTACAAGAGTAGCGCGTTAGACCATGCGACCACCGAAGCGGTACCTCTTAAACTCAATCTTTTTATTATTTTTATTATTTATTTAGTACCGCGTCTTACTACCCGTTCGGGTTATACGCTTAAGTACTAATTACGCTATTGGGTTAGGAATTGGGAAGGTTGAATAGAGGAAGTTAACCCGCATTTGCGTGGAGGGAGAGTGGAAAACCACCCCAGTTCACCTGACCGAGATTCGAACCTCGATCTCCTCGTCCTCGGCAGTTGGGCTCAACACGACTAGCGCGTTAGCCAACTACGCCACCGAGGCGGGTTAAACTCAATCGTCCTTAAGGCGAATATATTATAAAGAGTTTACAAATCTGACCTCTATGGCTTCGTAAACGTAAACACGGTGGAATATAATTAATTCATGTGTATTACAAAGTGATGCGTGATGGTTATAGAGCCAACATCGGATCGTTGCTAGTAAACGAATCAAATTCAATAAAGTGAAAAGTGACAACCTGGACATGGGAATCAAACCGGGGACCTTTGGCTTTGCACGCCAATATTCTGCCACAGATCCAGCCGGGCTCGTCTCGTATCCAGGGAGATCTCTCACTCGTTGGTGTGTATTGACATTTACGTGATTACAATTATTTACAGTCTGTGTTAATTGACATTCGCTTTAATTACAATCTTGTATCATATACTTGACCACTCAACAGCGCTATCGAGTCTCAGATGGCTGTTGTTCTGATAGCTCGCGATACGATTGGTCATTCATAATTATGTAGCCGATAATTAGACACGTCCATCACAGACTTAGCCTTAAACTATAAGTGAAGAATTACCCTGAGCGTGGGTCAAATCCTGAATAGATCATTGGTACGGTAAATCAAAGGTCCTCACTGTGCCCAGGTGTCATTTTATCAAATAATTTAAATTAATGTTATTGTGTTCTCCTCCATATGGATATTCACGCAATAACCAATTATTTCAACCTGTATATGGATTATTAACAATATTATTTTGGCTAAAATACAACATTAAATTTAACCAAAATGCTCAGCTAATTTCCTAAAATTTACCTTTAATAATATTTTTGTTAATTAATTGAAATATATTTATTAAGTGTAAATAGCCGAAGCTATATTAATGGTAGTTGGTTCAGTTAGATATCATTCTGAAAATTGAAAAATGACACCTGGCGTTATCCGATGGCTTGTGATATTAAAAATCACATAATTGTAGCTGACGATTTCTGCTTTGTCCATCATAGACTCTGCCTTAAAATATGAGTGAAGAATGACCGTGGGCACGGGACGAATCCTGGATAGCTCAGTGGTTAGAGCATTGGCGTACTAAGCCAAAGATCCCGGGTTCGATTCCCGTGTCCAGGTGTCATTTTTCAATTCTCAGAATGAAATATATTTGCTAACACAACTTATCGTATATGTAGATGACAGTGTTTACTAAGTTTGGGCTAGTTAAGTTAAACTAAAGTTTTTAAAAATAAATGTTTTAAACTAATTCACACAAATTGTAATTGTAATTAAATTATAACTTCTCGTATGATTTTCATAAAAAAAAAGTCCACCATTCAGAATTTAAAGTTGTTACTTAATGCATTTTTATTAGAGATGGTACGCTCGAATCCTATGGTATTCAAGAAATTCGAGATTCTCGAATCTCGCAACAACAAAAAAACTTGAATCTAAATACATAGGCTTTAGATTGAACTCAAAATGCAATTTTTCAGGAATTACATAGATTCATATAATTAGAAAAAAAGATAATGACAATCTAGCTTCATTTATGTAAGAAATAAAATAACCAAATCACCAACTTTTTTATAATATAAATTCTTTTACTGAAAAATATATATTGTTTAATCTTTACTTTGGTCTTGAAACGTAATAGAAAAGACAAATAAAAAGAATAGAAATGTTCAGTGGTGCAAACCTTCTAAAATTTCAGTATGTTTTCCTTTTTAAAATATAGGCTTACTTTTAAATTTTTTGACAAACTAAAAATTTACTTTTGAGGATTCGAGAATTCAAATTTGATTCGAGATTCAAAAGAAAATTTTGGATTTTGATTAGAGATTCGGATCCAATAAATATAGGATCTGACCCATCTTTAATTTTTATATTAAAACACAAAATATGAGACCTTATTCGTTTGTTTTAGCACCACGTCTTACCACCCATTCGGGTTATACGCATATATACTAACTACGCTAATGTTTTAGGGATTAGGAAGAGTCAGTTTAGAGGAAGTATACCAGATTTGGAATGGAGGGTGAGTGGAAAACTTTTTTTAAAAAAACACCATCAGTTCACCCAACTGAGATTCAAACCACGATCTCCTCATCTAGGTCAGTCTAATCTAACACGAGAGTAGCACCTTGTGCCATGTGGCCACCTAATCGGGTTTGAGGCATTATTATTTGACAGTTCTTTGATTAATATTTTTAATGGCAATTTCGATTGGAAACCAAATAGGAATGAATTAATTTTATTACAACGAAAGTGTGTTTTAAGTAAAGTTAAAACTTACTAAAATAGTTTTTTTTTCAATTTTAACTTAAAATTTAATACCATTTTCTATTTATTTTAAAAGTTTTTTTTTACAATTTCAATCTAGTACTATTTTATTTTTTATCTCGATGAATGTATTCGAACACCGATCACTATTCAACTCACACCAATGAGTACGCCGACAAAAACTTTGGGATCGATTGGTCCGTTTTACCGATGAAGGACCCGCATCAGTGGCATAGTTAGCTAACGCGCTAGTTTCGCGTTAAGCTAGAATGCTGAGGACGGGGAGATCAAGGTTTCGAATCTCGGTCGGGTGAACTGGGGTGGTTTTTCTTAAATAGCTTTCCAATTTCCATCCACGTAAATGCGAGTTCACTTCCTCTATATCCAACCTTTCCAATCACTAGCCCATTGGCGTAATTAGTACTTGGTCGTTTAACTAGAACGGGTAGTAAGAGGTGGCGCTAAGTATTAAAGTATAAGTGACGAAGGGGAGGTAAAATGCTTGATCATGGTCCATTGTACCAAGGTGGCTTTACTTTAATGTACTACCACTCTTTTTCCATGAAGATTTAGGTAAGTTTCCTATAGCCTCAATCTTTCTCATTCCTTCACTTTTAAGGCCCAAACACCGACACCGTATCCGTAGATCCTTAGTCCGTATCTGTGATATTTAAGAAATTATTTTCACGTCTACACAGTCCGGATCCTTAATCACGTGACCGTGCCAACCAATGAGATAATCTCAGATCTCGTCCAATAAAATTATTCGGAAGAACACGCGCCAAGAAGTCAGTTGATCAAATAAAACAACTTTAAAAAAAAAAAAAAAAAGTTGTCATATTGTTGAAATGTAGGAAATGTACACTTACAATAAATATATTTATAAAACAATTTGAACTATCAAATGTATTAGTATTTCGTTTTGTTTGAAAATGCAAAATAAATAAATATACTAGTAACCTGAATGTAAGCAAAGCTATCATGATGCTTTTATGTCAATGCTCGCGCACATATTCACTTAACTTTGACTCGTAGTCCGTATGGAATAGTCCTTAGAAAGTACAAATTGACAAACTACTATGGAGTACAGACCTGGATAAGGATACTGATCATCTATTTGGTATCTGATACTGTTGCATCAATTTCCTACGGACTATGAACAATGAAGAACGGACGAACGGAGTCTGTAGATTGGGCATTAACCTGAATTTACAAATATTGAGAAAGGAAAACAAAAATATATGGATTCAACTAGCGTTAATATATGAATAATAGACAGAAATACCTGAGCTACCCCTGGCAATGCTTTGCTTTGCTTCAAACAAACAGAAAAAAAACCTCTTCATTCTATTTTTTCTGGCCCAGTTTTTAATTAATTAAAAATGTGTAGTCAAAATGGTAGAATTCCGGCAT
The DNA here is from genome assembly GCA_033556935.1 of Timema podura. Classification (NCBI taxonomy): domain Eukaryota; kingdom Metazoa; phylum Arthropoda; class Insecta; order Phasmatodea; family Timematidae; genus Timema; species Timema podura. The sequence continues at coordinate 50,026,463 of JAVRXN010000004.1, read as the reverse complement.
CAAGGTGTATATGTTCGTGCACATGAGCTACTAATATTAAAATTTCAGCCCTCTACGTGCGGTAGATATGACGTAATGCTCATGACAAACACTTCATTTTATTAATAAATGAATAGAAGCATTTTGGCATTACCTAGTGGTGAACCAAGGACTCTCTACAGGGACACACCAGCTACCTAAGCTACTTATGTAGAAAATAAATAAAGTAATCTCAAACGATTAATCTCCCAGTCAGAAAATACCACCAATTTTAAAACACACAACACCTCTTCATTGAACACCAAAAACCTTGAATAGAATCCCATTCTCCAGTGGTTATTCCAAGGAGCCACGTTCTAACCTTCCATTTTCCAAGTTTTCCCAAATGTAAAAGCCACTAGCTTGCCCTACTGAACAATGATAACACCCCTTTAATTGTACTCTGGCGTCGTAAATTTACCCTTTACACCCCTCTACCCTAATCTCCCCCTTCTCTTCTCTTCTTCATGTGGGGAAGGAAAGGAAAAGAAAGAAAGAAAATAAAAAGATCCAGTCGTGAAGTCATTAGACATTTCTCTATTGTTCTAACATTTCTCTGGCAAGCGTCCAAAACGCCAGGGGCTCGAAAAGGGGTTGCGTTGCTCCAATCTTTTATATCTCTTATGACCAGGAGGATGTTTCGTTAACTGCATCCCGGCATGGATAGGATACGATGGCGCATGCGCGTATCATGAAATGGGAATGTTACAACTCCCCTGATCTCTATAATCTCTTATGGCTAGGAGGATATTTCGTTGACTGCATCCCTGGCATGGGTGGGACACCAAGGTGCTTGTGCGTATCTTCAATTGGCAACATCACAGGGGTGTTGGTTATATAATAGTTCAATATTTCAGAAAGGGACTATTTGAAAGAATGGGATCGTTTCCTCCAGATAAAGTTGAATAGTTATAAAGAGAAACTTTTAGTTCATATTTATTTTTTCCATCAGAGTCTCACTCGCCGTTTGGGCTACACGCATATGATATAAACTACTCTGATAAAATTTAAACGAGGAGGGTAAAAGGTGAAGGAAACATAGATATATTTGCGTGGAAGGAGAGTGGTGAACCATATAGGGGAAAAAAACCGGCCTTCATACATCCATCCGTGATTTGAACCCTGACCTCTCCATCAGTGGCAGACCACCCCAAATGAGCTTGAAATTTAGATTTCATGCCCATCAGCGTGAGTTTAGTTAAGATAATAAAAATTCGTTGTCAAAATTGACAAAAAAAATTCTTATTACAGCTGTGTTTACCAAACATGTAAAGCTTGTGGCAACATTCATGAATACGTGTAACTCGCGGGCCTTTTGATGCACCAGAATACACTGCGGCCCAATTATTATTATTTTTATAAACGTTGAGAGTAGTTTTAAAAATATCTACCCGCATTAGATATTGACTGTGTCCCTCAAGATGGGAGTGTAAAGAACGCGATAAAAGGCCAGTGTTTTTGCAGTTTTTATAGCAAAATATGTTTTTGGCCAAAACAAATAAAATATTTCTTCAGTAGAAACATAGGGTTTAGTTTTATTCACATGGTAGTATCAAAAGTTGTTGAATATATTTCATGATCATAGTGATATTAGAGGACAACGTTTTTAAATGAAAATCTAAAAAGTGGTCATTCAATTCCGGGACACGTTCGACAGATTTTAAAGAAATTTTGAGGTCCCTATGAGAAGAAAATTAAACTTAATGTTTCTACTAAAGAATTATTTGGTCTATTTTGATCGAAAAAAGTTTTGATATAAAAAATGCAAAATAACAAACAAACTGGCCTTGGAGTAGTGTTTTCTATAATCCTACCATGAGGTGGGATTTTAAGGATTACGAGTTAATGGAAGTATTTTGGCAGTTTAGATAAAGTAAAATAATATGAAATATAACCATTTATTTCTCCAGTAAAAATACGGAGGAGTTTATTTCTTCACATTTTAATCTCAACCTTTCTTGGATCTCCGGCAAGGGTGTCCTAGAATTTCTAAGATAACTTTTTCTCCTCGTTTAAATGGTTTCTTATCAATGTTTTCTACTGGAGAAATATATTTTGTGTTTTGGCTAAGACAAAAGTTTATGGGGTTAAACCCCATGGGTAAATTTATTAGTACATAAGTTATCATTGTTAGTTTTAGTTTTATCTCAACCCAATAAGGGGTGTACAATCTTTGGAATTATCCTTACATGTTCAAGGATAACTTTTAGTTTGATGCTCAGCGCTGCGTCGCCAGTGAGAGTGATATCTGATAGTTCTTAATAAATTTTAACTTTTAATTTGATCATTTTTTGAATAAAGAGCATTATGAAAATTGCATAAATATTGCCCCTTTCCTCACGTTCCCTTTTATCCCACCGTTAAATGATTAATTAACAGCAAACAATAATAGTTAAGTGTATTTTCTTGAGCTGGCGTGGTTGCTAATTTGGTTTAACCACCCATACAAACATTACACTATGTATCGTGAAGTAATTTTAGACACATCGGAGGGATATTACATGAAATTATAGTGTTTGGCTTTGACACAGAAGGTCGAGGCTCAATTCAGACAGCTTGCAACCTCTCTCTCTATCTTCTATCTCTCTTAGATTCAATTCCCCACTAAGCTTGGTGTTAGTTGCTTCGATGTGTAGCCATAGCAAAGGAATCCTCTGCCATGTTCGGTGCAGTCTACGATGACGCTTTGTGGAGAACAATTTGTGTCAGTAACAATCTTCCCCCTCCCCTCTTCCTCCATCATCACTACCCACCAGACCTCTCTCCCTCCTCCCCACATTATTCTATCATAGAGGAACAAGGTTCCAAGGAGCTAATTTCTACTTGAACTATTATTAGTCTAAAGTGGGTATACTAATGATGAATATTGTTTAGTAGCTTAAAGTATTTATTTGATTTGGTGTTACACTGTCCAAGTCCAAACATAGTATAATCATAACAAATTATATAACCTTTTAATTTTTTTAAATATTAAGAGCTTAAAATTAATAACGTAGCTATTAGTTTTTAATTTTAGAACTGTTTCAACTCCGAGTTATTATCTTAATTGTTAAAAAAAAAGTTGAACACTTTTAAAACGTATTTGATATTTTACTAATATCCTTATATAGTACTATTTCAATATAAAATTTGGTTAAAATCTAATGAGTTATTTTTCAAAGCTTTAAATGTATTGTAATTTTTTTTTTATTATAAATTTGTCTCTCCTCGTAATGACTGTACAGCCCAAACGCGGTAATAAAAAAAATCGTTAGGCTATTTTTAGAGTATCAGAAACTAATCAAACTATTATAGAATTTTTAAATTTTCAATTTTCTTGGCCACATGAACAAAGTAATATTACATCATTGATTGATATCTTACGTGAATACTATGAGTGTAATGACTTTTATTCAAGCTTAATTGAATAAATATGGTTTGCCAAAATTAAATCTTGACAAGGCTTAAACTGGTTAGACTTCATATCATATTAATAGTAAATGAAATTAGATTAAATACATACTTTAGATGTCCATTTAATATTCACTACAAAATTAATTTACTTTCGGTACATTTAATTTTATTGAAATCGTAAATAATCATTCCTGTTTGGAAATTTTTTTAACAAATAAAATTCCTTTAACCTGGTTAATAAAGCAACAATACACTAAAAATCAAATAATATATTAAATAAATTGTATCTTAATACCGAATTTGGTTAAAATTATACGATTCATTTTTTATTTCCAAAATTGGGAAAACTTTGACCTGGTTATAGGGGTTTCAGAAAATGAGCTATTTTAAATTAAGTATGTTTTTAGAAATATATATATGTATACTAATTTACTTTTGAATAGTATTTTTACTTTTTTTTATAGGTCTACTGTTTTTCTAGGCCTATGTAAAATGTTAAGATATTTCTAAAAAATTGATTTTTATATTTAAAAAAGCTTAGTTTAATGTAATAACATTTTAATTGGTTTACTTCTCATAGTGTTATGCTGATTTTTATCATTGTATCTAATCACTTTATGTTATTTTGACAGAGACGAGCAAGTTCGATTTGTCCATTTTTCTTTAGCTTACTAAATAGGTGATCTTAATATGGTGGGTCGAATGACGATATAAAAACAAAGTTGTCCTGGTGGGCATTTACCTGTGTTCCAAGTATGGTAGTGATCAATTAATTGATTAAAAGGTTATTAGACACATACAGAATTATGTGTTCGACACGTTAATTCTTTTTTCTTTTCATACAAGAATAAAAACACTATTTATACATATATATCAATGATACATTTTAAAATAAGATTTCTATTTTTACTCGATAATGGAATATTCTTTCCAATAATATTTTAAGTTTCATAGATGATTTATTATTCAGAACACATTAATCCACTTTCAAGGGTTAAAGAAATAAATTTTTAATTTGAGAAAACTAGAGCCTAGATTAATTATTTTTAAATTAATAGAGAATGTTTTCGATTTTTCAAATATCATATTTTGATACCAAATTTATCAATTGAAATCAATATTTTGTGTATCAAATATATATTTGACATCTTCTTATAAACAATCATGTAATTTACTTCTTCTGATTGTATGGTGTGCCAATTAACTAAATATATATAAACATTGAATGTAGCAATTTTCACCGAGTTAACTTAATTAATTTAGTAATTAAAGACACAGAAACAAATTAAATATCAACTACTATCATCTTTCCTGTTCCACAAAGAATAAATTACCAATACACATTTGGGTTTAGGTATGTTTTTTTAATTTACTTCTCTAAAATTATATTAGCCTATCCCTATGCTCATACAATGTGCTGATAAATGGAATAGGCCAATCATATTTATGATATCCTAGTCTGGACGAGATTATATAATGATGAGTTACATACCCTGTACTAATCACAAAACATGGTGGGCAGGACATGCAGCGTGAATGGGAGATTCTAGGGTCATGTTTAGAGAACTGACTGTCAAACCCAAAGTAAAGAGACCGTTGAGAAGGCCCAGACGCAGATGGGAGAATAAAGAATGGACCTGAGTGAGATGTGGTGTAATGAGGTGGAATGGATAGATAGGGATAGGCGGCGTACTTTGGTAAGTTCGGCAACGAACTATCGAGTCATTAATGCCATAGAGTAAGTAAGTCTGCTACGTATTTGGTTACATTTATCATAATATGTTCTAATACATTTAGGACTCTTAAAAATAGGAGTAACCAATCAATCACAATAAACCACCTTACGAACGTTTTATAATCTAAGAGTTGATAGACCCCTCTTCGGTGGTAGTATGGTCTAAGGCAGCGTTTCCCAAAAGGTGTTCCGCGGAACCCTGGGGTTCCGTGGAAGGGTCAAAGGGGTTCCGAGTGCTGTCTGAGAATTAACTAAAACGTTCGTAGAAAACAGTCATAACATAGCCGTGCCGCTGTAAGTATATCTAGTATCAAACAGCGTGGGCGGAGCGGGGTGGCGGGGCGGTGCACCTGTCGAGACAGCCTAATTTTAGTGCTATTATAAGTAAATATGTGAAAAAATTTCATTCTTAACATTAAATAGTTACTTTTTTTTGTACGATAAATGTTTTATAATACTTATAATATTAATTTTTTATTTAATTATTCTTTCTTTTCATGTCAAACATGAAAATATTCAAACTACAGTACAAGGTACAATCACTTTTGTTATTATCAAAATGGGGTTCCGCCAAAAAAAGTATGATCAATTAGGGTTCCGTGGCAAAAAAAAATTGGAAACCTCTGGTCTAAGGTGTCACTCACGCAATAGACTGGACTGCCGATGACTGGAAGATTTATGTTTGAAACCTGGTGAGATGTACTAAGGGTGGTTTTTACTTAATGATTTTTCACTCTTTCTCCTCGAAAATACGGGTACAGTTCTTTTAAATTTAATCCTTATCGTCCTTTAATTATTAGCCTAATTATTACATATTCTTATAGCCTGAATGGGTGCTAGGACGCATCGTTAAAAAAATATTGGATGAATATATTATTATATTTAAAAATCTAGCTTGAAAATGAACATGGGAATCGAATCCGGCACATATATCTTAACTTTCATTTGTTTTTATCACGTCTCTAACCATGATACTCTTGTGTCTAAAAGCTGAATCTCTCTTTATGTGTGATATAATAGGCCTCCTCCATCTATCTGAGACAAGGACCCAGGTAAGGTCTTTAAAACTAATAATTTCTTCGTATACTTTAGCAATAAAACCACAAAACTATCCTCTACAGCTGGCAGTACAAAAAACAGACCATGCATCGCTCTAGTTTTATTCCTTACGATCTCCCACGTCCAAATATAAGCTCAGTAATAAATAATAGGGGCAAGTTCAGTGGCGTGTTATGGAATGTTTCCAGGGTAAGTAGATCTTGTTTTAAACTGTACCTGCGATATGTTCTCTTCTCCTTGCTCCCCACTTGACCAATCATGCATGGAGTGCTCTACACACCTCTAGTGGGGACGTATTTTCATTTATACCTACCTGATCGATGAGCGCTCTACTGACTGATTAGAACAATAATTTACCAATACAGTTTTTACTAACTCTGCTTACCCTGGAAACACTCAACGCCATGGTACTGAACATATTTCTATTAGTAAGAGAAACATATGAGTTTGTATTATGAGTTCGAGTATTGTATCCAGGTTGTTTTAAAAACATTTGATAAATGTAAATACAAATGAATGGGGATAATAGATTAAAGAGTTACACTTAAAATAATAAAATATATTAAAAAGAAGGTGGTTGTTTTTTGGAATACAATAGTTTAATTAATATAAAATGATCATAAAGAGTATAAATATGCTATAGTATTTTATTAAAACTATAACAGTGCTTGTATTAGTTTGTTTAAAATGTTTGATAAGTATGTATTTTGTCCCCCGACAGCCCTGTGAATGCCTAGAAGTTTTAAACTCACATCGTTTAGGTATATATCTGTACCTTGCAGAAAAAAGGCCAATGTCACATTTACATGTTTCCGGGAAAAAGCCAAATTAAGTCGGTATAAGTTATTGAATCACACATATATCATCCAAAGAAATTTTTTTTCGATGTTTAAGTATTTCATTATTCTTGGAATGATATTGTAGTAACTAATATTAAAAGTATATTTCAGTTTTTACATGTTCCACAGACTTTTTTTTGTGTGTAATGGCCCTCTTGAAAAATTAAAGTAAAGGGACATAGGCCCCATTTAACGAAGTGTATATATTTAAAACACACGATTAAATCAAATACATCATACTTTTTATTTTCAGAAAAATGATACATCTTGTTGTAGTTTTTTGAATAAGTAGAACAGAATAAAAGGACGACGCATGCGTATTACTTGGTGCCAAAGAAGAATATTATTAAACACTACCAAAAGTCCGGGATAAAAACTAATATCTTTAAGAAATTGTTGGCTTTATTCCATAACACTGGGTCAGCTGCAGTTGAAATAATATTGGTAGTTGATACACGTCTTATTTTCTAAATATATAACAAATTAGATGTTAATTCTAGTAATATATTATAGTTACATGTTGTCATAATATAAGAAACACATTCTTTCTTCTTTTTTCAGGTAAATATCCATGGTAGAACTCAACGTTACACAAGTAGAGTACACAAGGATTGAGAACTACTACATTGTAAGTTTGACTAATTTAAGCTTCTTTTCTCAATGATCAATTAAAAGGTCTTTAAATGGTTGTGACTTTCTGACAGGTTGAACTTCATTTTATGGAAGATGAAGGACATTCAAAGTCAGTTTAATGGAAACGACAACTTTAAATACAAATTATTAAATGTTGGTGTTTAAGTCATCAATACAGTGAATTTATGTGATGACGTGTTTTCTTATAATTACAATCGTTTTGAAAGTTAAATGTTTATTTGCCTTCGTTTTAATTCTGGTTTGTAAGCTGTTAGGTTAGTTTGAACGATGGGCTATAGATTAACAGTGGTGTTTAGATGTGTTTAACACAAGTCAAATAATATTTTGATATCATACAATTTTATTTGTTAACAAATTCAATAATTACTTTATTTTATTTGAGCCACAACCTCTTTGTTGACGGTGCCTAAAAACAATGTGATCCTAAAATATTTAGGCGGTTTGGACACTAGTGCAAGTGAAAAAATGATTTATGAAAAACATTATTTTTATTATTACTGCTATTATCTATTATCATTATCATTATCATTATCATTATCATATATTATTATTATTATTATTATTATTATTATTATTATTATTATTATAAAACGGGGTAAAAGTTTTGTGTGTGAATAATGTACACACAGTGATCAAAAAGGTTTTTATTGAATTTGAACTGGATAAGTTTTATCCACACTAAAAATATTTTAACTACCCTTATGATCACTGAGTGTATAGGCCTATTATTGTAGACAACATTTTTTACCTCGTCTCCAAGCAATAATATTAGACTGCCTTAATCTTTCAAGTCATGTTGTAATTGTTTGCAGTCATACGTACAGTAGCAGTGGCTAGCGCTTTGTTCTAGCAAAAAGTATTGGAACTATGAGGCTTATGTTTCACTAAAGCGTGTTTTGACAAAGAGAATAAATAATTCACGACCGATCATGTTTATAAATAGGCTATAAAATATCATGTATAGTACTAAATATTTCATATTCTCTATAAACATGATTATTTTCTTCAATTTGATAATATTTGTGAGATTTATGTATCTATTCTATCCACCACGAATTAATGTTGATGAAAAATGAACTTTCCCATAAAATATAGAGCTTTCCCCCTTTTTTACATTTCATTCGTAAATTTCTTAGTCTGGGAAAAGCAGCTTATTGATAAGGGAAATCTTTTGAAAAGTAAAAGTTTTCCGGAAAACTTTAAAGGTTTCTGCATCGTACATGTTTTCTATGAAGTTAAACCATAGAAGTACGACTTGGAGAAACTGTATTTAGAACTGTCAAATTACGGACTCACCTTGGTGGCTGTATAGTCTATGGCAGTGTTTTTCAAAGTGTGATCCACGTTGGCCTATCAAGTGGTCTGCAAGATTACATAAAGTATATCTATATTAATAAATTAAAGAAATTGCATCACATATAATTCAGGTATTTGAAAAGCCAAAGATTAAAATATAAATAGTATAATAAACCGTAATTTTTTTGATACACATAATATAATAGAAAATAAAATATATATTTGTACACAAAATATGAGATTTACAATGTTAGAATTAATCAAAAAACTATCACTTATTAATTCAAAATATTATACTTTTTTCCACATTTGATATAATAAATCATTTTGGGTTTTATCTTTACAGCCACAAAATTGAATTGAATCAAAATAATGTTTTACCTGCGTAACTTTCAAACAATCGCCCTTCTCTAAGGGTCCCGGTGTGCATAACTTCCATTTGGTGGTCCTCTATCAACAAAACTTTAAAAAAACGCTAGTCTAACGCGCTACTCTCGCAGTAGTATGGACTGCTGAAGACGGGGTGATTGGGATTTGAATCTCGGTCAGGTGTACTGAGGAAGGTTTTTTTAATTATTAAACGGCCTTGTGCTTTAGTGGTCTGATCTCCTGGTTGATGAACTATGGGTCCCGGGTTTGATTCCCGGCTGGTACAGGCGGATTTATGTCGAAAGGGGAGTGGTTCCCATGTTTACCAGGATATTCTTGATTCATCTTAAGTTATGTTACTATCTTCAATCTTCATTGGCTTCACAATGTCATATCCACTATCATAATCTCCTCATCTCATCGGGACATGGAAAGAGCCTCGAAGAAAAGGATGTGCGACTAGTACATTCGAGAGTCCGTTGGGCAACGGTACATTAGTTTAGGCTAATCTTTACTCATGTTGATGTTTCCCAGACACGCCATTATTATAATTCTTAAATTGTTTCCCCTCTCCCTCTATCTCCTCTAAATCTAACCTTCCTCATCCATAGCACTTTCACTTACTGTACTTTATGCTTACAACCCGAATGGTTAGTTGGACGCGTGCTAGAATAAACTGCTATACGTTGCTTACGGTTAAAGGGTTGCAACTTAGATGCTTTTTAAACGTCGAGAAATCTCACGCAATTAAAGAAGTGCTTGTTATATTTTAATAATATAGTTCACTCCCTAAAGAAGGTAAATTTCCTACAGGATTAAAAACCTTATTTATCTAATTAAAAACTAATAAAAAGACGAGATTAGCTAATTTTCAACGAGATTTCACCTGTAGGTCACAGATCAGAGATCAAATTAAATGATAAGAAATATAAAGCCATTTTAAAACAAATAAATACATTTTTAATAGGGCAAAGACAGAAAATTATGGATTGATTGAGGGTTGGTCCAGTGAACTTGAAGCCTCAAAACTATTATTTACATTAGAAATATTATATTATGAGGATTGTCAAGAAAGTGGTGCATTTTAGGGAAACTATGTTCCTGAATAGATTTACAAGTTAAATTAAGATTTACATATTAGCATTTTCATAATGTTTCCCACTTATACGTCTTTTAATTATTAAATGAAACATAAGTAAAGTTAACGATTTGTTTAAGGGGAAGAACAGGGAAGTAAGTTTAAAAGTTACTGTGGAATAAAGGGGAAAAGAATACAATGATTAATTACATTATTTGGAAATCAATCCTAGTTCGACTGGGATTCCACCCCAACCTCCCCGTCTTTGGCGACCAAGTGAAATAGAGTCTAACACCCTATACCACGTGGACACAGTATCGTATCATATATTGGTTCTATTAAATAATTTAAAAACAATTTAGATTTATTATTTTGAATTTGTAATTTATATATGAAAGGTGTTTATGTTTGACAGAAGTATTTAATTTTACAAATATATATATATTTTATCAAAGAGTATATAAGGAATATAAAAAGTTTATTAATATAGAAATATTTACAACTATTTAAGAAATTTAAAAAATTACATATTGCTAGAAAAAAATCCGAGGTACCGTTTAGATGAGCAAAGTTTAGCTAACCACAAGATAAATAAAACACCAATTTATAAAAAGTTGTTAACATTGATTGAATCAGATGATCAATGAATTGCTTGATTGACAAAAATAAAATATGTCTATAATCAAAATTAATTATTTATATCATTAGATGTCTTACATTTCTAAAAGCAACTAACAAAACATATTTAGCCTTATCGGAAATGATCGAACGTTGTTACAATAAAATGAATAAAGCTAATACTTTATTTAAATGTTTTATAGATAAATTCATATTGATATAAAATATTTCTAGTACAGTCGTTATTACACGTAGCATGTAGCAGTGTGAATGTGTGAGTGAGCTTCCTAAGCTTATTAAAATGGTCTCTCCCCATGTCTATCTGTCTCTCCATCTGTATGTGCCTACGGATACCACAAAAATATGTTTTAATAATTGTTTTCATACTTGTATTATTTTTTTAACAGTCATACCTAGAAGCGATATCATTATTTTGATTTAAACACTAAAATTAAGTGTAGTTTATTGGTGACCTATTTTTGAAAATGAATGTAATAACTTTGTTCCAAAATGGATGCATGTATGAAGGAAGGGTTTTAAATTATATAAAAGGTTGAATGCTTGTTTTTTCTTTAAAAATAATTATTGATTAAAGTTTATTGAAGATTGATTTTTGAAAAGTAATTTATTTTAAATGTCTAAAAAATATTTATTACAAATACATATCTGAAAAGAGTTTTTCACATGATTGTTAAATGCTTTTATTTTTCTAAATACAGAGATTTTAAGGGTAGTTTACTGGTAAACAAGCTTATAAAATTTTATAACACAATAATATAAACTACATATGAAGTATGTACAATTGTGTCTAGCCATTTATTATGTATATACTCTAACACAAATACCAACATCCTGAAGCTCAAACTGTTTAGTTAAGAGTTTAGCGTGAATATTTTTTAATTTTGAGGAAAATAATCACCATTAAAATGGGGAAGTTTTGGACTAATTCATTGCGGAATAAATTAAAACAAGTGCGAAAATTCGAGATAAAACCCCATCTTTTTTAAGGTGGGGGAAATGAACTGCGAGTTAAGGTAAGAATTTTAAAGTATTTTAAACCGTTTCAGTGTCCTAATGGCCCAAGGCATCCCTCTCGTGTTAGACTGGCCTGCTAATGACGGGGAGGTTGGAGTTCAAATCCCGGTTGGGTCTAATGAGGGGGTTTGTTTCCTAAATTGTTTCCCACTCTCCTGCTAGGCAGATGCAGGTAGTTTACCTCTAAAATGAGTAATTATATATGCGTATAGCCTTAACAGCTATTAAGTCGCAGTGATAAAATATCTTTTTAAGAGTAAACACTTTTGAGTTTTGACCAAAAAAATAAAATAGTTTTCCAGTAGATAAGTTTAATTTTATATAATAATAATAATAATAATAATAATAATAATAATAATAATAATAATAATAATAATAATAATAAACAATAATAATCATAATAATAATATCAAAAATTCTTTGATATCTATCAAGATCATCGCGAATTTTGACCAAGACTATTTACATTAATTTAAAAAGCTTACTATCTGTATAAAAATGAACTTAATAATCCCACCAAAGCAATATTTGATATATTGCTGCCAAAAGGGTTTGTTGTTAAAACAAAACTGCAATAATAACGATATTAACTCATGTCCCCTAACAGTAGGGTGAAAATTTATCCCAATTTTCCGGGACAGTCCCAGTATTTGGTACATTGTTCTATATTAGTAAATGTTCTTAGGAAAGTCCTAGATTTTAAAAACCATTCCTGTATATAACCTGAACAGATAATAAAATATTGTGGAGAAAAAAAATCTTCTTTGCTAAATTTAAATTTATTTTATATTTTTTTGAAATTGCTGTGTTTACATTAGTTTTGGTTCATTTCTGCGATGATTTTAAAAATCAAATTAAATTGAATAATACTTGTAGAAACCATTTAATAAAATAAAATAATTAAACTTAACTAAAATTAAACTAACAAAATTAAATTAAGTTAAAATCATACTTCAGTTGACACTTATTTTTAATTTTTACCTGATTGGAGTGAGTAGAAAATGGTCAGCCTACCTTAAACACTACCAAGTCCGTCAGTTGTGTAAGACATTAATTTTATGTAAACAAAGAATTAATACACAATAAACACTACTTGTATTAAAGGCACAACATATAAAATGGATTTGTCTTCATATTTACATTGAAAGATATTTATTTCCTGATTTATTTTTATTTTGATCAGCTACCTTTTATTTAATGAACTAAAAAGGAAATGAAAATAAAATACGTAGCTGGATTTAAAGGATAAGGAAGACGTACTTTGTCATCTTGATCGAAACCATGTTCTTTCGCTGTCTACTTTGCTATTTTCGTTTTAATATTCCACGATGGCGAGGAAAAAGTTTAATATATCAGGTTATTTTCTAATTTTCTCATAAATTATTTCATATCCTTCTTTTTCAATTTTAATGATAATTTAATAAGATATATTTTGTTTCATATATCTACGTTAATAAACTAAGAGAAATAAAGAATATCCTTGTAAATAAATATATAATAATACACAATTATGATAAAACAACAAGAGCAATTTTTTTAAAAATATATGTAATTACTTTTACTTGTTTTTATTTTCACTGAACATTTTATTTAAACCTGTGTGAATCCATTATTTTCAGATTTGAATCAAATATAAATCTTGGATAATTTACTCGAATTTAATTCGAATCGAATCTCATGACTAAAATTTTTGTTGAGTTGAATCCGAATCCAATCCCCTAATAAACTTATCGAATCGAATCCTATTCGAATACCACCCTTTAAAAAATTATCACATATTCTATTCTAAAAATAGGTTTGGATCTTAAATGATGAATTGAGTTTATTAGTCTTACTATGACATGGTTTTAAATATAATCTCAAGGTGAATATTTTACAATGATAAGTTTCCGAATCCAATACAATAAAACATTTCAAAAAGTGTTGAATAACATTTTAATCACGTTTTAGGTTTATTAATAAAAATAATGTAATAAATAGCACTTAAGTCAAAAAGTGAAAGATCTAATAAAGATCACACCACTCTTTTAATCATGGTACAAGATATTTACCGTCACAAACAATTGCCCCCACGTCATTCCATTATAACCTGGACTAAAGTTAATTTATTTATTCACTCTACTAAACAGTTAGTTTCTGCTTTGATTATGTTAATTGGTTAAGTGAATAAGAACAGATTCGAATTTTGAACTAAACACATCTAATCCTAATATAAGATTTATTTAGATTTGAAATTTCAAATCGAATCCGAATCTTACTAGGATTCCTACTTGGATATGAAATTTCGAATGTTTGCGCAGGCTGGTTTTTTAAAAATCTTGTTAGAAATGATCAAAACATAGCTTTAAGATCAGGTTTAAAATAAAAATGTTTGGATCATATAGTTGTAAGAAAAGAAGAAATATTTGTTTTTATTTTCTACGTGTTTAATTAATCTTAGAGCTTATTTAATCTATAATATATTTATGTAAAATGTGTAGAAAATTAAAAACGCATGTTGAAAGTTAGTGCTTGTTAAATTTTTAATTTTTACATTCAACCAAATTTAGGCAGTAAGAATGAGAGATGTTTAGAAGATAATGGTAGTACAAAAGTGATAAATACTTTACTGAAGAAAGATTTGAAAGTTCTTATTTTCATTATAATAAATGTTAATTATTTAAAACATTATATAAATATTTCTCACAGACAGTTAAATAATTAAGTAGTTTTTATATAAATAAAATTGTAAGTAATATTTCTCTGGGTTCTATCTTCTCTTTTCTTATGTATTTTTGTGGCATCCGTAGTTATTAAAACTAAAATAAAACCAATTTTATATGTCTTGGCAGTTGGGTCAAGTATCCCTCCCTAAACAGCCCGGGTCAAGTGTTTCTATTTGGGGTTTAACTAAACAACCTCCAAATGTAGCCATTTCATACTAAGAAGTATAAAACTAGTATAAATTTGTTAGTAAATAAATATAAGCTTAAAACCTAGAAGAAGTTGGAAAATAATACTTTAAAGCATAAGATTCAAATAGATTGAAGATAACAACATCACAAATTTATATTTAGACCATGAAAAAACATTTATTATTAATCACTCTAAACTAATGTAAGGACTGTAATGGCTGTTCCCTCCAAAATTATAACTGACTAAAGGCCAAGCAGTGATGCTATTGCCAACCCACCAAGATCTCCCTAGTTAGAGAAAAAAAAGCCTTGGCTCAAGTATATCTATGATTCATGTATAACTAATTACCTCGTAAACAAAAAACACACCACAACTTTTTTCGTATTCAATTCATATTGATAAAATAATCACAAAAACGATAACCTCACACTAAAGATTATATTTAAAACTTTGTTTTATGATATCATATAGTTGAAATATTCCCACCCCAACACACGAACTTAACTTTAACATATTATATGTCCAGTCCACCCCTGACTTTGATTCGTTAGTGCTAGGATCGGTTCTAAAATGACACTCTTGGAAAGGTGTTTTTTTAAAATGGGGTCTTATAGAGACTTGAATTTCAATTAAAAAAAACTGTACGATTAAATAATGGTAGGTAACACACCCCACTTTGAGGTCAGGTGGTCGTGGTACTCCCCTCACTTCACCACCCCTCGGAAATGTAACTCTCCCCCCCTACCCCCCAACAACCATTTGGAAGTTGGAACTTTATGTGCTACCACTCGTGCTGAAAGGTTAATGAGTAGGACGTGTAGCGTGTTCCTCACCCTTCTGAGCCCCCTCACCCCCTTCTACCCTGAAACTCCCCCCTCTTCAACCCTTCTTCTAACCCAAATACCTCCCTCTGCCTCTGTTCTGGCCCCATCTTTTGATCAGTTTCCAACTGCAGAGGCTAACTTCATACTTTACACGACGATGTAAGTGAAGTTAGGTAGATCTTTCTCTCAACCTCTGGAGAAAAAAAAAGGGAAATGGGGCAAAAGGGAGTGGGGCGGGAACGTTTTTGGTTTTGGGAGGTGGGGGCTACACGTGTGTAATGGTTTTCTGAAATAATATATTTGCTTATCAAAGTTTTGTAAGAAGAGGAATCATTTTCTTATACAGTAATTACAAATATTTGATTTGGACAGTTCACAAAATACTGGAACCAAATATACTCAGATAAATCTAGATCAGTGATGTGGAAACTTTCCGGAGGCTGGGTCAAAAGAAAAAGGCCAGACGGGCCAACACAATATTTATTAAAAAGGTGGAATGGTACATTTTACACAACTATTGTCCAATTAAGTTATATTAATTATTAAATGGATTTGTATTATAATGATTTCTAATACAATGTGAGTGGTCTAAATTATCTAACAAATACTTAAATAAATAGGTACCTTCATTATTTGAATGAAGGAGTGGATGATGATTGTAACTGTTCTTCTAAAAGTTTTTCATGGTCTGGTTCCAATTGGAACAAGGGGACTCTCAAAAGTGAAGCTAATGCTTAGAGGTAAAGTGTCGGGAAATGTAAAAATCTTTGTAAACTGACATTGGTCACTAAAATCTAAAATAGACACAAAAACAAACGAGTGCAAAATGGATTTTTTCCCCCTGTTTTTAGTTTTTTAACACATCTTTATCGGAATTTGAAATCCTTTGGCGGGTCGTATTGAACCTGTCTGCGGGCTGCATCTGGCCCACGGGCCGTACTTTGCCCATCACTGAGCTAAACTATTCGAGACATGGTTCATGGTTCCATATGATACGATGTGGTAACAACATTTATGTTTTGTGAGAATCGTGTTTATGAGCCACAGTATCTGAATGAATTATCGAGTGACCCGCCTCGGTGGCGTAGTTGGCTAACGCGCCAGTCGTGTTGAGCCAGACCACCGAGGACGGGGAGATGGAGGTTCGAATCTCGGTCGGGTGAACTGGGGTTGGTTTTTCCTGAATGGTTTTCCACTCTCCCTCCACGCAAATGCGGGTTCACTTCCTCTAAATTCAACCTTCCCAATTCCTAATCCATTAGTGTAATTAGTACTTAAGCGTATAACCCGAACGGGTAGTAAGACGCGGTGCTAAATAATATAATAATAATAATAATAATTATTATTATAATAATTATTATAATAATAATAATAATTATTATTATTATCAGATGCGTGCTAAATAATAATAATAATAATTATTATTATTATTATTATCGTGACCTACAGTTTACACGTACGTGGCGCCGTAGGCCTAAATATTACTATCCGTCGCTTGACATACTCGAGACTGTTGCCTACCACTGAGCGTCACGAATGAAGTGTATTTATATATCCTGATCAAAAATAAAAGTTTTGAGTGTTTGATCCATTTATTTTGGAATAGTTTTTTGTTTGTTAGCACCACGGCTTACTTCCCGTCCGGGCAATACGCCCATGTACTAATTACTCTAATGTGTTAGGGATTATGAATGTTCAATTTAGGAGAAGTGTATCCGCATTTGCGTGGAGGTAGATTGTGAAAACCATTATGAAAACACTAGATACTAGGTTCTAGTCCGATCGGTAAAATGGCTTCGGCTCTAGGCCTAGACACAGACGGTATAACGAAAAAAAATTTTTTTAGGTTTTACGGGATCAATAAACTTCGACACTTATTAAAATCTCATGATCATTTTTTTTTACTATCACAATATTTCTCTCTTAGAGAGAAAGCAAAAAGTAAGGGCTAGTATGCAAAACCAATTCTGTATTCCATACTATACGAGCCTTTGTCCATCCAAGGTTACCTTGGTACCGTTAACCTTTGATAATCGGTACATTCAGGGGCGGATCCAGATCATTTTCATAAAGGGGGTAATAATGATAAATAACATAGTTACTAACAAAGTTAGATTTCTGTTTAAAGCCATTTAATGATTTCTCAATTTCTCATTCATATTTGATCTTATGCATGTTTTAAACCATGATCATTCTCAATTTTTTAAAAAATCAGATAGTTTTTTATAAACTATTTGGAGGGGCCCTCCTTCAACTTTTTTTGAAAAATGGTTCACTCTAGAAGCTATGAGGATTCTTTGCCTTGATTTTTTTTTTTAATTAGATTCTTTTATTAATTATAAGCTACCATCTCACCTAGAAATTTTTAAATTTGGATGCCCTGAAACTATTTAAAGTGATTCTTACCTTAATTTTTTAGGATGGTTAGATACCTCTAGAAGATAATCTTTGAAGTGGTCTTCCACCGACAAAATTTTGAAAATTGAATTATTTCAGAAACTAGGCTATTTGGGGTGGTCCTCACCTAAAAATTCTACAAAATGACATGCATTTAGATTCTAGAAGCTATTTGGAGTTGTCTTCCCCTAGACACTTATGAAATTTGGATAACCTTGGAAGCTATTTAGGGCTTTCTTTCCCTGACTTTTTCTGCCAGTTAGATGCCTCTATTCTAGTAGTTATTTAAAGCGGTCTTCTCCGGAAAACTTTTTACAATAGAATGCATCTATAAGTCATTTGGAGTTTGATTCAAAGCCATCTTTCAGCTTCATATTCGATAATATCAGAGGATTTGAAATATATCGAAGGGGGAATCTATTCCAGAGAGGGGCAAATTATTTCCAAGGGGGCAGAATCCCCCACAGTTCCACTGCCCCTGCTCTCCACACATACTCTAGATTCGGTGTTTGTGGATGAACTGCTTTCAGGCGATTATTAGTCTTCTTTGATGTGTGGTAGTCTACCGTCTCTATGCGGAGCAATGTTCGTTACTCGTTATGCACGACAAATATTCATACATGAAAACGAATATTTTTTTCACACGTGCGTGAGTCATATCGAAACTTGAATAAACGTTGACGAATAACGCTCATGTGGACCTGGCTTAAGAGGTGTCCGCGCGTAAAAAGACAAACAAATTGTATAATTGATCCGTGTTGTATTTTTCTTTCTAATATTTGAACTTTAATTTTTTTGGTATTAATTTTCTAAATTTCACAAGGGGGTCTACTGACCTTTTGAACTACCTTGAATCCGCACCTGTGGATATATATATATAAACTTATAAATATATGCAAATTTTATATAAAATTCCTTTTCTTTTTATGGGATCGTTTATAAGATTGATGAGATGCATTGCAGACAGGAGTTGTTTAAGAAGTGTTTTTTTTTTTAATCTCATATTTGAACTAATCCAAAATGGAGGTGAAAAGGACCCTACAGGATTTCAAAAATTATATTTTGACATTTATATTCTAAAAAATATTCAAGAATACATGAAATTATCTAATTATTTTAAACGTCATTTCAGCTTAAATGTTACAAATCTTAGATCAAAGTAAATTGTAAAAAAGTAGATCCCTTAGTAAATAAATACAATTTAAATAAGATCAAAGATAGCTTAGGATTCTTTTAGATATTATAAAGTCTCAGAGTGGCCATTCTCACAAGAAATACATTATATTTAAGGATATTTACCTTCAACTAGGTGAAGCTATAAAGTTAAAGGAATTCATTTTTATCATATTTTGGGTGGGTATGGATTTCCAATCAATCAAAGATTGGGTGGGTATGATCTACCCATATGCCCTTCCCCGTCCTCTACTATTGGGATTTGAGAGTCAGTGTGATTGATATGTATTTGAAAATTCCTTGTCATGATGGAACTATTGGGGGACTCAGCCCTGGAATATCTGGTCACGGGTTTTCACGTTCAGATAATATTTGTTTTCCAATCAAAAGTGTAGATTTAAGCGACATCGCAGTCATTCATCCCTCTTTTATAATTCGTTCGTTAGTAAAATACAATTTACAATTACTTTAACATCAATTATTTCATTTTGGGTTTAAAGGGCTACTCCTGCTTATATTAGTTTAAATAGGAAACACACATTCGAATTGGTTGACTATTTCAGATGGAAAGAAAGCTAGGCCTAGAGGTTTCTAAAGCTATGGTAGGCCACTTCAGGGTAGGACAGTTGAGAGACTTCTAAGGGTAGGACACTTCAACTGATGGGTGTTGACAAAGTAGGACAGTTAAACCTAGAGACTTCTGAGGGTAGGAAACTACAACTGATGGGTGTTGACAGAGTAGGACAGTTAAACCTAGAGACTTCTAAGGGTAGGAAACTACAACTGATGGGTGTTGACAGAGTAGGACAGTTAAACCTAGAGACTTCTAAGGGTAGGAAACTACAACTGATGGGTGTTGACAGAGTAGGACAGTTAAACCTAGAGACTTCTGAGGGTTGAGAAACATTCAACTGATGGGTGTTGACAGAGTAGGGACAGTTAAACCTAGAGACTTCTGAGGGTAGGAACTTCAACTGATGGGTGTTGACAGAGTAGGACAGTTAAACCTAGAACTTCTAGGGTAGGAACTACAACTGATGGGTGTTGACAGAGTAGGACAGTTAAACCTAGAGACTTCTGAGGGTAGGACACTTCAACTGATGGGTGTTGACAGAGTAGGACAGTTAAACCTAGAGACTTCTGAGGGTAGGAAACTACAACTGATGGGTGTTGACAGAGTAGGACAGTTAAACCTAGATACTTCTGAGGGTAGGAACTTTCAACTGATGGGTGTTGACAGAGTAGGACAGTTAAACCTAGAGACTTCTAAGGGTAGGAAACTACAACTGATGGGTGTTGACAGAGTAGGACAGTTAAACCTAGATGACTTCTAGGGTAGGAACCTACAACTGATGGGTGTTGACAGAGTAGGACAGTTAAACCTAGATACTTCTGAGGGTAGGACTCTTCAACTGATGGGTGTTGACAGAGTAGGACAGTTAAACCTAGAGACTTCTAATGGTAGGACACTTCAACTGATGGGTGTTGACAGAGTAGGACAGTTAAACCTAGAGACTTCTAAGTGGATGACACTTCAATTGATGGGTGTTGACAGGGTATGACAGTTAAACCTAGAGACTTCTAAGTGTATGACACTTCAATTGATGGATGTTGACAGGGTAGGACAGTTAAACCTAGATACTTCTAAAGGTAGGACACTTCAACTGGTGGGTGTTGACAGGTTAGGACAGTTAAACCTGGATACTTCTAAGGGTAGGACACTACAACTGATGGGTGTTGACAGAGTAGGACAGTTAAACCTAGAGACTTCTAATGGTAGGACACTTCAACTGGTGGGTGTTGACAGGTTAGGACAGTTAAACCTGGATACTTCTAAGGGTAGGACACTACAACTGATGGGTGTTGACAGAGTAGGACAGTTAAACCTAGAGACTTCTAATGGTAGGACACTTCAACTGATGGGTGTTGACAGAGTAGGACAGTTAAACCTAGATACTTCTGAGGGTAGGACTCTTCAACTGATGGGTGTTGACAGAGTAGGACAGTTAAACCTAGAGACTTCTAATGGTAGGACACTTCAACTGATGGGTGTTGACAGAGTAGGACAGTTAAACCTAGAGACTTCTAAGGGTAGGAAACTACAACTGATGGGTGTTGACAGAGTAGGACAGTTAAACCTAGAGACTTCTAATGGTAGGACACTTCAACTGGTGGGTGTTGACAGGTTAGGACAGTTAAACCTGGATACTTCTAAGGGTAGGACACTACAACTGATGGGTGTTGACAGAGTAGGACAGTTAAACCTAGAGACTTCTAAGGGTAGGACACTACAACTGATGGGTGTTGACAGAGTAGGACAGTTAAACCTAGATACTTCTGAGGGTAGGACTCTTCAACTGATGGGTGTTGACAGAGTAGGACAGTTAAACCTAGAGACTTCTAATGGTAGGACACTTCAACTGATGGGTGTTGACAGAGTATGACAGTTAAACCTAGAGACTTCTAAGTGGATGACACTTCAATTGATGGGTTGTTGACAGGTATGACAGTTAAACCTAGAGACTTCTAAGTGTATGACACTTCAATTGATGGATGTTGACAGGGTAGGACAGTTAAACCTAGATACTTCTAAAGGTAGGACACTTCAACTGGTGGGTGTTGACAGGTTAGGACAGTTAAACCTGGATACTTCTAAGGGTAGGACACTACAACTGATGGGTGTTGACAGAGTAGGACAGTTAAACCTAGAGACTTCTAATGGTAGGACACTTCAACTGGTGGTGTTGACAGGTTAGGACAGTTAAACCTGGATACTTCTAAGGGTAGGACACTACAACTGATGGCTGTTGACAGAATAGAACAGTTAAACCTAGAGACTTCTGAGGGTAGGAAACTACAACTAATGGGTGTTGACAGAGTAGGACAGTTAAACCTAGAGACTTCTAAGGGTAGGAAACTACAACTGATGGGTGTTGACAGAGTAGGACAGTTAAACCTAGATACTTCTATGGTAGGAACTACAACTGATGGGTGTTGACAGAGTAGGACAGTTAAACCTAGAGACTTCTGAGGGTAGGAAACTACAACTAATGGGTGTTGACAGAGTAGGACAGTTAAACCTAGAGACTTCTAATTGGATTAGGACAACTTACAACTGATGGTGTTTGACAGAGTAGACAGTTAAACCTAGAGACTACTAATGGTAGGACACTTCAATATGTGTGCAATAATCAGTAACATAAGACCTGTAAAACTAATGGGTATACACAAAAGCCTAGCAAATATCCAATAAGATGCATATCCACATCCTTAAATAGATACTACTAATTGTAGCCCTTAATCGTTATAGATCTCATATCTAGGATTTTTAACGCCACGTCTTATTACCTGTTCAGGTTATAAGCATATGTAGTGTTTATGATAATTTTACTCTAATGGGTAATGGAAGAGGAAGGAAGCATTTAAGAGAAAACTTACCTGCATTTGAGGGGAAGGAGAGTGGTAAAAACCTCAGTAGCTATGACCAGGATTAGAACCTTATCTTCCCCTCAAGGCCTGTCTAACACAAGAGTGACGGCTTAGACCATTCAGCCACTGAAGTAGGTATTCAATCAATTAATTAAAACCTATATTAATAACTTATGATTAGCTGCAATTTAATTTACAAATTCCCAAAGTAAGATAAATACCATGAGAGTGAGGTATGGAGGAATAAGTGACTGTCTTGACATAATTTAAAAGTTTAGTGTAATTCACTTTCTTTTTAAAAAAGAAGTTTTTTCCCCTACTTCAGTGAAATCCCTTGTTAATTAGAAAACAAGTGGTGAAAAGTTAGGTTGAGGAATGGGGGGAAGGGGGGGCTTTGGAAGTAAGGCGGAAGAAGGTGGAGCTTAAGTAACAACAGTTGTTAATTACAGGATTTAATGACAGCCCACTGAGACCCCCCCTCTCACTTCCCCCCCTCCCGGTTACCTATTCGGCCCTTTTTCCTCCCCTGCTGTCTTATTGTGTGTTGTCTTATTAGCTTAACGAACCCGCTTCAGATAACGCCGTATTTTATTAAGCTTTTTTTAAATACTTTACATTTCAGTACACTTGTCACGTCATAACCATGAGGACAGACAGTCTTTGCAGTGAAGATGGAGGGTGACTTAAATTCTAGGGATCCGTGAGATAAGACGCGCGATTGGGTATAAACTGGTCGAAAAAAAGCTGGTCGACAACAATCTGGCTGCAAGTTTTATTCCTATTGTAACCATCCATTACCGATCCAAGTAAATTCTGCAACGCAATTATTAAAAAATAAAAAATCATCTTCCTCTCCTCGTTTAATGAGGTTGTATAGTTTAAGGAGGTTGCCTACCGTAGTGCTGGGACATGTTGCGGCCATCACGAAATCTCGCATTATTTAAGAAGTTGTTTGTTGTATTACTCTAGGGGTCATGAAAAACTGAAAATGAAATAAAGATTTTACCCTTAATTTTTAAATTTTTATATTTTAAGGTTAAAAATTTTTTACACTAAAATTGTAATTTGCAACGATGTTTCACCCAAAATTTCGCGGCTCTGAGATCAAACTAAATGGGTGGACATATCTTTCCTAAAAATATATATATTTATTTTTAAAAAACATCACTGCTTAAAATTGTAATAAAATACAGGATTATATTAGCAAATTTAAAAAAAATGACACCTGGACACTGGAATTGAACGTGGGAATCTTGGATTAGTGCATTATATATCTACCACTAAGCTACCCAGGATTCGTACCGTACTCAAGGTAATTATTTATTCATAGCTTAAGGCAAAGTCTCTGGTGGGCGTGTGGATATTGTCTACTAACGATGAGCCATCAGATACATTAGTCAAATGTGACTTTGAAGTCGGGTTTAAATTGCAGTATAGAGGAGTATATAGGATTGTTTTAGTGGATACTAAGCTTCAGAACTACCATACAAATAAGAAATACTTTTTTTTGTGAGCACATGTTTCTTCAAGTAGGCTGTGCCCGTAAGTGATATACAGTACTGCCATAGCTTGCAGTATTAGGTAAACTAGAGCAAGTAAGAATGATGTAAGCCAAGAAATCACAATGTCAACTTTCCCATTCATAATCGGTCATATTTATAAAAAAAAACATAGTTTGATTTGTCAATTAGTGTTACACAGAGTGTTTCAAAACTAGTATCTTAGGAGAAACACCCTTCCTTTTTAGGTATATACCAGTGGCTTTTTAGACCTTTTATAAAAAGGGGTGCCAACAGAATATCACCTGTTGCTAGAGGAACTTGTCCAAAGTGCTCTACATAGGATACTCAGCTACCCAGTTTAACTAACTTGTGGGGAGGATATCCGACAGCTTTATTCCCTGTTCTGTACAGAGGAGGACGCCCCTATTCATCTTGGAAGTCAGAGATGGTTAAAAACAACGCATCACTGGACGGTCCGGTGTTCGACACCAGTTAGGGCTATAGCACCGAAGATAGATCAGGGCATGGACTGCTTGGTAGGGAGATTAACAGAACGAGTAACTTTTTTTATGAACTCTTTCAATTCTAAATTCTACACCCCATTTTACACTAGTAGCGTAATTTATTCAAATAAACAAGATAAAAATGAATCACACAGTTATTTGTCCCTACCTATCCAACCCACCAAGCCCATCAAGACACGTAAGCCCACGGGAAGGAGGAAGCGACAGTACTAACACAAGAATGAAAGAATATGACATTAAAATTTCTGATTACGGGGTTGCGTGCTTAGAATTATATATATTGTGCGCTTGGTAAGATATATATATTCTGTGGGCTTATTAAATTCTCTGTTTTGTAGTTTGTATTTTAATAACCATCCCTAATTTTTTTTAATACCACGATTCATATTTGTAATCTTGTTTCAGACGACCTGGCTTTACTAGCATTAAGGACATTCTCTAAACCCTTAATACTTTGGGGGCCACGTAAAGTTTTTAAAATGCAAACCTTTTGTTATTTCTTGAAAATAGAAAATCATTTCAAAATTGGGAAGTAATAAATTGTGTAAAAAATGAGGTGAAAATAAGGCGTATAATATTTGGCTAGAGGAATCGGTTCTAGTGTTCGTTTCTATGGCGTAGACGTCAATGCTGTCACCAAAAATCCCCAAACCAGCGCGCCCCTTGCCAAAGACTCGAGAAACAGATAAGTTTCTTTGTAAAATTTAAATCAAATTTATTAAAAAAGAGTAAACAAAATCTTTTTTTTAGCACCACGTATTTACTACCAGTTCAGGCTATACGCCGAAAGTAAACATTAATTTAAATTAATAGATAAATTTGTCTCACTGGTGGATTTCTTATTATACTATCAGGACTGATTCTGTTGATAGCCATCAGTTTATAATCCAAGTGTAATAAATATTACAGAGTTGGTTTGGAGCATAAATTTACTTCAATATGAATTATAAAAATGAGAAATAATTTATGCTCGTTTCAACGGCTATAATTGTAGCCCAAACTCTCGGCTTAGAGGGGCCCAAATACAAATAAATGAAAACAATAAAAGGATAAGTTAAGAAAAGTAAATTAGAGTGGGCAGTGAGAGTAATTATTTTGAAGATGCTGGACCCGTAATACGTCCCAATAAAAAAGGAAACACGGTCCTCCTTACAACAAAATTTATATATATATTTGATTAGATAAAAAAGAGAAAACAAGGGGGCGAGGTGCCAGGGTAGTATGTTCACTTAAAACTAGGGATAACCTGGATTAACTAAAATATTGCAAGTCATAAATAACATTTTATTATATGTATTAGAAACATTAACAATATGTAGATATTCAGGCGTAACATTACTCATAATAAAAAATATTACAATCTAATGTTATAGATGACCTTTTTCAAACAAATCCTTGTCACATTAATTTAGAAATATAATTCGTAAGTCAAATAGTTCAGATTAAACTCACTTTTTACGAATGTCATACTTAGCGCATAACCTTATTAAATTTGGAATATTCTAACATAATGTTCTTACTGAACTCTCCAAAGGTAGATCCTTAACAAGATTAAATGTGAAATATGATTCATAAGTTACATAATTAAGTATAAAGTCAATGTTTACAAAAAACATACTTAACGCATAACATTATTAATTTTGGAATACTATGACGTAATGTCCTTATCGAATTCTCCAAAGTAAATCTTTAACAAATTAATAGTGAAATATAATTCATAAGTTAAATAATTCAGTTTAAATTCAATGTTTACAAAACATACTTAACGCATAACATTACTAATTTTAGAATATTCTGATGTAATGTCCTTACTGCATTCTCTAAAGTAAATCTTTAACAAATTAATAGTGAAATATAATTCATAAGTTAAATAATTCAGTTTAAATTCAATGTTTACAAAAAACATACTTAACGCGTAACATCACTAAATTTAGAATATTCTGATGTAATGTCCTTACTGCATTCTCTAAAGTAAATCTTTAACAAATTAATAGTGAAATATAATTCATAAGTTAAATAATTCAGTTTAAATTCAATGTTTACAAAAAACATACTTAACGCGTAACATTACTAAATTTAGAATATTCTGATGTAATGTCCTTACTTAATTATCCAAAGTAAATCATTAACAAATTAATTGTGAAATATAATTCACAAGCTAAATAGTTTAGTTTAAATTTAGTGTTCAAGACAATGAAGAATAATATCAAACTTTCCTAATTTAAAAAAAATAAAGCCGAAAGAGAATTTTGATTAATTTCAGAATTATCCTTATGCCGAAAATGAATTTCTCCTTACATTTTTTATGAACAAGTCCTTGAAGCCTAAGCTTCGTCCGTCTGCTTCCAGACCTGGCCTAAGAGTGACGCCATAGTTTTCTGGACGGTCTTTTATATGGTGCAAACTTCATGAACATAAGAGACAGGATCCACAAAGGAAGGGGGGGAACGTGCGTGACCATGGAAACATCGGTATTATTCGAGAAGCCGAACTCGTGTATTCTCGAACGAAAATTCTCTTCTTCTGGGGTAAGCGAAGGTTGGCAATATGCAGCGAACTCTAGCGGGGCGTGTCCGAACTCTTGCTTCACAAAGGCAGTCGTTGACCGGTTGAAGTAGGGGCTGGATGTGTTTACGTTTTCTCGACTGTAGCCGGGATGGTGATATTGGGTAAGTAATATTTTGATGACTAGTTGACTAACATTTGCTTGTAGCCATATGAATGCTACAAATCTCCCCCTCTTGATCAGGTGAAGGTTGTGTGGGGGGGGGGGGGGGGGGGGGGGGGGTGGCATCCCCGACTCTCTCCTGCGCCATGGGTTGAAGGAGGTCCACAGAAGTACTTCCATCGCTTGTTAGACGTCGTGATGATCGCCGGCCATTGCAGTCCCATCTATACTTGGTGGGTCTCAGTAATCAGTAAGTAGCGTCTCTAGCCGGACGCCGCCCCATAGTGGACTGGAACGTCATTCGCCAATGCGCTGACTTGTACTTCAGCTCCCAAGCTGACTACAGATGAGGTTGCTGATGCCTCCTTTTATGTCCCAGAGTTGTTTCCCCTCGGCCATTCATTCGGCCACGCACATAAGAAAGGAAAAAGGTGTATGGAAGATGCCGGAACACAGGAGTTCATGAAGCTGCACATAAGAGACACAAGTTAGAGTTCATAAAACTTAGAGTGACACATTTGAGTCTTAACGCAGGGTCTTTTTACTCTTCTCGAAGATTACCTGCATCCGTTGGCCAGATGACTACCTCCTCGCTCTCATCCGAGGATATAAGAAAACAATACCATTGCACAAATAGTCACAACAAACTGTTTCCTCTTATACACAGGGTTCATTATGCTTATCTTGCACGAGATTGTGGCCACCATCTTGTACGTCGTCTGACTGGCTTCTCCAAGATATCTTGATGAAGTCCCACACAATTTCATGTCCATTTTTTTTTGCCTCGGGCCCGGGCTTGCATCATGGATAAACTTAAACCTACGAGCTAACTTATAACTAAATATCAATAACACTTAACCTAAATCACACGACTTGCCGTCTGTTATCCCTAGTGACTCTTAGGTCAGCGCTCTTTATGTGGCTGACATGAGCACGTCTTGTCTCGGAAGCGTCGGCGACTTTCTGGAGGAGGACCGTGACAGGGGTGAGAAACTTATTCAGCTCCATGGGCCACACCACCTGGGACACAGCTTCGCTGATCTTTTGTCGACCGCGGAGCTCAAGGGAAAATTTTTACACAGAACAAGGTCGCCAACTTTAAATGAAACGGGAATCCTACCTTTATTATATACATTAGCCACCCTCCTCTGTGCCTTCCTAAGGTGATCTAAGGCACTTCTACACTTCTCCTCCAGGGATACCTCATCACTATCCTCTAACAACGGGTGGATGTCCCAGATATTGAAAAGGGGGTGAATCAGCTCCCGTCCTAGGAACACAGAAGATGGCGAACATCCGGTCGATTCGTGGTAGGCAGAATTAAATGCCATATTCAGGAAATTTAACTCCTGATCCCACTTCAATTGATTTTGACTATGAAAAATCGTCAAGGCTATTCCTAGATTTCTGTTAAAACGTTCTACGTGGTTAGGCCCCGGGTGGTAAGGACTGGTGGTGATATGTCTAATGCCCCACTCGAAGCACATGTCATGAAAAGAGACAGATCTAAAACAGGGTCCGTTGTCACTAACTATGGCTCGGGGAGCCCCAAAGAATGCCCAAACACGCCGACACAGGGCGTTAACAGTAGTCCTAGCTTTCATGTTACGTAGAGGAATCAACATCACGAATTTAGAGAAGGCGTCAACCAAAACGAGAATACAAGTGTTTCCCAGAGATGACCGGGTGATAGGCCCCACATAATCAACGAACACTTTCTCCCAGGGGCGTTGGGCTACATCGGCCGAATGTAGTCCAACCCTGGAATTATGGGCAGGTTTGGCCATCTGACAATCCTCGCAACGATTCACCCAATCCTTAACGTCCTGATATTGTCCAGGCCAAAAGAACTCTCGAGAAATTTTCCTAACTGTCTTTAATACACCAAGGTGACCTCCAAATATAGAATTATGAAAATATTTCATTAACATGGGGCGTACAGCCACAGGAACAACGACCTTCCTGCCTTTCCCTTTAGCCAGGTTGATAACAAGCAAATCCTTCCATATCGAATATTGCCCCACTTGTTCCCCTTTTTGGATCCTATCCATGATTTCACGGCACCATGGGTCACTTCCCTGATGATCCCTGATAGAAACAAAGGACTCGGGGATTGACTTGATCACACATGAAGCTGGCATAACTTCCTCTGAACCAATAGGGTCACGGTCTTCCGCCATGCGTGAAAGGGCATCCGCAGTAACATTGAGTTTCCCGGATATGTGATGGGTCGAGAATCTAAATCGGGACAACCTCCAAACCCACCTTCCTACTTTACCTAATTGCTTTGGATGGTTCCACATCCAAGCGAGCGCCTGGTTATCCGTATACAGTTCAAATTTTCTCTGTTCTAAATAATCAGCGAACCGTTCTATACCATAAACACAGGACAAGCATTCTTTCTCATAGGCGCTGTACCTCCTTTCGGCCTCGGTGAGTGTTCGGCTAGCGAACGCCACCGGCCTGACACCCTCCGAAGTCCTCTGGGACAGCACAGCCCCAGAGCAACCGCCGAAGCATCAACGTGAAGAAGGAACGGCATAGAAAAGTCAGGCATTCTCAATACCTCGGGTGAGATGAGTTTCTCTTTTAAAAGATTGAAAGCACGAGCCTGCTCCGCCCCCCAACTAAAGGTAACACCCTTCTTTTTTAAGGAGTTAAGGGGCGCGGCAATCTCAGAAAAAGATGGAATGAACCTAGCATAATACGCGCACATGCCGATGAAACGCATGACACCCTTAAGATTCCTAGGTGGGGGGTATTCTACGATAGGGCGGATGCGCTCAGGGTCAACGAGAAGATTTCCAGAACAGATTACATAGCCCAAATATTTAATGGAAGACTTCGCCCACGTGACTTTATCTGGGTTAACTGTCAAGCCTACTCTACGCAATCGACCTAATACTTCCTCTAAATGCTTCACATGATCACTCATAGAGTCGCTGTACACACATATATCATCTAAATAATTAAATACGTACTTAAACTTGATATCAGAAAGGACGTGATCAAGGACCCGACTCAATGCTTGTCCACCTATACTACAACCCAAGGGAACACGATTAAATTCATACTGCCTCCAAGGGGTGACAAATGCCGTATATTTCTTTGATGACTCGACCAGGGCGCATTGCAAAAAACTTGCATTAAGGTCAATAAGACTGAATACCTTCGCTCTACCTAGGTGCTGAAAAGCTGAGTCAATACTCGGCATTGGGTAAGGGTCGAATTGAATTTTTTTGTTTATTTTCCTATAATCTACAACCAATCTATAACCATCCCCTTTCTTGGGTATAATAAATGCGGGACTGGCATAGGGAGAATTAGACGGACGTATGACTCCTTTGGATTCTAGATCCTCAATCAACTCTCTGAAAATCTGCATTTTGGGGGGGGCACACGTGTAGGGACCTGACCTCACAGGGACGTTGTCCTCAACCACAATCTCATAAGGTAATACATCACATTTACCAAGTCTGGGGGTAATAACATCAGAAAACCTTGAAATAATACCATTAATAATATCTTCGTCCCTATTTATGATGTACATGGAAGAAAACTTAGAGGAGCGACAAAAAGCAATTTTATTCCTTGGGGAGAATCCAAAAGTTAATTCTCCCAGACTCGAATTAATTATAGCTCCAGTTTCCCACAAAAAATCGTTTCCCAATATTATATCGTAGGGGAGGGCCGGTACACAAAACAAACTTCTTTTCCAAGAAAATCCAGCAATTTTAATGGACAAAACTACCTTCTTTCTAGCTAGTAACAAATCCCCATTTCCCACAACGAATGGCTTCGTAACTATCCTTTCAATAGGAATTTTCCTCAACCCAATTATACTATCTAGAAAACTAGAGTTGATAAAAGATCCACTAGAACCAGTATCCAGTAGGGCCGATCCGGTATTTGACCCAATCGTAACCACTACAACAGGAGGAAGGGGACAGGTCTGTTTATACTCCTTACGCGAGATGGGCCCCTTTTCAACACCCCGCGTTAAGCGTTTCCCCCTAAACAATCACGTTGGTAGTGCCCAAAACGACCACAACGAAAGCACTTAATATGAGATATATCTGCCCTTCCAATAACACCAATCGGCCTCCGGGACTGCCTAGCTAAAGGATCAACATTAGAGGGAGCAGTAGCTGAAGCCGATACCACCCTATTTTGAGGGGAGTTATTAAGAACTCGCGCTGGGTAGTCTTCGAGATATTCTTTTTCTGCTAACAATGAACCCTCGATATTAAATGCCAAAGAATATAATTCTGTCAGGGTGGTAGGTTTGTTTGAAAATACAAAGTGTCTCCTAGTTAACGGCGAAACATTCTCTAAAATAATCTCTACTACTTCTTCCTCGGCGAGATTTAAATTTAATATCTCTGCGGCTTCTGAAATAGCCAGGACGAACAACCGGAACGGTTCCTGGGGCCGCTGAAAGCGCCGTACCATTTCCTTACAAAGTCTCTCCTTCTCTCTCTTTGAGCATAAAGATTCAAGGATGCGGCCCTTTACTATATTCCAAGGAAGTCCTAATTGTAAACATTCAGAAACTAGGTGTGCTAAAAAACCCGAAGTTCTCCCTAAACATAACGTCAGGAACTCAACATCATCCACTAGTCTAAGTTTAGCAACTCTATTTGCCTCTAATAGGAAATTAAATAAGGCCGAACAAGACTGACCGTCACAAACTTGAAGTAGCTTTAAACGCTCACCTGCAACCTTACTCTGAGTTTTCGAGGTGGCCGTAACCTGCTGATAGTTAACAGAAGCCCTGGGGGGAGTAACTTGCTCACGAGCCCTATTGAACTCTAAAAGATCTGATTTGCCTGGCTCGGAATCTTCCAGAGGGGGCTGGCTAATGCTTTGTCTAATATTAATATTATCAGTGTCGCTGGACTTACTGATACTTTCTGACAGCAGGGACCGCAATACACCAACAGTAGCTTCTGGGGGGAATGAGATGCCTCTCTCCTTGAGCTCCCGGCGAAGATCCACTGAATTCAGTCTGTATACATCTGATCTGCTGTTAACCACGCTCCCAGGTGCGGTGTCCATGTTGGATGATAAGTTCATGAAACAAAAGGTCAAAGCATTAATATTATATTGAACGCACACTTGCACGCACTCTATAGCAGAGTGGCGCAGCTTTGTAGCCCAAACTCTCGGCTTAGAGGGGCCCAAATACAAATAAATGAAAACAATAAAAGGATAAGTTAAGAAAAGTAAATTAGAGTGGGCAGTGAGAGTAATTATTTTGAAGATGCTGGACCCGTAATACGTCCCAATAAAAAAGGAAACACGGTCCTCCTTACAACAAAATTTATATATATATTTGATTAGATAAAAAAGAGAAAACAAGGGGGCGAGGTGCCAGGGTAGTATGTTCACTTAAAACTAGGGATAACCTGGATTAACTAAAATATTGCAAGTCATAAATAACATTTTATTATATGTATTAGAAACATTAACAATATGTAGATATTCAGGCGTAACATTACTCATAATAAAAAATATTACAATCTAATGTTATAGATGACCTTTTTCAAACAAATCCTTGTCACATTAATTTAGAAATATAATTCGTAAGTCAAATAGTTCAGATTAAACTCACTTTTTACGAATGTCATACTTAGCGCATAACCTTATTAAATTTGGAATATTCTAACATAATGTTCTTACTGAACTCTCCAAAGGTAGATCCTTAACAAGATTAAATGTGAAATATGATTCATAAGTTACATAATTAAGTATAAAGTCAATGTTTACAAAAAACATACTTAACGCATAACATTATTAATTTTGGAATACTATGACGTAATGTCCTTATCGAATTCTCCAAAGTAAATCTTTAACAAATTAATAGTGAAATATAATTCATAAGTTAAATAATTCAGTTTAAATTCAATGTTTACAAAACATACTTAACGCATAACATTACTAATTTTAGAATATTCTGATGTAATGTCCTTACTGCATTCTCTAAAGTAAATCTTTAACAAATTAATAGTGAAATATAATTCATAAGTTAAATAATTCAGTTTAAATTCAATGTTTACAAAAAACATACTTAACGCGTAACATCACTAAATTTAGAATATTCTGATGTAATGTCCTTACTGCATTCTCTAAAGTAAATCTTTAACAAATTAATAGTGAAATATAATTCATAAGTTAAATAATTCAGTTTAAATTCAATGTTTACAAAAAACATACTTAACGCGTAACATTACTAAATTTAGAATATTCTGATGTAATGTCCTTACTTAATTATCCAAAGTAAATCATTAACAAATTAATTGTGAAATATAATTCACAAGCTAAATAGTTTAGTTTAAATTTAGTGTTCAAGACAATGAAGAATAATATCAAACTTTCCTAATTTAAAAAAAATAAAGCCGAAAGAGAATTTTGATTAATTTCAGAATTATCCTTATGCCGAAAATGAATTTCTCCTTACATTTTTTATGAACAAGTCCTTGAAGCCTAAGCTTCGTCCGTCTGCTTCCAGACCTGGCCTAAGAGTGACGCCATAGTTTTCTGGACGGTCTTTTATATGGTGCAAACTTCATGAACATAAGAGACAGGATCCACAAAGGAAGGGGGGGAACGTGCGTGACCATGGAAACATCGGTATTATTCGAGAAGCCGAACTCGTGTATTCTCGAACGAAAATTCTCTTCTTCTGGGGTAAGCGAAGGTTGGCAATATGCAGCGAACTCTAGCGGGGCGTGTCCGAACTCTTGCTTCACAAAGGCAGTCGTTGACCGGTTGAAGTAGGGGCTGGATGTGTTTACGTTTTCTCGACTGTAGCCGGGATGGTGATATTGGGTAAGTAATATTTTGATGACTAGTTGACTAACATTTGCTTGTAGCCATATGAATGCTACATAATCATCTAAAAAACAAGTCTACTATATTAATTAAAATAATTATATTGACATTAGGCGAGAATATGAATCC
The DNA here is from genome assembly GCA_033556935.1 of Timema podura. Taxonomy (NCBI): domain Eukaryota; kingdom Metazoa; phylum Arthropoda; class Insecta; order Phasmatodea; family Timematidae; genus Timema; species Timema podura. The sequence goes on along the minus strand of JAVRXN010000004.1, from coordinate 49,991,994 downwards.
TTTTTTTAACATAACATTAATTTGTCTTGTAGTTTTATATTAAAATAAAAAATTACCAATGATAGATGTGGACAGACACAACATTATGCTAACCGTTTTAAGTTATTTTTCAGTTCCACTCGTTCTAAGAAATTCAATCTGTACTTATTAAGGGCGCATATTATACCATCATATAACTTACAAACTAAATAAACCTAGAATAATACGCCTATCGCTAGATACATAGCTATGGATAGTCAATATTTTCATCAGTATCATCTGGAATGGAACAATATTTCTCTAGATAAAACTTAAAACACAATACCTTCAATCACACCTTAAGGCAATTGACCTCTTTCATTTGGCGTGGAAATTCGGATTGAAGGGAACAAACAGTTATCTTCAAGAACTTTTATTGTTTTGCAATTTTCTTTTCGAAAACGATTTGTTCAAGAATAGAAGAATGTTGATTAAGTTCTACTTTTTATAAACACACCTCCTCTATAATTTTAATTTTAATAAAATATCGATAAAATTAAAATTTTTCAATAGAAAACTGCTTGATTCATAGCAAAAAAAATATAAAAAATGGTACGGAACCACGCACGGACTTTCTCGAACTACTGTTTAAAAATGGAGAGATTTACTCAAAACTTGTAATAAATGTGAAACTAAATAGTATACACCAGCAAATTCAAGCGTAAATTGCACTATACTTATGCAAAACATTTTTTGAGTCCCAATTTTAAATTTTATATTTTTATTTTTAAAGAATTAATGTCCTCATTTGTATGTTTGGACCAATAAAAAGATTAATATTGGGTCCACACGGGTCAGCACTTCTTATTAAAATTTCGACTTCCAATCAACATTTTATTAGGCGTTGCACATCTTAAGGTCAGCGCATTGATATTACATTTTTCATTTATAAATTTTGACCACTAAAAAATGTAATAATTGACTATTGAGTCTAAAATGGAGATAGATCATTGCTGTACAAACATTTCTCCTAAGAGGTTTAAGGAAAAATAATATAAACTTTTTGAGAGACCTATATTTAATTACTCTATGGCATTGGATAATTATTGCGTTAAAACATAAGTAGTATCTCTTTACAACTAAAGCTCACAAACTTGTATTAATATATTTGCCAATATCTCAGAAACTGTTAGTTTTATAAAAATGTATTTGGTATAAAAGTTTTTTATTTTTAATAGTACTACAATTTTGCAATGATAAGTAATTTAGCATCTCAGTTGTGGAGATACGGAAGTTTTCGCTTCTGTAAAGTACCCTAAAACTCATTTTCATGGAAAAATGAAAATATCCAGTTTATTTATAATCTTAATCAACGCCTAGATACGAATTTTAATCAAAATCTTTAGAGCCGATTTTGAGAAAATTGATTTTTTATCTCTTCATCCTTTATAAAACTACTCTTAATTTTAAGTTTAAACAGACACACAGACAGACGGCATTGCAAAGACCATTTTTAAGGGTTCGGGGGGTCATGAGATATGATATCCATCAACATTTCAAGTTAGATTTTTTTTTTTACGGTTGCAATACTTAACCTTTAGTGTTCAAAAAGTTAAAAAAAAATATTATATATATATATATATTTGCGTATAGCTTGAAAGTCATTTGTTTTATAAAAATATGCTTCGAATAAAATATTTGTATTATAAATAGATCTACATATTTGTAACGATAAGTAATTTCATACCTCAAATAGTTTAGTAGATATGATAAAAAATGAGAGTTTACGCATCAGACTGGAGCCCTTAAAGTCATTTTGCCGAAATAGAGATAGATGTTAATAAATGATATGTAATCAAAATCGTTAGAGCTGATTTTGAGAAAATCGACTTTTTCTCTTTTTGCCCTTCAGTAAATTACCCTTAATTTTAGGGTAGATATCCAATTTCCAAAATACCCTCAAGGAAACCCTATGAGAACCCTAGATACCAAGTTTTAGCCTGATCGGTAAAATAGTTTAGGGTCTAGTTGGAGGTACAGTCAGACAGACAGACAGACAGAAGGAAATTCAAAAATCACTTTTTCGGATTCAGGGAGTTATGAAACGTCAAAATTCATCAAAATCTCGAGTTCGATTTTTTTGACGATCACAATACTTTCTCTACCTGTAAGATAGCGAGAAAGTAAAAATGTAACAATTAATAAACATCGATACATTATCTTAGAAGGGGTGTTAAAAATATTAACATAAAAATTTCACCCGTTCTCGAGGAAACTGATATTTCCAAACATTTGATTTCCCCGCAAGACCTGTCCGGTAGCTAGTGCCATCTACGGTTTCCGTGATCCATTTGTTCTTGTTGACGCGGAAGGATACTTTGGTCGGTTGTAAGACCACGCCACGCCTTTAACCCTCCCGCCCACCATCCCACAAAATAGGTTTTAGACTTGCACTCGACAGGGCCAAGGGCTTTAAGACATGACAATGCCAATTAAAATTAAATCAATATCAAATGCTTATCTGAAACCCTTATTGACGGTCACAAGTTCCAAGATGTCATTCTCACAATATAATTAATTGCAAGGGATAAAAAAATTTGAGGTTCTAATCCATAGGCCCTGAAAGTTAGCAGTCCACACTGGAGGATTGCACCATGTCCCTATCCCTATATTACAAGTCAAGCTATAGTCATAAGGTAAATAAAATATACAATGAGGGTGGTATTTCACATGTAATTTATCACTGGGTTTTCCTTTCCACGTGTATAGGGGTGTAGTTCCTTTAAATAACCTTTCTCGTCCTTATCACTTGGATTAGCCGTTAAAAGCCATGGTGTGGCGACTTTTTTTTTTTTTTAAAAAAGGATATTTAGAACATTTGACACAACTGACCCATTTATTTTGTCAAGGACTATACCAGGTAGGCAGCTATTAAGCCCGAGTTAATGATCTTGGCAGACTTTAGGAATAGCCGACGTATTCAGCCAGTGTTGGAAAGTTATCACCGCTAAGTCTAGAAATGTTTGCATTAATCCTAGAAGGAAGGGTTGACGCTATCAGGTCTCAACTTCCTCTACCCCTACCCCTCTCCTTCCTCTTTATCCTCATCAAGACTAACAGGCTTGAAACGAGGAGAGATGAATGATGAATGGAGTGTGAACGACAACCTGAGAGAGCCGGGAAAGGACTGCTACTTCCGTGGTCTCGTCCTGATCGCGTGCTATCTCCATGAAACACGCTACAACGAGAATAAATAAAGAGTGTATGCGTAGTGAACCAATTGCACCAAATATCTGCTGCAGTGTTTATCAAAGTGGGATTCTAGGACCATTGGTGGTCCGCGCTGACCCATCAAGTATAATGCAAGATTCCAGAGAGTTAAGTAAGAAATAATTTTTTTAGCACCGTGTTTTACTACCTGTTCAGGTTATAAGCATTTGAACGGTACTTATCATGCCAATGAATCGGGAAAAAAGAAGGTTCAAATTAAAAGATGTGTACCCACTTTTGTGTGGAGGGAGAGTGGAAAGCCATTTTGGGGAAAAAAACTCATTACATCCGACCGGGATTCTAACTCTGATCTCCCTATCATCGGCAGTCTAGTCAAACACAAGTGTGATGCCTTGGGCTATGCAGCCACCGAAGCAGCTTGTGATAGTGAAGAAGTAAAGAATGTTGATCACATACATAAAAAAAAACTACCATGCTAAAGATTAAATATGAAATATCCATACTATGCTCTCTTTGCTTGGTAGACACACGTCCCATAGAAAAGGATATTTGTACCAACCTTAAGTCAACAAATCTGAACAATTATATATCAATAATTATGAGGTTTAGAATGTTAAAAGTTAAGTACTTACTTATTTAATATAATTACATCATATTTTTCTAAATATTAAATTTAATAACTTGAGTTTATTCTTGCATTTATAGACCTAAAATGTGATACTGTTCTACCTGCATAATTTTCAACCCCAGTATCCCTTACTCCAGGACATATAGTTTCCATTTGGTGGGCCTCCATCAAAAAAACTCTGAGAAACACTGCTCTACGGTGTTCCATTTTAGTTTATATTCAAAATTAGCAATCACACATTACCATCTTCACTAAGTGGAGCTGTAAGATTGACATGTTTTAAAAAACATTTGTCAACCATTTTTACAAATATTGTTTTTACTCTGAGATTTGAGTAGAAGAAACAAAAATAATTGTAATGGTTACTATATTTTACACACAAACACACACAAGCAAATTTAAAATAGGAAAAAACATTATACACGGCTACACATACCCAAGACGACCATGTTCTGAAAACTGATAATAAAGTCAATTAACAACCAAGAGAGGTACTATTTTTTTTTACCTAATTTCATTGTTTACCTGTATTTAGTTCTTTTGAGTATTTGCTATAGTGGGGTGATTAGGCCCATACAATTATTTTAAAGGGATGTTACAGAATGAATGTAATATCCAGTTTTTTTAAATTAATTATTATTAGGTGTTCTGTTTTACAACAGTTCCATTCCTATTGTCAGCCAACTTAGACTGCCAATACGTCCCATCCTCTAACTCCTTCTTCAGCTCCCAGAATTTTCTTCTTTCCCTCAAGTCATCTAATATTTGAATTCTCCTCCTTCCTAAGCTCCTTTACATTTATTGTATATATTTATTAATAGCTTCACACAATCCTTTAAGCAATTTTTTTAAGGGACCTACCCAAACTTGCAATTTATTTAAATGGATATGTAGATATCCGACCACCTAATCTGCTATATACATCAAGTTTATATATCAAGCCAACTTTACGTATAACTTTAGGTCATTTCACAATCATATTTTTCAAATACAGCATATTTTTATAGTGTTGCCCTGTTTGGATTAAGATAATTATTTGATCAAACTAGGGTTATGTGATCAGAGATTCTGATCCCTAACTACCTTTGTTGATACCGTTGGCAAATTCCTGTTACTACTCAGTTAATAAGTTGTTGACATCTCACCTGCTGCCAATGAATGTACAACCCAGAATATACACAACAATAATTTTACAGGTTATTCTCTATGGGTGTGAAAAGTGCTATCTTAACTTACATGACTGAAACAAATTTAGGGTGTCTGAAAACAAAGTGCCAAGGAACATATTTGTTCCAAAAAGAGATGATGATACTTTGGAGTGGAGGAAGTTGCTTATTGATGAGTTACATACCCTCTGCTGATCGCAATACATTGTTAGGATAATTAAGTCTCGTAGATTACGTTGGGCAGGGAAATCAGCGTGAATGGGGGATTCTAGAACCATGTTCAGAGGTAAGCCCAGTGGGAAGATAATATTGGGAAGACCTAGACGAAGATGCGAGGATAACATTAAAATGGAACTGAAAAAGATAGGATGTAGTGAGGGGGACTGGATATAACTAGATAAATATAGGGATTGGTGGAGTACCTTTGCGAGTGTGGAAATGAATTTTCGAGGTTCCTAATGCCATAGAGTAAGTAAGCAAATCATATTTGTTGCAACTCAAACTTTTCTTGATATAAGATTAAGCTTATTGCCAATCCGGTCATTGAAGAATCAATATAGTATTTGTGCAACCGGCCTTAAGATTCCTTGCTTCTAGGTGATTGTTCTACATAGTGAATCATCCCGGTTCATTCTCCAGAGTTTTAAGACTCGCCTCTGGGTGAACACCCGAATAATCATCGTACCTAGGTATTCCAACTGATCAATTTCTATGGTCAGTCTTTTGAATTTTTAGACTATTCTCAGGGTAAACCTCCAATGAGTAATCGTTCTTAGGTTTTGACTATATCTATTCAATGTTCTAGAGTCAGCCTCCAGATCCTTTAAACTTACATAATCGTTTATATCCTAAGACTCATTGCTTCTACAGTAGTTACCTGTTATACTCTTGCAAAAATAAAGATTGATCATCCTAGAATTTTAAGCGTTGCCCAAACGGCAACGTGATCTTGTGGATTAATCCTAACTTGTAACGTCCTTTGATGGTAAATATTCGATTATTTCACAATAAATATTAATATATAATTGAATACTGAACTATAACTTGATTTTATTATGAATGTACCTTTTAGTAAACCAAAACTTTTCTTTGTGATATATGTGTACAACATTTTACAATTTAACTAGTTATATTTTCCTTAGGTATTTATAGCATGTATTAATGATGGCAAATGCATATTACACGAATTGACTAATGAATACACGAAAATAGATCTAGTAATTTTTCTATATGTCAAATATTTCACTTCATAAATAAATTGGGTTATATGTATCTAAACTAACCATATAATTTGAGAAACTCATAATTATGTACTATTTAAATTAAGTTTTTCTTCCCCTTTTTTTTTCAGATTTAGAAATTAGTCTGAAAAGCCATCATTTGCTAAATTAATGTTGGTGAAATAAAATGAAAAAGTGCTCAGAGAAAAGGATCTATTTTAGAACAGTGCTACTACGACTTAAAAAAATAAATAATTACTAAAACTTCTTCACACAAAGAGAAATAGACTAAAAGTAAGTAGCTATAATTATTGTGACTGTCTAAAACCTTTTAATTAACATCGACTTCAAGAGCATGGAAAAGGTTAATTCTATTTTAAGCCCTTTATATATAAACAAAAACTAGAAATTTAAACTGGCCTAAAAAGGATAATAGATCATATATTTTTAAAACAAAGATAGGCTATATATATATATATATATATATATAATATATATTAAAGTTCTAGCATATATATAAATATGTATTATTTGTGAAGTCTATTTTTGAACATTTAAAACTAGAAATAAAAAAGAAGTCAAGTAACTAAAGAAAGATACAATATTTAGCTATTTTTAAATGCATATAATTATTTCACCTTTTCCTACTGACTTGTCTTCAAAAGACTCTGTATTTAAAAGGTACGTTTTAATTTCATCAAATGGACTCAATTATTTAAAGTATTTCGTAGCTGCTTTGAAAAAGTTTCCCTCGCTGTCTGAATTTATTTTTTCAATGTATACGTATGAGTATAAATGATGTTTTTCTGTTTTTAAAATACTTTAAAGAATCCTTTGATACGAACCAAGCAACCAATATATATAATATGCACATGTATTTTTTACATGGGGAATAAAATTGTGAAAGGAAAGACGGGACTCGTTTGATGAAAATAGGTTGAGTTAGGGAAGAGTATAGAATTTCCTAAGGGATAATATTCACCTCTTTTGGTAAGCTTTATTTGATTCGAAAGAGTCAGATTACATTCCGTAGCTCCAAAAAAATTTTTTGATGATGTCCTAGGAAAAGGAAACCCAATTTCACAACTTATAAAAGTGTCGTCCATGTTGGGGAACCAACCCAAGACCCTTAACTAAGTAGGCAACCAACTCAACTAAGGAGTTCAACATGGCTAAACGAAATCTATAAACATTATCATTATCTACTTTCACAAGCGCAAAGGTCGGTTAAAAAAAAGCATTTAAAACAACGTTCTAAAACCTAATGTCTTTAAACAATCTATGTTTATTATAAATGTCTATAGCACATTTGGTCACACGTTTAGCAAGATATTTGGCCCTCCATTTACTCCTATTTAGCCTAAAAATATAAAAATAATAATTGGACTGATCGTTGCGAAAAGAATTTTTCCATCGTTTGAAGTCAGGTTTTCTGGTAAATACCGTCTACGTGCTAGCACGTGCTTGATGGCCGATAATGGCTCCACCTTAAGGTGAGACCTGACCTCAGCAAAGAAGAAGAAACGATTTATGAAATCGTTGTGCTCTTTTACTCTAAGTAACTAAGAAAGTCTTATGTGTATTGCGAAATATAAAAACAATGTTCAGTACCTTACGTCGTGTTTTAGTGCGATTGTTTTTATGCCCAATACAAGATTGTTTTTATTAAAGAAAATATATATAAAGAGTACAGCCGGATGTTTAACTCCATAGTTTGATATCTGTCTGTCTGCACGAATTATTGGAACATATTTAAACATTATTGAAATATAAATTTTGGCATGCTGATAGGTATTGGGATAATAATATTCTATAGAAAAGCCTTAAAAAAGATACAAATAGTTTTAAAATTTTTCACCAGTGAAATTGTTAGGGAAAATGTAAAATGATGATTTTTACTTGAAAGAAATATTTTTGGGTTTAGCTATTGTTGTATAGTTCTATGTTTCAAGAAGATAACAAATACATTCCAATGGCACACTCAAACTTTGTTTTAGTTCTCAACGTAGCACATATGCAACACAATAAAAAATGCTTATTTAGTTGTTAATTTTTAAAGAAATAAATAAATGTTTTTGTACCCTTAATCAACAATCAATAACTATTTTTCCATTTTTATTAAAAATATCATACAATGAAGGGTTAAAATCATAAATTTAAAATGGTGGATTTAAAATAGTGGCTCCAGTTAGGCCGAAAATTATGAAAATGTATCATTCCCTCTCTATACAGTATACTATTCCAGTTATATTATATAGTTCTCAGTTATTTGAACTCTATAATAACCAGTTAGTTGTGCAATGTTACTCTTCTTTGTATATATCACCAATAATTGAGCGTACAAATATTGTGTATAGAGAAATTATAACTTAATCTTCAAAATAAATTTCAGATTTCAACACAATAGCTATATTAAAATGGGCTACACAGATGTTAAATCAATTAAATGCAACTTTTATTATAATTATATTATATATATTATATGTACCGTACATTATAAAACCTACTTTTTAAAATCTTGGTGATTGAAGTTTGATTCCAAGTTTGAGTCTCTTCCTTGCGGTGGGCTTACGCCAATAGAACGTTATATATGTTACAGGAAAAGTAGATTCTCCAGTAAGAGTCGACTTTACCTAGGCCGAGTCGACTCTTACTGGTCGTTTTAGTAAAAGTTGATTAAAAGCGAAAAGTGATGTATTTCGATCAACATTTACTAGTCAGAGTTGATCGAACCTAGGGAAAGTATACTCTTACTACCTTGAGTTAGTAAAAGTTGACTTTTTGCAAGGAAATGGTCTACTACCTAGTAAAAAACAAATAAAAAAGCAAAACATTTATGATACAAAGAGAGATATAAATATTTATTATATATTACAGCAAGGTAAGAATTTGTGACACTTTGAGTTGCAGAGCTAACCTAAACTAACCTAACCTAACCTAGAAAACAACTAGAGCTGGGATATTCAAAACAAAGATGTGTGCGCGAAGTTGCATGTGGAGAGCAACATCGCGGAATCAACTTTTACTAAACCACAGCAGGCATAGTTAACTCTTCCTAGGAAAAGTTGATATGTTTATTCTCTATCAACTTTTACTGATACGTTTAGTAAGAGTCGACTTTACCTAGGCCGAGTCAACTCTCTCTAACAATCTACTTTTCCTGTGACATATACACGTCGGATAAAACGGAATGTCGGATAATCGGGACTCTACTGTAAAATAAAAGTAAAGTATTGATACTTTTCCCATAACCTTGGTAATTTACTTAGTTTAACGGATTGAGCTCTTTTTCCTGTCCTCAAATCTCATATCTATTGCTCTTGGTTCTAAGAAGTAACAAAATTTATATCTTAGTGGATATTTGACTGAATCTAGTCGAGAATCTGTTAGTAAGCTTTTGTCACGTTTTTGTTATCTACGCCTCAAGTGTTTTTTTTTGTAAAGTGTGCACTAGATACAGATTTAGCCTTGACCATCTAAAAGTTGATCCAGGTCTGTCTATTTGGGAGAGAGAGTAGGGAGACCTGATTAAAGACCAAAATAAGACCTTATTGACCTCATCGGTATAAACTTCAAAAGAAGAACTGAAACCTTACCAACAATCTTTTTTTTCCCGTATGTGTGTGCTCATCGTTATTATTACGTTGACGGCCAAAGTTCATGTCTTTCAATCTCTTTTTTTTATAATTGAAAGCTAAGAATTTGCTTTTGTTCTTATTTGGATGAAGCGTACAGTTGGTTTTACAAAAAATTATACCTAACTATATTTAAGTTTAAATTCCCTTCGATGTAGCTCATTAGTTGAATAATATTAAATAAACAAAAGTAAGCTATTGATATTCTTCTTTTCAAACAGATTATATCTAAATATTATTTTAATACATCCATAATAACTCGCCAAGTATTTATTTATGTATATCATGGCTTATTTATTAATTTAATTTGTGGTCAGGGATAATTCTTAAATCTAATTCGAGAATAACCGCTAATTTTAATAATTGAAGTTAATTTTTGACAACCTGTGTCTATGTACTTTTCGTTTACCGTGAAAGGTTTACCTTGCATGTTTCCACTATGGCACAGCCTATATTATAAGGACATGGTGTAACTCATCAAGGTAAGACTGATACCACTCAGAATAAATGAAGTGTACACTCCGTTTAAATTTAAAGATGGCGTTCTTAGCTTGGTGGATTATATTACGTCTTTTTCTTGTAAGCTACAGCATAGTGTAACCATGCTACGTAAGTTTGCTATCTTTAATTTTAAACTACATATATCTTATAGTACTTTTAACCAATACTTTTTTCTAACTCTTAAAATAATATTAATCCTATTAATAGTTTATAAAATACATATTATTTTTAATATGAATTGAACTGAAAGATAGTGAGAAATGTTTGACTATTGTTGGGATCCATGCGGTTGAGTTTATAAAAGTCTAAGGCACTCCAGATATATTTCCGTTCGATTATAAAGTAGTTTAATATTGATTATCTGGTTTTATTATATCAGAATATTAAAATCCATGTTGATAAGGCAAAGTATGTAAAGTGGAAATTAGTGACATATATTATGATTATAAAGTAATAAATATATTATTAGATCATTCCGTTAAGTTTTATATTTATGTACGATTATATTTATAAAATCATCTTTATAACAAAAAACAAATTACAGACAAGTTTGAATAACAAATAATTCTATATATTCTGATAACTAAATTAACGTGACCCAATTTGAAACAAATCTCCCTCAAATTATCAATTATGTAATTTATATAAGCCCCTATTACACGAGGGAAAAAAATAGCCCTAATATTTATAAGTATTTTCAATCATCACATGAATTATTGTCGACATTATAACAATGGTAATTACGAATCAATTAGTTGGACGTTACACCTGTCATAATGTCTTTGATCAAACATAGCTATTGGCGTGATAACTAAGCTAATTTAGAGTGATTAAATGCTCGATAATAATTACCAAACTACGTATGATGACTAGTTATTATTACTATATACCTGGCGTTATTTACATAAAGTGGACACCTCACTGATTATTGAATATTGTTCTAACATAAACATACACTTTTAATAATTGCTAAATTAATGGTTTGAATAGTTATTATCTGCTTCACAGAAAAGATACATATTTTATTGTAACAATATTGTCTGATCAAACCAAACAGTATTAATTAATTCGCTAATAATTTAATTAAATTATACAGTTAATGTAATCCATATTCTATTTATTACTATGATTAGCATTTGAAAGTAAATTAAAATTTCTCTAGCGTAGTTCAATAGTTCCAATATTTTAAAACTCTGTTAAATGTAAGGAACATCACTTAAAAATTAACGATTAACATGAAATAGCTATTATTTTATTAAAAAAAATAAACAATTTTTATTACAGACTAAATAAATTGGTTTTACTGGAACTATAGTATTGGGGTTATACATTTAATTTACTACATAAATGTTTCTTCTTAAATAAACACTTTGAAGGTTGGTTTGATGTGATTTCCATCCATCCGGTGTTGGGCATGTACTCAGACTTTCAGCTGGTTAGTGCTACCTGCACCATCTGGTGGAAATACTTTGCACTAGGGGAACTCAGAAAGTTCGGTGGCTCACCGTTGCCTTTCACAATGAATTTATATGAGCGAGCGCGAAAGGGCCTACAAATTTATCCGGGAAAGGTATTTTAATATACCTTCCCGGTTTATTTTACACGTTATAGGTCTAATCGCCATGGGACCGACGGCTTTACTTGCCATCCTAAAGAAGTTGTAATACGTATTTTTATTACTGAAGAAAATTCCATCAAGCTCAGCTGGGTTTGAACCATCAAACATTGGGTCCTGAGGCGCGCACTCTACCCTAAGACCACTGAGATCAACACCATGATAATACTATTACTTAATTAAGAAGATTAGCCAAGTGGCTAGCGATAAATAATCCTATTTGCAGCCTTTTCCGTAAAGTCATGGTAGGATACCGATGTTATTTACTAAACTTTGATCCAATAGCGAATGTTAAAAAATAAAACACATGAAATATATATTTATATTTATGTTGCTGTATTTGTGTTATGAAAAAAAAAACCTTGTCAGAAGATACGTATTAAAACACTTCTTTAATCACTTGAGCCATGTAGATGTCCAAAGTTTACATAAAATCCCTACACTCACATACTCTGCGAGTTATTTTCCCAAGCGTGTGTGTGATGTGTGTGTAGTTACACGAGGGTGGAGTGCGTCAGTACCATGTGGACAGGGGTGGATGAAGTGAAAGGAAGGGTAGGGGGTGGTTGAGGATAGAAGGAATTACGCAAACAAGACTAAGGTAAACAAGTAAACATAGTGATAACGCAAAGAGGCATATGGCTCGTAAACCCTGCTTGACCAACCCCCCAAAAATCCCTATCTCCCCCCCACCCCACCCAGAAACGTTATTACTGACCTTGCAGTAACTCCTGAAGGGTAAATATTTCCCAAAACTTTGGTTGGTACACATTTGAGAGAGGTTAACCCCCCTTTCTGCCCCCAATTCAACTCCCTGTCTCTCCATAAAATAAAAATATCAGGTCAAACGACCACTTTACGGTATGGATGTGAACACAACAAAACTAGCGATAGTAGCAAAATAGTAAATAATGTTTATTTTCAGAGATAAAATAGTATATCTTGATTCTTTCATTAATTAACTTGACAATACAGCGAGAATGTGGTAAAAAGAACCGTTCGAATAGTAAGAATATATTTATAGTGTTTTATCAATTACATAACCCGTATCAGTAGTCAAAAGATCTAAGAGGTCATTCTCACAATAGATTGGATTACCGATGAATGGGGAGGTTGGGATTAGAATCCCAGCTGGGTGCAGTGAGGGAAATATTTCTTGAATGGTTTCCCATTCACTCTTCTCCCAAATTCGGGTTAAATTTATTCTAGAGTCTACATTCTACATCCCTACCCCACTAACATAACTAGTTACACCTATGATTATGTTTCCATATGAAATTAGTTTTAATTTTAGTAGCCAGTTTTCCTAGCACTGCGTCTTACTACCCATTCGGGTTATACGATTATGTACTAATTACGCTAATAGTTTTAGGGATTATAAAGGTTAAATTTTAAGGAAGTGTACTCACATTTGCATGGATGGAGAGTGGAAAGTTGTTTTTGAAAAATCACCATCAATACACCCGACCAAGATTCGAACCTCAATCTACCCGTCATCGGCAGTGTAGTCTACTGCGAGAGTTGCGCGTTAGACCACGCAGACACTTAAGTGGGTTTAGTAGTGTTGGATATTGTTTGACAGCCTCTTTGTTCTTGTGGACAGATTTGATGACTACAAATCAAAAGGTTCCTTGTTCGATCCCCAGTGCTTCCAGAATTTTTCTGTGAAACAGTGTACCTGGAACGGGTCAAACTCCAGCCTCGTGAAGACAAATAAGGAGATACTTGAATAAATAAGTAGCATCTCTGGTTTAGAGAACTGATATTAGTGCCTGAAGGGTTTGTTAGGTTGACCACATGACACACTCTAGTCGCAAATGTTAGCACTATAATCGATAACAGGGGCGGCCGCTTGGTCGGTATAGATCGAATGTGGGTTTAGGCCCACACCATAATTTTTTTTTCAAAAATATTGTTTAAGGTTGACAAGTAATAATGAAAATTATGTCATAAGATTTAAAAAAACTTTATGCAAGGACCTACAGTAAATTAAATGATGTCTGCATTGGCACTATCTTTAAAAGCCATCTTATTTATATTAATTACATTTTGCAGCTAACTAATACTATCCACTAGTTAAATCCAATTTCAAATTCATTCAAGATTAAAATACTAGAAATTTGGAACCATACCTCAATTGGTTACTAAATTTTTTTCACGTATTTATACGTCAAATTCATGTGAGCTACAGATGTAACTTTAGATTAGTGTTTTGCAACCTGAGGGTCGCATGTTTCAGGTGAGCCGCAATGCTTATTGAGGTTACTGCTTCATAAAAAAAAAGTTATTCTAAGGATACAGGAGGTGAGAATTTCAAATTGAAATCCAAGCTGATAAAATGATAAAAACGGTTAGGTTTTGCTGTTTAGGTTCCTTTTGTTACTAAAATTTTACAGTTATTGGCTAACTTAGTTTGCCGTAACATCCTCGCGTATAGACGAGTGGCGATGCTTGCGTAGCTTCCAAAATATCCACTGGGCTTGGTGATTCTCTTTTGCGACATCTTTGTCGCACTTGTATAGTCATTATATTGGCAATCTATGATAATTAAGCATGTGAGATTAACTTCATGCTGGTTTGGTTTGTAGATGATGTCATTATTCAAATTCCGATGGAGGGTAATGTAGGTAATTTTTACTAAACGATTTTGCCCTTCTCTCTCCATGCTAATAAATGTACATTTCCTCTAAATTCTACCAACCCCAAAAGTGTGAATAAAAGTAGATAGCACCGGATGAATAGTAAGAGTCGGTGAAAACAATAGTTTAAAAATAGAATATGACAACTTTTATGTTAGCAAGGTGTCGCACGTGATGGTCTCAAAAACAAAAATTAGGGACAAACCCTGCAAATGACAGGTCCATTACTTTTGTCAGTGAACCTGGACCGTCAATGCATCCGGTCCTCTGCCTCCATCTTCAGTTCCCAGGAATGTATTTCTTCTTTCTTTCAATTCATCCAAAATTTGAATCCTCCTTCTTCCTAAACTCCTATTTCCCTCAACCTTTCCTTCTATGACGTCATGTAGAAGACAGTTCCTCCTAATGATGTATCTGAGATAGTTTGCTTTGTACCTGAGAATCACATCCAAAATGGTTCTATTCTCACCCACTCTTCTTAGGACTTCATTTGTCATCTGATCTTCTCAAATCTTCTCTAACACCACATTTCAAAGCTCTCCGAATATGTATTTTCCACCTTCCTAAGAGTCCTAGTTTCTGCTTCATACAGTTTGGTGCTTCAAATATAACACTTGATATTTTTATTTCTCAGTTCCAAACTCAACTTGTTGGTCAGGAACCACCTCTTCTGGTTAAAGGTTTCCTTGATCACGGTGATCTTCGACCTAATATCCTTGTTATAGTAGAGATCCTTTGTTAGCAGACTTCAGGTAATTGAACTGCTCAATGCTTTACCAACTATTGGTTTCGAATTTTGATTTTCAATGCTCTTCATTTTTTTAAGATCGCCATAACTTTTGACTTCTCTATGTTGCTCTCCATGCCATGTCTTCTTCCTATCTCCTCCTGCCGGTCCATAATTTACCGCAACTCTTCTTCATTTTTGTCCAGCAATGCTAGACCATTTGTGATTTTTTTATGTTGGTGACGCATCCTTAAGATATATCTTATATTTACCCATAATATTCTTATAGCACTAATGATGTTATCGATATTGACTTCCAAGAAATATGTATTTTATAAATGATGCTCCAAGTGTCCGTTCGTAAGAGAATCAAGCTATGGCTAAGACCACAAATACTAAGCCGTTTCAGCAGTGATCAATTTTTATCCATTAAAAAGTGAATATAAAAGAAAGAACTGTTCTAAAAGGTGGACAAGAAACAAATTTAATTCAATCTATAGTCTAAAATATAATCTTAGTAGAGTAAGAAGAATTTTGGATAGCTTTTCCCTTTTTCTCTTGATGCTGCAAGGAAAGAGAAAATAATTGTCATGTGATTAGTGCGTCCAGACCCCTTCCCCCTTTTCATCCCCTCCTTTTCCGCCATATTCTAGTATGCAAATCAGCAGTCACGTGATAGCGACGCCGCTTAGCGTTAATCTATTTAGTACTAACTTCCTCTTTCTCGTCCAGTCTACATCCCCAGGCAGACAGGCTGATTTTTCTTTTTAGGGGGGGGGGACGTGAGGGTAGAGGAGTACAGGAAGTTAAGGGGGCTTGAGAAAACGGACATATTATGGCTGATAGACGTAACATACAAAATTATATTACAGTTTTTCAGAGCTAAGGTTATATGACACTAGAACGTGGACAAATGGTCTAGATGAAAAGTTCATATCGTCTCGTTTAATGCAAACGATGAGATTGAAGTTCAAATACCAGCCAACTGTACTGAATGTTAATTTTTCATAAATGGTTTTCCCATCTCTCTTCATGCAAATGCGGTTATATTTCCTCTAAATGTATGTCTTACTCATCCCTACATCATCAGCGTAATTGTTAGACTAGAAACTCGCTTCAGTTGTTGAATGGTCTAAGGCGGTGTTTTTCAACAGGTGTGCCGTGAAGAGTCAGCGGGTAGGCCGCGAATGGTCAACAGGTGTGCCGTGGGAGTTTGGAGAAAAGCCCAGAAGAAGATATAGAGAGAGAGAAAAAAAGGAATTAAGATAATACCTTAGAAACGAATATACAACAATATATTTAAAAATAACAGAATGAATAAAATTTTAATTATTGAACTCTTAAACACAATCTTGATATATTGATTAGTCAAATCTTGATACTATGTTTAATGATAAAATCTCTGTTAAGAAACTGATGGTATGCCTTGACAATTTTAGCACCTTTTTCAATTTAGCGTTTAAGTTTTAAAAAAAGTAGAAAATCCAACACTTATCTGTGAAGCAGTTGGTCTGGAGCGGGGTCAAACTCAACCTCTTGAGGACAAATTAGGAGCTACTTGAATACAGAAGCAGCTTCTCCAGTTCAGAAAACTGAGATTAACGGCTGGAGGGCACTTTGTACCGACCACATGACACCCTCTATCCGAAAATGTTGGTACTATCATCACTAATGGTGGCAGCCGCTTCCGGGCTCACACATTGGAGTTAAAAAAAAAAGAAAATCGCTTGTCTAAGGCGTCACCCATGAAATAAACAGGATGACCTATTCCGGTTAGGTGTTCCGAGTTTTTTAATGGTTTATAGTCTCTCTCTCCAAGCGAATTCTTGAACAATTTTTATAAATTCAAAGTTTCTTATACCTAACATTAGAACAATTGTATATACGGCTTCTAATGCATTTTTATGATTAATTTTAAAACGACACTTTTAGCATAATATGAATATATTTCTCAACTGATTTAGGGCAACAAGATTAGAAGGATTACACTTAATTCAAGAAAACGTATCGGCCAGCTTCCGCCTAACGCGAGGACAGAGGAAAAAAAATGGTACGGCACACCGCACAGACTTTCTCTCTCTTTCTATAAACTCGTAAGAATTCTGAACGGAATAATGTACATTGTATCATCACCACTCCACATAAGAACATGCATAAAATAATATACAATGATATAGAATCAATGAGAAAAGAGGCGCATCTTTGTCCACCTAAGAACATTTCAAACAGTTTAATGTCTTCCACAAGGGTCAACACTTCGTATTAAAATTTCGATTTCTAGTTAAAATTTTAACATTTTAAAAGGTGTTGCAGATCTTCAAGTCATCGCATTGATATTTAATTATTCATTTATACATTTTGACCAATAAAAAATGTAAATATTGACTATTGAGTCTAAAATGGAGATAGATCATTGCTATGCAAACATTTCTCCTAAGTGATTTAAGGAAAAATAACATACTTTTTTTAGATACTTATATTTAATTACTCTATGGCATTGGAGTATTATTGCGTTAAGACTTAAGTAGTATATGTTTACAACTAAAGCTCACAAAATTGTATTAATATATTTGCAAATATCTCAGAAACTGCTGTTTTTATAAAAATATATGTCAAATAAAAGTTTTTTATTTCTAATAGTCCTACAATTTTGCAATGATAAGTTGTTTAGTTTCTCCAATAGTTGTGGAGATACGGAAATTAACGCTTCTGTAATGTACCCTAAAAATCATTTTCATAGGAAAATGAAAATAGCCAGTTTATTTATAATCTTAATCAACGCCTAGATACGAATTTTAATCAAAATCGTTTAAGCAGATTTTGAGAAAACCAAATTTTTCTCTTTTCGTCCTTCAGTAAACTACCCTTAATTTTAAGTTTTTATAGACACACAGAGAGACGGCATTGCAAAGACTATTTTTTAGGGTTCGGGGAGTCATGAGACGTCGACATCCATCAACATTTCAGGTTAGTTTTTTTTTACGGTCGCAATACTTAAACTTTAATGTCCAAAAAGTTAAAAAAATTCATATAATTGCGTATATATTGAAATTTATTGTTTTTATAAAAATATGTTTCGGATAAAATATCTGTATTATAAATATATATACATATTTGTAATGCTAAGTAATTTCATATCTCAAATAGTTTCGGAGCTATTTAAAAAAATGTTAATTTACGCATCAGACCGGAGCCCTTAAAGCCATTTTGCCGAAATATTGAGGGTAGCCATTTTGTTTGGAATATTTATTAATGTTTATAAATGAAATTTAATCAAAATCGTTGGAGCCGATTTTGAGAAAATCGACTTTTTCTCTCTTTTCCCTTCAGTAAACTACCCTTAATTTTAAGTTTTAATAGACACACAGACAGACGGCATTGCAAAGACTATTTTTAAGGGTTCGGGGGGTCATGAGACGTCGACATCCATCAACATTTCAGGTTAGTTTTTCTTACGGTCGCAATACTTAAGCTTTAATGCCCAAAAAGTTAAAAATATATATAATTGCGTATATATTGAAAGTTATTAATTTTATAAAAATATGTTTCGAATAAAATATTTGTATTATAAATATATATACATATTTGTAATGCTAAGTAATTTCATATCTCAAATAGTTTCGGAGCTATTATAAAAAATGTTAATTTACGCATCAGACCGGAGCCCTTAAAACGATTTTGCCGAAATATTGAGAGTAGCCATTTTGTTTGGAATATTTATTTATGTTCATAAATGAAATTTAATCAAAATCGTTAGAGCCGATTTTGAGAAAATCGACTTTTTCTCATATTGCCCTTCAGTAAACTACCCTTAATTTTAAGTTTTAATAGACACACAGACAGACGGCATTGCAAAGACTATTTTTTAGGGTTCGGGGGGTCATGAGACGTCGACATCCATCAACATTTCAGGTTAGTTTTTCTTACGGTCGCAATACTTAAGCTTTAATGCCCAAAAAGTTAAAAATATATATATAATTGCGTATATTTTGAAAGTTATTGATTTTATAAAAATATGTTTCGAATAAAATATTTGTATTATAAATATATATACATATTTGTAATGCTAAGTAATTTCATATCTCAAATAGTTTCAGAGCTATTATAAAAAATGTAAATTTACGCATCAGACCGGAGCCCTTAAAACGATTTTGCCGAAATATTGAGAGTAGCCATTTTGTTTGGAATATTTATTAATATTCATAAATGAAATTTAATCAAAATCGTTAGAGCCGATTTTGAGAAAATCGACTTTTTCTCTTTTTGCCCTTCAGTAAACTACCCTTAATTTTAGGGGTAGATATCCAATTCCAAAAACCCCTCGGGGCAACCCTATGAATACCCTAGATATCAAGTTTCAGCTCAATCGGTAAAATAGTTTAGGCTCTAGTTGGAGGTACAGACAGACAGACAGACAGACAGACAGACAGACAGACAGACAGACGGAAATTCAAAAACCACTTTTTCGGTTTCAGGAAGTCATGAAACGTCAAAATTCATCAAAATCTCGAGTTCGATTTTTTTGACGATCACAATACTTTCTCTACCTGTAAGATAGAGAGAAAGTAAAAATAGTAAAATAACTCATAAAATAAATCAGCTATTTGACACGTAAGCTTCTTTGGATTGATATAATCTAAAGAGGGATTTTGTTAGGAATAAATATTTAAAAAATAAAACAAATATAATTGAATTTAAAAGAAAAATTACAACATGGACACGGGAATCAAATTTTGAACCTTTGCTTTGTGTGCCAATGTTTTACCACTGTGCCATTATTAATTTTACTCTCTAAATAATGTGTCTCTTTATGAAAAGGAACAAAAATACAAGGGCTTATACCACTTATTCTTGGCCCATGTTATAATTGGTCATGTGGTATAGAGGTCAGTGCACCTGATTGCAGACTTGATTGTCACGTGTTCGATTCCCAACTGGTACGACTAGTATTTTTCGGAAAAAGGAATCATGCCAACACTCACCACGGTCTGGTTGGTTAGTCTTATTTAATGCTTACTTTTTTTTACTGGCTCCACAACCTCCTATTCACCATCATCTCATCTCAACGGGAAATGGAAAGTAATTCCACAGGGGAAAAAATGTGTTACAATTTTTTACAATGGGCATTTCCTGAGCAAAGATACATAATTATGGTATAATATTACAGCCAATTGTGCTACCTATGATGTAGCCCAGATACCCATAAAAATTTTAAAATTAATATCTGTTTATTTGTGTTAACAAATATTTTTATTCAACTACCCTAAGATTGGAGGATATGGTGTGTTACAATACACGTTTAAGAGACATCACCAAGGAAGGTGCAAAATAATCTATCACGGATTTGCAAATTTCATAATATATTAGTTAACACTATACAGGCCATGTCCATTTTAAGTTTGTAAATTATCTTTATTTCAAATAAATAACTTGTTCTATACCGTATAATAAACCAAGTATCAAATAAATACTGTATTAGTATTGGTTGTTGACGATACATTTGGCAACACCGCTACGAGCGTTTCAATTTGTTGCACAAGCGACTATAAAACGCACTTCTTATTCCCCTCCCCAACCCTCAGACCATCACCTCCCATTTCTTCTGGTCCGTGACACACAATTATAGGAAGCCCATTACATCTTTAACATCCTCCATACTAACCTGAAAGGGGGGGGGGGGACGGTGACCTTGGTTACTCTCTCTCCCTCTCGCCCAAATCACGCGGCGGACATGAAACAAAACACAAACGAGACTCACGAATCCAATTTTACCTGTCCTTGTCTGACAAGATTTCTTCTTCTCTAACTCTCTCGTACACACCTCTGGCTAACAATTTTAAAAAAATTAACATCGGAGGAGGGAAAAACAAGATGTACTATTAAGGTGGAAACAACAACTGCTGAGCATCCAAGAGCTGCTATCTATCGGCCTTAACTGGAAGCTTCAATACAATTTTCATAGAAAGGGCATTTTAGAAAAACAATTTTCTTTTGGTCAGTCTTGGCAATATTTTACCATATCATCTGTGTTATTTTTAGTTTTATGACAGTATCTAACAAAAATGATAGGGGCAGATCGCATAACTTGGAACTATGAATACGATAAATAAAATCTAGTAACTTTCCTGTCACATATGATTCTTCCTGTAAAAATTAAATTTCATATAGAGTACTTCAAGTTCTATTTTGAAAACTAATCTAAATATATGTACAACATTTATCTCCTCCCGCCCCTTGTGTTACACTAGACATCTTTTCAGTCGCAGTCTTGATTTTCTGCACATTCAAAATAAGCCAATTACCACTATAGTAGTTGTACTAAGTTCACGAAAACCATAATAAATTATTCTGTCACTGCTTTCCACGTGACCACCAGTAGGGAAACACAGCTATTAACGGGCATCGTCACCTGTGTGTGGTTTTTTTACATATGTATTTATTATCAATCCATAAACATACATGTTTACAGAAATGAGCCTAAAAAACTTGTGATGCAATCATACCACCATTTCTGAATAGCACTCTCACATTAATATTGTATATTTGTACACAAACCACGTCCTCACAAGCACCCCTCATACACTCATCCATGAAAACATTAAACAACCACAACCTTGTCTTAACACCCTGGTTTAATGTCAAACCATTCGCTCAAAGCTCCAGCCACCCTAACGCACGCTTTAATTCCATCATACACAGAGCCCTGCGTTTGTGGAGATAGCGATAATTCGCGAATGTTAGATATGGCATTTTTTATTTCAGATGTTACCATTTCAGGTTACCCTGATTGCAAATACATGCTCAGAATTGTCGCGATAATTCGCGAAATCGGCGTTTTAGCGTGATATTCGCGATTTTAAATGATGTCCGCGATAATTGCGGTTTAGTCGCGATTTTCGGCATTCGGCATGTTGAAGTTTGGTGATGTTGAGTAGTTATTTTGTATTTTTCTAGCCTAAATTGAGATTTAAAAATATAGTCACAATTTTTGTGAAGTAACAAGATGATTTTTGTGTAATATTTGGTCTTTGTGACTTGTAAATACTTTTTCCGGACTAGCTGCCACTAAATCTTACTTTATTAATAAGTTGACAGCACATTTATTTGTGGACTAGTGTTTTTTTTACCGTTTTGTCCAATCAAAATTTAATTTTTGGTTCTCACTTCAATATGTTTAGTTTACCTGTTTCAAACATTGTCCTGGAAGTCTAGTTTTAACCCAACAAAGTCACCTTAATCACGAAAGTTTGGTAAAAACAACTTTTTTTTAACGCTTTTGTCTTAATTCGATAATTTCGTCGCAAAAATAGGATTTTTGTAATTCACCGCTTATTCACCGCTTTTGGGAAATTTAAAATCAAATTGGGCTTTTTTATTCACCATAAAAGCAGGGCTCTGATCATACACCACCTTAATTGCACTTACTATCCATGCATCCCCACCATACTCTCACCAAACATTCCATAACATTATCCTATTCACATGATCGTACGATTTCGTCAGATCAATGAATTCACAAAAAAAAACTTTCTTTCTTACTGCCATACATTTTTCAATCACGTGTTGCAATGTAAATACCTGGTCCATACAACTTATGCCGTGCATGTAAACCACATTGCACCTTGTAAATCTTGTCCGCAGTATTTTCATCCACCGTCCTCTCAAAAACATTGCCTGGAATACTCAACAAACTAGTTGCTCTATATTTATTAAATTCATTCTTATTGCCTCTGTACAAAAGAACAATGACATAATTCTTCCAGTCATTAGGAACGTTCGAGATCCCAGCACACACATTGAACAACTCACACAATCTGGCAAGTAGTACCATGCCCCCACGATTAAACATTTCAATTGCGATCCCATCCAAATATATTATATATATTGCACGTACACTCCCGACTATCCAGTCTAATTGTTATCAGAGAATGCACGGATATTTGAAAACAAGGATAATCGAATACTTAACTTATGTATACATTAAACTCCCGAATATCCAGGTGATTCATAAATATATATTTACTGCCCCCTCCAGCTAAACTTCGCCATGATATATTGCATGTCGAGTAGTATTTATTTATTAGGTGGAACTGAAGGGAATAAACATATATATATATATATATATATATTTACATCTTGTGAATACGGCAATAAACGAAGCAATTTTTCTTTCTGGGTCCTTTCTAACTAAAACTTATGTTAAAATGGTGTGAAAGTTCTCGACAGTCTTGTTATATTTGACGGCTGTTTTTTTCCCCCCCTCTGTGTAAGGGAAGTAAGGTTGAGGGGGTGAAAAGTGGTAACAGTCTTTAAAAAAAGAAACACCCTCCTTTACCAACACCTTTTCATATTTTTTTTCTTCCCACTCATCCACTTTACAAAATGGACTCGTTCGGGGAAAAAATGACATATGCTGCCTATTTCTCAAATGTATATTTTAATATTATTTTATAACTCAAATATGAAAGCACGTTGATTAAATTTCATACTCATCAAGTCGGGTTTACTAGTAACACAATGTCGGGGTTTGAATATCTTGCGAGTGTAATAAAACTTATGAGTGAATTTCCACAATATCTCCACACAGATTCTGGTATAATTCCTCTAAATAACGCCTCCTTCATTCTTTATACACTAGCGCGATGATTATTCTGATTGCCAAGGAAAGGTAGTAAGACGCGGGGGTGAAAATATATTAAAACTGAGTTGAAATATAATGCTTGGAAAATTTAAAATATCTTGAAATCCAATAGACTTATCTCCCAATCATGATAAATATCTAAAAAAATAATACAAATAACATTTTAATGCTGTATATAAATACATTATTACTTCTGTATAGTATGATTCTGTTATTGTGCAAGGAATAAAACCCAGGACCTTTGCTTAAGAGCTTAGAAGACCACTGCTCTTTTGAATGCACTTACGTATATACTCTATGGCCTTAGAAACTTGAAAGTGTATTGCTGCACTTATAAAAGTACACCACCTATCACTATCTTGAGATAGTTTTATCCAGTCCACTTCATTACACACTATCTCTTTCAAATCTATTCTAATGTCACTCTACCATCTGCATCTAGGTCTTCCCAACGGTTTCATACCATCTGGTTTACCAGTCAGTACCCTGATCATGGTTCTAGATTCTCCTATTTACGCTGCATGCTCTGCCCACCATAATATGCGAGGCATGATCATCCTAACAATGTCTTGTGATAAATACAGGGTGTGTAACCAATCATTATGTAGCCTCCTTCACACCTCAGTAGTATCATTCCCTTTTGACCAAATCGCTTCCTAAGCACCTTCTTTTCAAAAACCCTAATTTTTAAAAATCATATAAGATAGGAGGCCACATTTCACAACAATAGATAGCAAGCAGTGAAACTATTTTGAATGCACTACATAAGTTATTTATAAAACATTTAAATTGTGCAATTTTGTACAAATATTGTTTAAAAATATCGACCTGAATTTTTCGGCGCTATAAGAATGAAAATGATAAAAATGTATTATATAAACTATACACTTCCTGTCCTCGTATCATACAATGTGTACTCATATAATTATTAATAGAGGAAATGTTAAAGAAAAATAATAAAATGTATATATAAAAAACAAGTAATAAATCATTTGTAGACTAATAAGAAACGATAGAACACATTACAACTAATCAGTGTAACCTGCGGCTGGCCTCTTGCTCTGGTGGTCTACATTCCTAACTACTAATCTAGAGGTCCAAAGTTCAATTCCCGATCTAACCATAGGTATTTACCCCTAAGTTTAACTACTCCTACGATGGCCATGGTAGGGCTAATTAGGCTATATTTAGCTTTATGACCTCTATTGCTCCCAAAAAATCTCGTCGGAATGATTTAGCCGCACCTACATGGGGCCCCAACCCCAAAAGATGGTTATATGTCCGCCAC
Source organism: Timema podura (assembly GCA_033556935.1). Taxonomy (NCBI): domain Eukaryota; kingdom Metazoa; phylum Arthropoda; class Insecta; order Phasmatodea; family Timematidae; genus Timema; species Timema podura. The sequence goes on along the minus strand of JAVRXN010000004.1, from coordinate 49,966,745 downwards.
TTCCAGTAGAGGACCAGAAATGTCTAGCCAACAGACCAAGGTGTCCCAACCCAGAAGATGGTTACATGTCCGCCACTTCCAGTAGAAGACCAGAAATGTCTAGCCAACAGACCAAGGTGCCCCAACTCCAGAAGATGTTTACATGTCCACCACTTCCAGTAGAAGACCAGAAGTGTCTAGCCAACAGACCAAGGTGCCCCAACTCCAGAAGATGTTTACATGTCCACCACTTCCAGTAGAAGACCAGAAGTGTCTAGCCAACAGACCAAGGTGCCCCAACTCCAGAAGATGTTTACATATCCGCCACTTCCAGTAGAAGACCAGAAATGTCTAGCCAACAGACCAAGGTGCCCCAACCCCCAGAAGATGGTTACAGGTCCGCCACTTCCAGTAGAAGACCAGAAGTGTCTAGCCAACAGACCAAGGTGCCCCAACTCCAGAAGATGTTTACATGTCCACCACTACCAGTAGAGGACCAGAAATGTCTAGCCAACAGACCAAGGTGCCCCAACCCCCAGAAGATGGTTACAGGTCCGCCACTTCCAGTAGAAGACCAGAAGTGTCTAGCCAACAGACCAAGGTGCCCCAACTCCAGAAGATGTTTACATGTCCACCACTTCCAGTAGAGGACCAGAAATGTCGAGCCAACAGACCAAGGTGCCCCAACCCCCAGAAGATGGTTACAATTATACGTATAGAAGACCAGGAACGTCTAGATGACAAGCCCTGTTGGCATACGCTAATAATCTATTTTTTAAATGTCTTCACTTTTCTTAAATGTCCTCATTTTTATAACACTGGGATGTCCGTGATGAGAAATTTAGGGGCCTATAGCCCCAGCCTTACTCTAACTCGGGATTAAAAGTAAAAACCAGCATTCACAAATAGATAAGTTTTTCCAAATACATATTGTTATCAGTGGTTTTTTATTGCCTTTACGTCGTCTGGAATCTAAGACGATTACTTATAGTCATTGTTATGAAAACTTATGAAGATTATTGGTATTATGATTACTATCTTAAGTGAATTAAGATCTATGGAGTATTATTGAGCTTAAACTATATTTGAATTGTTTTGATTTTTATATATTAAAATTATTTTGAAATTTAACGCCCTCCTTTCAGATAAAATGTCTGAGGACGCTCTTAAGTATTCTAGTCTTGGTTAAAATATTCATAAGCACTGGGTCTTGAACAGCAATCCAACTTTATATGTGTTGATAAGTAAGTGTGTTTAGAAGCTCTGAATTGTTCAGTGGGCGTAATTTACTTAGCTGTTTATAGAGTGCAGTGCTCTACTGTTTAAGACAATAGTAACACTTCAATGGTAACACTTCTAAACTTGGACAAAACAAAAGGGGTTATATTCAGACAGACGTATATGTTGGTAGGAAGCTGTGATTACTAACTTTGAATAGTTCAGCGGATATAATTTATTTACACTACTATACGGTTTATAATAGCACTAAACTATCTTTCATTAACTAAACATTGTCTAAGTCACTACACACGCATAACTAGACCTCCAAATACGGAGGGATCGGTGTTCAACCCCAGTCGAGTATACTGAGGGTCATTTTTCATAAATGGTTTTACACTCTACCTCCACGAGAATGTGGGTACACTTCCTCTAAATACAACCTTCCTAATCACTAACATTAGTGTAATGAGTACATATACGTATAGCCCAAACGGGATGTAAGAGGCAATGCTAAAATAAAATGAAACTAGAAACTTATTATTCTTTAAATTATATCTTTATAAAAAATGTAATAACTTTACTATATAATATAAAAGGTGTATAATTATTTTAATTGGTGTTTATATTATTTTTCTCCTAAGCTCTCCACCACAGAGCTCGCAAACCTTAACTCAACATTTCCATTTTTTAAAAGATCTTTTTTTTTTACACAACCGAGGGGAATATCCTTTTTATTTCAACTTGAATGATTCAGAGTGGTATCTACTTCATCTTATAACAGTAACAATTTGATTTCACACGAATTTTGAACAACTCAAAACAGAACCGTTGTCTAGTGTTTCTCCAATAAATTATCATGAATTGTGGCCAATCGACCCAGGGCGGGATAAAAAGTCATACATTGTGCTCGCTTCTATTTATTTATTTTCAACGTGGTCGCAGGGTGGGGAATCCCTCGGCATTCTATCGTGAAGTTAGCAAGTTCCTAACAGTCAGGTTTGAAGAGCGATTAAAATATATTTAAAAAAAGTTGTGTTTGTTTATTAGTTTCCAGGTTCAATTTTTACACCAAGTCTTACTATACTTATGGACTATACAAATTAGAATAATGTAATAAGAATGAGGAAGGTATAATTGAGAGGAAATATACCCGCATATACGTGAGAGAGAAAGGAAAACCATTTAGGGGAAACACATTTGCACACCTGAGTGAGACTTGAACCCCCACCTGTAATACAACTTACGACACATTCATGTAAAGCTTAATCCGGCTTTATAACATTTAATTTGTATCTATTTAGTAGACAAGTATTATTAGTCTAGTGTCATTGCAGTTTAAGTTTTGGAAAATGGCTTGAAAATTATATCTAGATTTATATATATCGTGAGTAATATATTAATCAAACAATTCTGGAAAATATATAAAGATTACAATATACGAGCTATTTTATAATTCTTTAATCTCACTTCAATTTAATATTAAGCTAGGAATGAATGAAACAACAAATACAAATATAATTATTTGTAAAAAAATCAATATATTAAATTAAAACTCAACTATAATGTGTATGTATAGATAAACAAGCTGCAAGTGCCCGGCGCTATACAGGTGAAGTTAGTGGTCTCTCTAAAATTTATTTGGATTCCTTGCCACACACTGAGCGTGATATTTGGAAACACTGCGGGAGACTTGGGCAAACTCATACGTGGAGAGGCCCTCATTTGATCAGGAAATGCGTGTGTGAGTGTGTGGCGTTTATTCGGCCACAAATTAAATTTTTATATAATAATCGATAGGTTCAAGTTTCTTATTAATTACTTAACAATTTGATTGTAATATAAAATACTAATTGTATTCTTATTTTCATTGAAAATGTCATATTGTTTTAGTTCCTTCTATATGTTTCTATCCACCTTTCCTGTATATTCTTCCAAATATAATACAATTACCTCATAAAGCAAAAAGAAATTTTCCTTATAGAGATTAACAATTTGTTTGTAAGCCATTAAATTCTTTGGAAAATAAGATATGTAAATAGCTTTATAAACATGTTTCTCTTATCTCTTTAAAAAATTAGAAATCAATTGAACTATTTTAATTATTTTTTATAAGCAATAACAAAACATTGATTGTTTCATTGCAGACCTAGTTAATTTCATAGCACAACTTTGATAACCACTGGTCTTGATATTGAGCTATGCTAAGTTATGCTATAGCCTACCACATTTTACCTCGTGCGTTTCGCACTGTGAGCTATTCTAAGTTATACGTTGGAAGATTCAGTAGAGTAGTTGCAGTCGTAGGTACATCATGCCTTCTATGATTTAAACAAGGTCGTAGCCAGCCAATAATTTCAGGGGGGGGGGGGGTTTGTGGGCCTATCCCCCAATTGACGGAGGCTAGAAAAAATTCTAAATAAAAAACTGTTCTAGAAGCTATCTGAAGTGTTTTTTATGGCAACACTACCCCCTAACTATCGGAGGCTAGGACAAATTCTAATTATTAAACAGCTCTAGAAGCTCTCTAAAGTGTTTTTTATGGTAACATGACCCATTAACTGCTGAAGGCTAGGACAAATTCCAAATATTAAACAGCTCTAGAAGCTCTCTAAAGTGTTTCTTTATGAAAACATAACCCCCTAACCGCCGAAAAATAGGAACAATTCTAAATATTAAACACCTCTAGAAGCTATCTGAATTTTTTGTATGACACATATTTGCGAGGATAGAAGAGTTCTAATAATAAACAGCTCTGGAAGCTCTCTGAATTTTTTTTTATGACAATTTATTTACCAAGGGCTAGGAAAAATTCTAAATAATAAACACCTCTGAAAGCTCTCTGAAGTGCTTTTTATGGTAACACAGCCCCCTAATTTGTACTTGTAACTTAATTTTGATATTGTTTGAACCATAAATAAAGCCATATATATTTTGTTCATAAAATTTTGGGGGAGGGGGTTTTGAACCCTGAGACCCCCCCCTGACTATGGCCTTGGATTTAAAGTGTATCGGTGAAAATCTTAAGGGTTGTTGTTAGCAGCAGTGATGGATGAAAAAGAAAATAAACTTTTGTGGGTACACAATATATGCCGTAAGAGGTTAAATTCTAGTGAATTCCACCACTTGATGTCGGATCTGAAATGTGCGTAGGGAAAATCAAGAAAACATTTTTAGTTAACTGAAGCAGAACTTTAAGAACTTCTCACCCTCATTAAAGCCAAAATCCAGAAGAAAGGGACTGGTTGGTGGAAGGCTACCCTAATGGAATGACTTTCTGTATGCTTAAGATAAGGAGGTACTATAACAACAGTTACAGACTTAATGTTTTCGAACTATTTTAGGTTTATTTCCTGAATACAACGTATAATGAATTACAAAGGAATGTCATGAGGAACCAAAATTTATCCAAGTTGCCAGTGGTTTAGTGAGGGGTATTTGCATTCAAGTGATTACTGTTCATTTCGCTCCCTTACCACAGTAGAAATTCAGCCAAAAGGGCTTGGTGGTAACTGACTGTGGAGAATGAAAGGAGCAGCACTGCTGAAGTTGAGTCAAGACTGAAAGATGAGCTGCCTGAAACGCTTTCCGACCAAGTTGAGAAGCATTCCTCTTCAGCTGATGACACATCACTGAAAACTTGTCGTTTGACTTTCATTTTCAACTAAAGAGGGAATTCTTTTATTGTGTCACACATGGAAAGTAGTCCAAGGGATCCCGTTCTTTCACTAACTCATTAATTTCACGAATTTTTGTAAGACAAGCAATCACTTTGTCAAAATTTTAATTTTGTGGAGATGCTACGAAGCTTTAAGTTCTGTGCACGGTTGCCAATATCATCATGGCGATTATTCCTTGTTTCATGGCTTTCCTCAGCAGTATGTTAAAGGTACGTTTTCTGTAGACTCGTTGACAAGTACAGATTCTTGAGTAGGAGGTAGATTATTTTGGTCCTAAAAAGAAAACTCGAAGAAACTGTAGCTACATAGTCTTCACTGTTCTTGTTAACAAAACATAAACACAGCTAAAAGTTCTGTAAAGAACCAATAAAGCTACTATAGTGATCATAAGTTTAATATTGCATTTTTCACAGGTTTTTTTTAAAAAACAAAGGAATAAAACCACTAAATATAGTCTTAAAGAGGGTTCACTAGCATTGCGATAACAAAGCTAAACGTTGAATGATAAATTAGCGCTTATATAGCGTTGATGTAACAGCTTAAATAAACAAATTCTGGAGAAATTGCTCGATGAACCTTGATGCTCTTTAAAAAAACCACAATGCCTATTAGTCATTATGTTTCTGTAACAGAATATATTATTTATTTATGCTATTTGGTGAATAGTGATCTTATTTTTTACCAAAATATTTCTTTAACACTATATATTAGTTCGTTTATCTTATTTAATGATAGCGCTTAGGTAAATATCGTGTATTTATGAATTGCCTCTTTTTGTGCACTCAGACCCTTAATATTTAGTTTCATACATATATTTTATTTCCATTTTTTGATTTACATGATTGGTTTGTGATTGTCATAGCTAGCTAAGGATTCTACAATGAGAAACTATCAAAAAGTTGGCAGCTGCATGTTTAACTTTATAATATCATATAGTTTTGGTTCTGCTCAACAGTGCGAAGAACGGGTAGACTTCTAGTTTATAATAATATCAGTCTATGTTAACCGGATGTCCCAGTTATATCCATATGAAATTTAGCACAATCGGTGCAGTGTTTTGGGTATAATTGAGCAACAAATAAACAAACGAGAATCACTTAATTTTTATATTATTATATGGATACGGATTAAAAAATCACCTGAGGTGCACATCTTCTAATTTCCCTAAATATTTATAAAAAGTCAAAGAGTTTCACGGTCCTTCGTTTGGTATCCTTCCACTCCAGCAATCACGCAGTTTAATACTTCAGGCTCACAACATGTGTATTAAAACCAAGTTTCCGCTTTCTATGTTTCTTGATTCTGTAGCTACTTGAATACGTAGTCACATTGTCTAATGTGTCAGACTCCCTATCAATGTGAACACCCTAAGGATTTCCCTAGCTATATAGTTAACGTTTAAAATTTACTGACCCACTTCGGTGGCTGCGTGGTCTAAAGCGTTACTCACGAGTTAGACTGGCCTCGAAGACGGGATGATCGTGGTTTGAACTCGGTCGGGTGCACTGAGGGTGCTTTTTCCTAAATGTTTTCAACTCTAACTCCACGCAAAGGCGGGTGAACCTCCTCTAGGTTCAACCTTTCAAATCCCTAACTCATTAGCGTAATTAATACATAGGCGTGTTATCCGAACGGGTAGTAAGACACGGTGCTAAAAAAAAGGTTAATGGAGTTTAGTGATGCACATCCCAGTAGCCACGTGGTAAATTACTCTTTGTGTTTAGTTAATTTAGCGATAAAGACAGAAAAAAATAAAATTCTACAACCAATTGTGTATTAAGTTTATCTGATCATGGAATTACCTTGAAAACCAATTTGTATTATTGTGTTCTTGATGGCTATATATTGTGTATAGTTTATACTGCCCCACCAGCTTTTAAATAATTTATTTATATAATATATTATATTATATTACAAATAGTTATTGATAGGATCTATTATTATCGTGTCGATGACTTAACCCTTCTATACCTGAGCTTGTCGATGAATTGGTCCAAGTAGTGTCGATAACTTGAACCTCCTATACTGGAGCTTATCGATGAGTTGGTCCAAGTAGTGTCGATGACTTTACCCTTCTATACCTGAGCTTGTCGATGAGTTGGTCTAAGTAGTGTCGATGACTTGAACCTCCTATACTGGAGCTTGATGATGAGTTGGTCCAAGTAGTGTCGATGACTTGAATCTCCTATACCGGAGCTTATCGATGAGTTGGTCCAAGTAGTGTCGATAACGTAACCCTTCTATACCTGAGCTTGTCGATGAGTTGGTCCAAGTAGTGTCGATGACTTGAACCTCCTATACTGGAGCTTATCAATGAGTTGGTCCAAGTAGTGTCGATGACTTAACCCTTCTATACCTGAGCTTGTCGATGAGTTGGTCCAAGTAGTGTCGATGACTTGAACCACCTATACCGGAGCTTGTTGATGAGTTGGTCCAAGTAGCGTCGATGACTTGAATCTCCTATACCGGAGCTTATCGATGAGTTGGTCCAAGTAGTGTCGATGACTTGAATCTCCTATACCGGAGCTTATCGATGAGTTGGTCCAAGTAGTGTCGATGACTTGAATCTCCTATACCGGAGCTTATCGATGAGTTGGTCCAAGTAGTGTCGATGACTTGAATCTCCTATACCGGAGCTTATCAATGAGTTGGTCCAAGTAGTGTCGATGACTTGAATCTCCTATACCGGAGCTTATCGATGAGTTGGTCCAAGTAGTGTCGATGACTTGAATCTCCTATACCGGAGCTTATCGATGAGTTGGTCCAAGTAGTGTCGATAATGTAACCCTTCTATACCTGAGCTTGTCGATGAGTTGGTCCAAGTAGTGTCGATGACTTAACCTTTCTATACCTGAGCTTGTCGCAGGGTTGGTCCAAGTAGTGTCAATGACTTGAACCTCCTATACCGGAGCTTGTCGATGAGTTGGTCTAAGTAGTATCGATGACTTGAACCTCCTATACCGGAGCTTGTCGATGAATTGGTCCAAGTAGTGTCAATGACTTAACCCTTCTATACCTGAGCTTGTCGATGAGTTGGTTCAAGTAGTGTCGATTACTTAACCCTTCTATACCTGAGCTTGTCGATGAGTTGGTTCAAGTAGTGTCGATTACTTAACCCTTCTATACCTGAGCTTGTCGATTAGTTGGTCCAAGTAGTGTCAATGACTTAACCCTTCTATACCTGAGCATGTCGATGAGTTAGTTCAAGTAGTGTCGATTACTTAACCTTTTATACCAGAGCTTGTCAATTAGTTGGTCCAAGTAGTGTCGATGACTCGAACCTCCTATACCGGAGCTTGTCGATGAGCTGGCCCAAGTCATGTCGATGACTTAAGCCTCATATAATGGAGCTTGTCGATGAGCTGGCCCAAGTAGTGTCGATGACTTGAACCTCCTATACCGGAGCTTATCGATGAGTTGGTCCAAGTCGTGTCGACCACTTGATCCACCTAAATGGGTTGACTGTCGATGAGTTGACCTGCACCCTAGAAAAGCATAACACTGGGTAGAGTACGTAGCTTCATGCGTGAATCAACCTTCAAGGACTCACTCTCGCAACAGACTAGACTGCCGAGCTAATGATGAATAGATTGGCACATCTCTTGGTCGAATTTACTGTTTTTCTCCACACAAATTTGGGCACATTTCTTCTAAATTCAACTTTCCTCATTCAAAACACACTAGTATAATTATAACATGTGCGTATAGAATGAAAGGGTGGTAAGACGTGGTATAAAACAACATAACCAAAATATGAGAGTGGAGCGTTTGACCATTCGACCGTCTTTGCGTGTAGGTAATAGTTTTTTTTGTACTGAATTCAATACCTAATTAAGTACGGAAACATCAGCAGTGTGTGAGGGACACATAAGACACAAGTTGTGTATTATTCCAGTTGTTAAAGTGGTAATAAGACTAGATTTCTGTCCCCTTCATTGTAAAGGCTGTCATAGGACTCGGGAATAGTCTACATGGAAGGGGCGGGTGAAAAGGGAGAAGGAGAGACTTTTTGTTTGGAATCATCGGTGGAAAGGGAAGAGAAGGATGTGGAAATTGGTCGGCAATATTCCAGTCCCTTCCCTTTATGTCGTTTCAAATTCGACCCAGGCCAGGGTGTGCCAAGGGACTTTTCCCTTTTATTTGTTCGTTAACGCCCTTCACCCCCCAAAAAATTGACGAGTTGATACAAAAGAAAACCTTATATAAGATTGACAGTGCTTTATTCGAATATCACTCTATGCAATGTAATGGATTCTATATGAACACGTAAATTTTATAGATTTGGTTTCCCTAACACTAGTTAAGAACTAATTATTTTCATCTTAATTGGGATGATTTAAGGAATGAGAAATGGACGCTCAGATATTTGAAAATTACATTAATTAGAACCAAATTTGAAACTTATAAAATACCAATTAAAATTTGTTTAGAATCAATTTCGTGTATCATTTAGCAATGCGTCGTACTAACCATCCACATATACATATATGTACTAACAGCAATCATGTGTTAGGGATGAGGATAACTTAATTCAGACGAAGCGTACCCATATTTGCGTTGAGGGAGGGTCAAAATACCTTCAGTAAAATCACCCTCAGTATTACTGACTAGGATTCGAACCCCAATCTCTCCATCACCGACAATCAAGTCTATTGCGAAATAGCTACCTTAAAATATTATACCATCATAGCTGGTAAAAAGTTAAGATGAATTTAAACTAGGTATATCCAAAATATGTTAACTCAATTAAATATAATTATTATTTTCATTATTATTACTAGTTATTGCTTGGCTAAATGTCGAAAAGGTGTTGACGATACCTTTAAAAGTGCTTTAGGAACCTCAATAATTATTTTCACATTTTCTGTATAACAATAGGGCCTACTATAATTTCACACTGTATACACAATGAAGTAAAAGTTTAAAGATGATAATTATTTATAATTTAAATACTTCAACTTCTGTTAGTTAACGTGATATTTTATAGTTTATAGTTTATTTACGCTATGAGCATATGTAGGAATGTTTGATTAAACTAAATACAAATTTCTCAGTTGATTTGTTATAAAGTTTTTTTAAATAAACGCAAATAATAGTTTTTTCTTCTTTTTTTAAATACTGTATCACAATATATATTGGAATTTATTTTCATGGCTAGTTTATCTTTTAGTTATTTTCAAGTCCCTTAATTTAATAATTTGTTATTTAATTGGTAGAAAAGTCAAAGTTTGGGTTTTGATTATTCTTCAGTACGTTATTTTAACCCTGTAGCTTTCCTATCTCAAATCCACACTAATGTGTACATCTACAATTCCTCCAAATTCATGAGCATCTCCCATATCTTATAGATGAGTGCGTTGCGTAAGCCAAGGCCACAGACAAATAATATATCCAGACTCTCAACCTCCAGGTTAAAATGGTTGCGCTCCTTTTGGCAGCTTGAGTCCTTCACCACTAGGATCGCTGCGGTTAGTCCTATCATCTCCCAGCAGTGACACTAGCGAGGCCCAGTGTTGAAGGACTCAAGCTGACAAAAGGAGCGCAGCAAAACCCCCGTATGGTTGAGAGTCTGTTTCTTACTTGTCTTTGGCCATGGGTTTAAACTTGAACATTAAAAATATACATAAATACAAATAATATATAGAGTATTTTTTTTATAATCCCTTGAATTTCACTGCCTTGTATTTTTCTTCTTATTCACATTCTACCCTATAGGTCTTATTTCTTCTCTGTTTTAAAAACTTCCCCAAGATTACTATGTTACCATTACTTTTCTTATATCCCTTCTTCCTACATCTAATATAGGTATATATCTTCACTACATTCCTCCTTCCCCATGTTTTTATACACCCCTCAAACCCCATTCCCCTCTATCAAACCCCAGCACACACACAGACACATGCTTGCGCACAAAGTCCCCCAACAACGTTGCTTGATTCTCGTTGTTGACCCTGCGGTTTAAACAAGAATTGATCCCCTGCCTCCCTTTATGTGACAACTCAAAAGGACAAGAAGAAAACATGGGTGCCTCAACCATGTCTATGAAAAAAAAACAAGGTACAGATGAAGACAAGAGAATCTGTCTGGTCACAATAAATACACGCTCATAGAACGATGATAAAAATAGAATCAGTTTGGTTACAATACATACACGATAATAGCACGATGTGGATAATATATCCAAACTGGTTACAATACTTCACACGATGATAGAAATATGACATGGTACGGTGCACAGAACAGAATCTCTCCCGCTTTTATCTTAAAATGGAGACATTTACTAGAAACTCGTAAGATTTGTGAAATGAAAGAATAGGTCTAAGCAATGATGTAGAAACCCTACAGTAAAGATCAAATGAAATAATATACACTGTTAGTTACTTACTCTATGGCGTTAGGAACTAGGAAAACTTGAAATAAATGGTACGGAGCTCCGCACGAACTTTCTCGCTCTATTATTTTTAGAAATGGAGATATTGACTCAAAATTCATAATATAATATACACTAACAAGTCCAAGAACGAATTGCGCTGGATATACGTAAATCATTTTTATTCATAGTTTTATATTTCATAATTTTATTTTTAAAGAATTAACGTCTTCATGTTTATATTTGTATCAGTACTAACGATATTGGGTCCCCAAGGGTCAACACTTCGTATTAAAATGTCGACTTCCTATTTAAAATTTTCGACATTTTATTAGGGGTTGCACATCTATGGTTATTGCATTGCTATTAAATTCCTCATTTATAAATTTTGACCAAAAAAATAGGTAAATATTTACTTTTGAATTTAAAATGATAGAGATAGATCACTGTTGTACAAACATTTCTCCTAAGAGGGTGAAAGAAAGAGAACATACACTTTTTGAGAGACTTAATAATTTCTTACTCTATGGCATTAGAGAATTATTTCTTTAAACCTGAGTAGTATCTCTTTACAATTAAAGATCACAAAATTGTATTAATATATTTGCCAATATCTCAGAAACTGTTAGTTTTATAAAAAATATATTTCATCTAAAAGTTTTTAATTTTTAATAGTACTACAATTTTGCAATGATAAGTTATTTAGTATCTAAATATTTGTGGAGATACGGAAATTTCCTCTTCTGTAAAGTACCCTAAAAGTCATTTTCATGGGGAAATGAAAATATCCAGTTTATTTATAATCTTAATCAACGCCTAGATACGAATTTTAATCAAAATCGTTTGAGCAGATTTTAAGAAATTTGATTGTTTCTCTTTCAACTTTTTATTAAACTACACTTAATTTTGGGGTTAAAAAGACACACAGACAGACGGCATTGCAAATACCATTTTTATGGTTCAGGGGGCATGAAACGTCAACATCCATCAACATTTCAGATTAGATTCTTTTTACGGTCGCAATACTTCATCTTAATTGTTCGAAAAGTTTTAAAATATATATATAATATATATTTGCGTATAGCTTGAAGGTTATTTTTTTTTTATAAAGATATGTTTCGAATAAAATACTTGTATATTAAATAGATCTTCATATTCGCTATGATAAGTATTTTCATATATCAAATAGTGTCGAAGATATGACAAAAAATGAGAATTTACGCATCAGACCGTAGACCTTAAAGTCATTTTGCCGAAATATCGAGAGTAGCCATTTTGTTTAGAATATTTATAAATGTTTTTAAATTAAATTTAATCAAAATAATTAGAGCCCATTTTGAAAAAATCTACTTTTTCTATTTTTGCCCTTTATTAAACTACCCCTAATTTTGGGTTATATATCCAATTCCAAAAACTCCTCGGGGCAAACCTATGAAAACCCTAGATACCAAGCTGTAGCCAGATCAGTAAAATATTTTAGGCTCTAGTTGGAGGTACAGAGAGACAAACCTACAGACAGACGGAAATTCAAAAACAACTTTTTCGGATTCAAGGGATCATGAAACGTCGAGATTCATCAAAATCTCGAGTTCGATTTTTTTGACGATCACAATACTTTTCCTTTTTTCTACCTGTAAGATAGCGAGAAAGTAAAAATAGAAATATCTTTGTCCACTAAAGATCATAAAAATCAAATTTATTTTCAAATGAGAAAGTATATATTATATATATGCTTAAAGCTAAGAAATGATTGGTGTTATAAAAAGTATATTAAAAATAAAAGATTTTTTGTTTATAATAGTACTCCAATTTAATATGATAATTTATTTTGTATCTCAAATAGTTTCAAAGAAATAGTGAAAGTTGGAAAATTTGCCTTATGTAAGGTATTCTAAAAGTCATTTTAATAAGAAAATGAGAAGTTCCATCTTGTTTATAATGATAAACAGTGTGTCTATATACAAAATGTAATCAAAATAATTTTAGCCAATTTTGAGAAAATCGATATTTTATCTTTTTGCCCTTCAGTAAACAACCCTTAAATTTAGGTCTTAATATCTAATTTCAAAAACCCCTCAGGATAACCCTATGAAAACCTAGGATACCAAGTTTTAGCCTAATCGGTAAAATAACTTTGGCTCTAGCTTGAGGTACAGACTGACATACGGACAGACAGGCCCTAGACAGACAGACAGATGGACAGACAGTAAGACGGACAGACGTGGAGATGGACAGACAGAAGGCATTGCTAAAACAACCCTTTTTGGGTTTCAGAGGGTCATGCAACTTCAACATTTATCAAAATCAGGAGTTCAATTTTTTTTGACAATCACAATACTTTCTCTCCGAGGTGTCAATAGAGATTATAAATAGGTAAACCTTTATATTATTTTTTAATTTCTTATCACGTTTGGAACAAAGTATATCCGCATTGTTGAGCGTACAAACAAAAGCGTCAGTCTGGTCGAATATGGCTCGCCTATTATTTGGATGTTGGATTTATAATTGCAGCTGGGCAACTGAGATGTTTCTTTCTTATTTTTTTATTTAGCTGCCCATTTGTGCTATACGATTAAGTACTAATTACGCTAATGGGTTAGGAATTGGGAAGGTTGAATTTAGAGGAAGTTAACCTGCATCATCGTGGAGGGAGATTAGAAAACCATTTAGGGAAACACCCCAAATTCACCTGAATAAGATTTAAACCTTGATCTATCCGTCTTCAAGCAGTCTAGCTCAACACGAAACTAGCGCGTTAGCTAACTACGCAACCGAGGAGGGTTTTCCTATATTAATGTTTATCAGCCTATATCAACGCAAATGCGAGTACGATTAATCTAAATTCTAACTTCTTCATACCTGTCACATTAATGTCAATACGGTGCTAGTACGCGTTGGCAGGAAGACGTTGTATAAACACAAATACAGCCACGCACAGAAAAAATAGTGTTATTACATATTGACAGCTTAATCAATGGGTTAAGAATGAGAAAAGTAATTTATAAGAAGTGCGCTCACAATTAGCGATGATAGCATGGGGAGAACCGACTTCTAGTTCACTCAGCAGGGATCAAGGCCTTGGCATCTCCCTCTCCAGAAATATAGTACTATCACAAGAATGACGCCTTAGACTGCAAACCACTGACATGAATAATTTTTTGGCCCTTGAGCTTTCAATAAAGAATTTTAAATATTAATCCACATCAGTGAATCTCGCAGCGTAGACACCTAGTGTATGACAACTTATAATAACTTGCTTCAGTGGCGCATAGTCTTATGTTAGACTAGACCACCAAAGATCAGGAGATCGGGGTTTGATCCCGGTTGGGTGCAATGAGGGTGGTTTTCTTAGTGTTTTCCACCCCCTCCACGCAAATGTGGGTGATTTCCTTTCAATTAAATCTTCCTTATCCGTGACACAGTAGTGAAATTTGTACATAGGCGTACATCCCAAACGGTTAGTAAGACGCGGTGCTAAATAAAAAAAGGAATAAGTTAATTGTTAATATGTGATAGTTTTAATAGCCAAATCAATAAATATTTACGTATCACAGATATTTCTTCATTTTTACCAAAATTGTAAACAATTATTATTTTACGGTCGTTCTATATCTGCTAGACTCCGGTTTAAAATTTGTTTATTATCCTCGTTTTAAAGTGTAGGGCAAACTTTATGGCTATATCTGTATCCCCATTTTTAACATTTTTTACTTTATTTAGTAAAAAAAAAACCTCTTATACTTATGTAATGTTTAAAACTTCCCTTTTACGTATAACAATTTTGCTCCCTCTTACATCCCATTTCTCTTTTATTTATTTCCAGCCAATAGAACTTTTCAGACGTCGCTCTTCGCATCTCCCCCCCCCCCTTTTTTTTTCAATACTTCCCCTCGCTAGAAAGCCCTTTGTCCTTCCATCGTCTACAGGGCTCTTTTGGTGTGCCTTTTTATTACTACTGTTTTCGTCTTTATCGTCAAGGATTATATTTGCATCTGTAGGCCTATTATTAATATAATTTATAATTTGTTCTTTCTTTACCGTTTAAATTATTCCTTTCAAAAGTTAGAGTAAACATAATGGTATTTTATACAATATAATTTTTTTTTAACCAATTACTGTATTTTATTGGGATACATCTATAACGATTAACAAAGATGGAATAGAATTTAATATAACCTAGAATTGATTCAGTTCTCGAAGTATCTTAATTTCACAAGATTAAAAACTAATATATAATTAAGGCTTATTTTTTAACTCAGCCTTGGAACTATGCATAGTTTTAGAAACTTTCGTGTAACCGAGAAAGATTGGTTGAATATGTATGATTCATCCAAGTGTATGAAGATTTAATCGAAACTCTATGAAGCACAACTTCTACCCCCACTCTTCGATATGATTAGTTCTGTCTCCCAATTGACTACAGATTTCAGTCAGGACTATCGGGACACATGGAGTGCAAGTATAATTACTTTTCCACGTTAGATTGCAAATGACAGTTTGTGACAAACGTCACACGAATCACATTGCCCTATAAACACGTAAATAATTATTGATTGGTTCCAAAGGATAGTTTTGTCAATAATGCAAAATCTATTGCAAAGAAAAATAAAATTAAACAATGGGTATATAAAGATTATGGTAGAAAGAAAATGTTAGCAAATACAATCTTTTTTGTCTCTAAGGCTTCAGTCTCGTATAAAATGGCTTTCTGTTGATGGATAGATTTTTCCTAAATTGTATAACGGTCTACCTTATACAAATTCATTCCAATTTATTTTGAATTCTACCTTCTTTACCCTAATCACCTTAGAGTAAATATGTGGATATACCTGACGCGGGGGGGGGGGGGGGGGGGGTTAGTACTTGAAATACAAACATATTAACTGTGGATAAAATTGATCATAATTTATTAAAATGCTGTATTTTATAAGTATTGATATTATAATATATATATATATTAAAAATTATGACATCTTACAACCATATGATTTGACGTATGAATACGTTAAAATGCATCTAGTAGCTATTCTAGTTATCAGATAAAGTCCTTCCCACAAAAATATGACAGCACTTACAAATTAGTTAACTATATAACCAACATAGCACCTAGTACCAATGCTAAATAATTCTCATTGAGAAATGAAACACTCCACTGTAACTAGTGATGATTTATTCTACAATGTCTATAAAATCGAAATATTAGCCCCTTGCCTTAATGACAGAGGGACTGCTGGCTCAGTAATGTATTGACATCATTCTTAGTATAGCTAGAGTATAAGAGTTGGAACTTTGTTTAGTATAAATAAAAATTAGGTTGATGAATCCAAAGAAAATCAGTTTGATTAATTGATCATCAGGTATCATTGTTCGAATTTGTAATCACCATTTGGTAAATGGTACTCAGAACTACATTGATGTCATTGAGTCGTGATATAATTTGTTTAGTTAATTCCAACTTGTTTCACTGATGACAAATTTGCTCCTGTTGTGTCATTAGTTAGTCCTTGTAAAAACTATAGTCCAACGGTTCTCAACCTTTTTTTAGATTGTAACCCTTGACCATGACTAAAAGTTTAATATACCCCAAAGATTAAAAAAAAATTCAAATGATAGGCTTTAAAAAGAAGACCACATGGTAAATTATTGATCTATTTAATCTACTGGAAAAAATAATATCCGTAATAAAAATATCGCAAATCTGACAAAGATAGTTAGAGAGAATCCTACTGTTTAATCCTTAATATTATCTCTTATTGAGAATGCTATGATCAGTTAAAACAACATAATTTTACTATAAAAAGTCTGTAGAAAAGTTTTATACATTTTCTTCACAAATTCGTCCAAAACTAAAGATAAAACTTATACCAAAACACCATATTTTCAAACCAAATTTTTTAATTGTAATTCTGGAGCTAATATATTATGAATTCCAACATTTTTCAGTGAGAGGGGTGGGGCTGCATAGCTTGGCACAACTTTTTGATATCTGGTTGTCTAGTTGAAATTTTCAATCGGAGCTCCAGCTCCAAATTTAGCCTATTGCGGTGTTTATATTTAGGTACATCATGGATGAAAAACCATTCTCACAGAGATATGTTGATGAGAAAAGCATCAGAAACTGCTAATGAAGAAGGTGTCAAGTAGAGGGTTGAAAATTTTCAGAAATAGGTCTCAAGCCGAAAGCAAATACGGGGAAAAGAGGGATGGAAATAACCAGATAACGGTAACTACCAACAATTAGGGTTTTCCATAAGTCCCTTGTTATTTTGCCAACTTTCCCTTGAGAGCTAATCACGTACCCCTGGGGGTACGAGTACCCTACTTTGAGAACCATTGCTATAGCCTATACAGAAAACAAAAGCCATAAAAAAACCAGACTGACCACTACAAAACCTTCCAGATTAGTTGAGATAAAAATTGTCTAATTTTTAAAAATTGAATTGGTCCAGAAATGTTGATTAAACTGAATTCTTCTTCCTTAATCTTCAATCCGCAGATTGGTAGGCACCTGCTCTTGACACACACATATTTTATGAAACTACTGACTTTAGCTTACTTCAACTACTGGTCTCGTTACCACCCATAATCTGTTTGATTCTGTATTAGTGGCGTCCTCTTCTTATTTTAGCCTTCACTAAACCCTCAATAATACTTCTAATAAATTCATTGTGCCTCAGTGTATGTAAGACCTTTTAAACCATATCTTCGTGGATTTATAGATTTAAGAATTATCTTTATTTCTATTGATATAGAAAAAACTTAAAGATTACTAACTTTATCAGTCCATGATATTTTCTATAAACTCTTCAGTAAATACTTCAATAGCTTTCATATTCTTTTTCGATTTTTTTATAACACTTATTTATGTTTTTAGAAGTCAAAAACTGATTCTTTTTGTTGAAAGCCTGTTTAGATAGTGCTATTCTGGCTCTCAAGATCATTCAATAATGAACCCTGTCAGAGAATGACTAAGGGCCCGTTTCGTAGATTGAGTACACTTAAAGTGGGGCACAATACTAATTGCAGGACAGCAACTACCTTGACCAGAATGGAATGGGCTGGTTTTATCTGCGAAACTGGCTTAATCCATTCGAGTTAAGGTAGGTGTCGTCTTGTATTTAGTATATCGCCGCACTCGAGGTGCACTCAATCTGATAATGAAATTGTATCAAAGACCTTGTGAGGTAATAACGTTTTGGGAGTGATTTTGACAGAGGGTGGCAAGAAAGGTGCATGGAGGGATAAGTAGATGTCACCAGTCAACACAGATCTATATTATTTGTAGATAATACAAGCAAATTATACTGCAGATTTTCACCTACCAACAGGAGCGTTTAACTGGCTCTGTCCAAGAGAGCTGGGACTCTAGTTCGAATACTGTTAGTGTTCTCTTTCGATATATATAAACCAAGCCATGTATGATGATTCTATAATAATTACTTGCTTGTTTATATTCAAGTGAGCTTTCTTTGCAAGTGGATGAAAACAAATGCAATTCCAGCGTTGTTTTGAACGTAACAACTTAAGATGGGATGCTAGTGAGCGTGAGTTTAGTGAAGTATTTTTGAAGTATTTATAGAATAAACATTTTTTGAACAAAATAAATTGAATTTTTCTTCTATAGAAACATATAGTTTAGTTTTCTGCACGTGCTAATCTCAACAGTTCTTGTATATCTGTCAGATGTGTCCTGGAATTTAATGACAACTTTTTATATTAATTTAAAAAGTTTGTCACCAAATGTCACCATGCTCATGCCAGATATTCAAAAACTGTTGATATTAGCACGTGCGGAAAACTAATCTCTATGTTTCTATAGAAGAAAAATTCGATTTATTTTGTTCAAAAAAATGTTTATGCTATAAAAACTGCAAAATTAGTGCACTAAATTCGCGCTCACTAGCACCCAACCTTAAAGTTACCGGTATTGTATTGTATATACTACACCAACTTTAAAGTTACTTCGCTATTTTAAATTTTTCTCGGGAGTTAATTTTTTTTTTTTTTTTTTTTTACTTTTTGGAATTTTCCCATTGGTTACAGGCTAGAACCTATAAGTTTGCCAAATTTCAAGTTTCTAGCTCATCTCTAAGTGGGTAAACATTAATGTCAGTGAGTGAGTGAGTCAGCCATGTGGCTTTATAAGAGTATAATTTGTGTAACCTCTCATTAACGAAGAAATATCATTAATTTTCTAATTGTTATGTTAATTGCATTAGGCTTTCAGTTACATTCTTGCATCTCTTCAGTTTTCATCTTGTCTATCTTCAAGTAGACCTTACTTTTATAGAAGCTTTTCCATCCCGTTTCGAGACCTTTACCTATTTATTTTTTCCTTCCAGTTAAATAGCGACTAACAACGCAAATCTAACAATTTATATTTGTTCTCCACTTAAATTCCAGTCACTCATCTATTTTTTAGCCATCTCTGTGTTATAGTGGTCAGCGCACCTTGATACCTACTAAGGAGTTTCGGGTTTGATTTCCGGTTGGTACCATAAGTATTTTTATTGAAAAGGGAAATGCTACAACGATCGCAAGGGTCTGGTTAGTT
This sequence comes from Timema podura, assembly GCA_033556935.1. NCBI lineage: Eukaryota > Metazoa > Arthropoda > Insecta > Phasmatodea > Timematidae > Timema > Timema podura. The sequence goes on along the minus strand of JAVRXN010000004.1, from coordinate 49,946,944 downwards.
AAGCTTAGTCTTTCCAAAGTTTTTCTAAAATTTCCCAAGCCTCATTCTCACTATCACCATCACATTTCATCGGGACATAGAAAGATACTCCACGGAAAGAATGTATGATTAGTGCAATTGGGCGTCCCCTGCGAAAAGATACATAAATACTGGCAAATATTCCCACAAACTGGGCTACGAGTGATGCAGACCAGACACGCCTAAGAAAATAAATTTATCTTTGCATTTATTGATTCATTGCTTGTTCTACATATATTTTAATTGATATCATTATGATAAGAACCAGATTACTAATTTTTTAAACCTTGAAAAGACACATTTGTTTTGTTCTGAAAGTTAGCTAGCACTCATTGATGGAATACACTATGGTTCAGTCATTCTGTAATCGGTCAAGGTAATACTGCTACATTTCTTGGTGGACGGAATGTACATACACTTATAAATTACACACAGTACATACATACACACACATACTTGGATACATACATGCAGTGGTTGATTTCTAAAATTTTAGGTACTGGAACGCACTACAAGGAGTTATGCCCCCCCACCCTAACTCCCAGAACATTTTTTAATTTAAGCTTCAAAATACGTGTTCCTAAGCCGTCATTTTCATTTAAAAACAGAAGAAAAGGTTTTAAAATTCACCATAATATGATTGTGTTTGAATGAATTTCGTGTTTGCCTTAATAGAGGTACCGGATCGCCGTTCCACCGCGTTCCGTCAGAAGCTAAGCACTCCTTACATATATATATATATATTATATATATATACTTAGATACAAACATATATACATAGATGCATACATGCATACATACAAACATACATACTTAATTACATATATACATTATTATTTAAGCTGGTTTGTAAATAAAAAAATCATTTCTTGTATTCGAAGGTCTTTGAACTTTATATATGAATCAAAAGATAATTATTTTTAATTGGAAAGAACAAAAATTTTCTACTACGCTTCATGTAAATGATTTAACAAAAAAAAGGTAATTTACAGGTTCTCGTATTTTGGGTCAAATGGTTTGAGAAGTTGACTGCAGTTCCCAAGGGAAGACGGAAAACAACTGGTCGATCAGTCTCAGTCCCCGCATTATTGGGCTAGTGGGGTAAAGCGTCAGATTGTATGGTCGGGTTTGAAGGTGTTTGAGTTGGACTTACAGCCCGGTGTAAAGAGGGGGCTTCTCCTTAGCGAAATGTCCCCTACTCTCAATACACATACGGATAAATAACTTCCGAATACTACTGTTATTATATCTTTACTATTAAAACAAATACTCGCAGATGAATGGCGGATAGTAGGACACGGAGAGCAAGCGCAGTTTATAAGTTTTGCCCTAGATCATATCAGTGTAGTTTTCAAACGTATTAAATCACCACTTAAATCCAAATTTACAGCCAACAGATGCTACACTAGGAGCTACATCCAACAGACGCTACACTAGGGGTTACATCCAGCAGACGCTACACTAGGGGTTACATCCGACAGACGCTACACTAGGGATTACATCCAACAGACGCTACACTAGGGGTTACATCCAACAGACGCTACACTAGGAGCTACATCCAATAGACGCTACACTATGAGCTACATCCAACAGACGCTACACTAGGAGCTACATCCAACAGACGCTACACTAGGAGCTACATCCAACAGACGCTAAACTAGGGGTTACATCCAACAGACGCTACACTAGGGGCTACATCCAACAGACGCTACACTAGGGGCTACATCCAACAGACGCTACACTAGGAGCTACATCCAACAGACGCTACACTAAGGGCTACATCCAACAGACGCTACACTAGGGGCTACATCCAACAGACGCTACACTAAGGGCTACATCCAACAGACGCTACACTAGGAGATACATCCAACAGACGCTACACTAGGGGTTACATCCAACAGACGCTACACTAAGGGTTACACCCAACAGACGCTACACTAGGAGCTACATCCAACAAACGCTATACTAGGGGTTACATCCAACAGACGCTACACTAGGAGATACATCCAAAAGACGCTACACTAGGAGATACATCCAACAGACGCTACACTAGGAGCTACATGCAGCAGACGCTACACTAGGAGCTATATCCAACAGACGCTACACTAGGAGATACATCCAACTGACGCTACACTAGGAGATACACCAACAGACGCTACACTAGGAGCTACATCCAACAGACGCTACATTAGGAGCTACATCCAACAGACGCTACACTAGGGGTTACATCAAACAGACGCTACACTAGGAGCTACATCCAACAGACGCTACACTAGGGGTTACATCCAACAGACGCTACACTAGGGGTTACATCCAGCAGACGCTACACTAGGAGCTACATCCAACAGACGCTACACTAAGGGTTACATCAAACAGACGCTACACTAGGGGTTACATCCAACAGACGCTACACTAGGGGTTACATCCAACAGACGCTACACTAGGGGTTACATCCAGCAGACGCTACACTAGAAGTTACATCCAACAGACGCTACACAAGGGGTTACAGGAACGTCGAGGACTGGAAGAGATAGCGGGAGGAAGGGGGTAAAGACGCAATTTTCCATTCAGAACGTGTTTCGTATGAAAGGAGATTTCGTGACAGGGAGTGGTATGAGGTTTGACTTTGGAGGAGAGGAAACAACCCCTTTTCGAGCTGAAACGCCCATCTTCCATAACCCACCATTTCTTTCCTCTTTCACAACCCCTTTCTACACGTGACGGGATAGTAGTAGTAGCCCACCCAATATCTTGCTCCTACAACTCTTCAAAAACACACACATACAGCTCCGCCCCCTCCTACCCCATGTCTCACAACACGTGGATACGGTATATGGGAGTCAAATGAGGTTTGGTGGAAAAAAGAAGGAAACTTCAACCCCTTCTTTTTTTTCAAGATATTTCTCTCTCGCTGATTTTATTTTTATCTCTTCATTTTAGATTTGTTCTTTCGTTATAGTTCCAGGTAAAAAATGTACTACGGAGTTTTCTGGAGAAGTTACTGCCAAAGAGACATCCTCTTTTACTGCATGGTAGTCGAGTTTATCTCATATGAAAACCAATTTGATAAAACTACTTAATATCAAACGAGCTTCCGGGGTCGAATGGTATACTCTAAGGTGACACTCCAACAATACAAGATGTTGGGAAACTCAACGCCCAAACTGCACACATAGTTTGTTTGAACCAAAAATAATACAAGATACCTGTACAATTACATTTGGCAAACTATGCTATTAACATTAAATTGTGTCCATAGTTTTGCAAAGCTTTGCAATCGTGCATGAACTGTACAACATGTTGCATAAGAATTAGGTGCGTGGCACTGCCCATGTAATTATGGCAAGCACCTTCTGTGATGAACTGTTGATATCACCCACCATGTGAAGAAATTTAAAATCTATGTTTGTACTTAAATATTATTTAATTTATTTTGGTTAAATAATGTTTGTTGCTATTTAAAACTCAAAAAACACTGGTCTATTCATGCGTCCCCTACGTCATCATCTTAAGGTTAGTATTTTTTAAGTTTTCAGATTATTTTTGTCGAAGTAGTTAGTAGATTTGGCTAGGTTTATGATTCTTAGTTTTCTTGATAGTTTTGGAATATCTATTATGGTCATTGCGTAATTTGACAGAGCTTTTCTCTTCACTTAAAAAAAGTTTCTGTTTTAATGTCGTAATGCTCATGACAGATATTTAAAAACTGTTGTGATTATGGTATAAAATAAAACTAATGGTTTCTACTAAAGCAATCATCTATCTTGGGTAAAAAAAGTTTTTAGTCTTGAGAGCTGCAAAAATACTGACCTAAACTGGCATACCCTTCTATTCCAGCTTAAGTAAAAGCCCCCCCCCAGTTGTCCAGCTATAAGCAACGCATGGAGGCAAGTCACAAGATATATTTCATATTTAGTTTATAGAGACGAACCATCCTGTAGAAGCAAGGCGGGTGCGATCTACGTCCAATGCAAATCATATTTCCTGTCAAACACTTTCAAGGACTTTCAACCTCTAAAAACTTATTTCGAACGATTCCATCTGAAGACGCCGACCATTCCACACTGATTGATTATAGCTGGAAGGGATTCCGTCTCTGTGTCTATGGTAAGGGACAGAGAAAAATAAGGGTTACGGGGGGGGGGGGGGAGAATAGGGGGAGAGAGGGCGAGTCAAAGCAAGGTTATAGGGGTAGTAAAGGGCTTTGGAATAGCACGGCATAACAAGAGAGGAGGTAAAAGGATGAAATTCCTCGTTGAGAATTCTAGGTGCATCCCGACGATGCAGCGTATTTTTACTGAAACAGACCCTTCCATTGGAGGAAGGGAGAAAAGGAACGTAAAAACTCTTTTCGAAAAAAATATAGTAGTCAGAGGGCAAAAAAAAAAAAGTATTTGGATCTAAAGAGGAGAACGCATTGAAAAAGCAGATGGACCTACGAGCTATTCGATTTTTTCTTCCAACACTTCTGTGCATTGAATGGACCAAGTCCGCATGACCAAGTGTTAAAGGGAAATTTACTCAAATATTTAAGTAATTTTGTTTAAGTTTAGACGATGATGATTGGATGAATGATTATTAAGGTTGAAACCTTGATCAGTTGTGTGATTTGATTAAGTCCTATATTACCATAGAAAAGAGTTAGTATATTAAACTGTGAGACGCACCTCATTGGTGAGGTACGAGAGGAGTTTCAGGTGAGGTGAAGAATGCTTTTATACTTGAAGCCATTGTTCAATCTCTTTGACTTGATTAAGTTCAGCTTTGATATAAAAAATCTTTATTGATTATTGAAGCAATAAAAATGATTCCTTTGTTTATATCTAAATAAGTAAGCGTTTTTCTTGCAGATAATGGCAATCAGAACTATGATAAGGCACTTGGCATCCAAAACTTAGTTTTTTCTTGGATTTCACAGAAATATGCTTTGATCTGAACCATCTATGTTCTAGGCCACAAACTCATTCTTCCCTTGGACAGGTAAAAAATTTACAATTTTTTTAAATATTACATTTTACGCTGTTTAACACTGTCATAAATAGTTATATATCATTAAATACTATAATATTTAACAAAATATATTTATTGGCTTTTTGCATTACTTTTTGCCCATTTCATGAACTGGAACTTATTGCACTATCTGCTACAAGCTTGACTGAAATTCTTTCTAAGATATATTAAAACTAACACAACCTAACTTAACCTAACCTTCCATTCTAAAACGATTAAAAGTTAAGTTAACTTAAAGATCAAACATTTTCTTTGCTTGTCCTTTTCACAGACCTGGTAAAAACTCGTCCATTTCATGAATGGGGTAACGATTGTATCTGCTCAGTTCATGAAATAGCCAGTTCATGAACTTGGCAGCACAAGCACTACCCAATTCATAAACCGGAAGAGTTTTTGCAGAGTCCGTGAAATGTACAAGCGAAGAATCCAGTTAACGGAATGAGCAGAAATTTGCGCAATTCATGAGATGGACAATTTAACTTTTTAAGTGTAGCATATGTAAACAGTGACATTTTACTGTTTTTGGTTTTTGCCCAAGTTAATACCATCAAGGGACTTTTGATTTTTTGTGAGTCAATAAAAACAACACGTGTGGTATAGTTAATGTTTCCCATTGTGTATAGTATAATTTTTTTTAAATACTAAAATAAATTCAAGAATGCTTCTTAAAAATTATTTATAAGAAATTGAAGACCTGAGAGTGGGCAATCGACCATTTTCTTGTTTTTCAGGAGAGCAAAAATAAAGTTTAGTTTTGCAGTATATTTTTATTTAATGTAGTTTTCTACTTTATGTGATAATTTTTATGTTTTTTGAGGTTTCATACATTGCTTAATTAAACCAAATAGGCCTACACATTAAGAATACAAATACATAATGAAAAAAATATTAAATTGGTCCTGTCAAAATTTGACTGCACAGGATTATAAGTGGGTTTATAAAATGAAAGCATATTATTAAAAGTTAGCTTCATAGAACAGTGTACTTATATAATGCACTTTATAATATATTAAAGCAATATTAATCTACTTTCATGTAATATTCATTTAAAAAAATACTCACTGTTCTTTTAAAAAAATAGCATGTAATTACAATGGTTTTAAATGCTCGATGTGTTTTTGTTTGGTATGTCATGTGATTGGGAGCAGGACTCCTATTGACTGCTTGATTCTAAGCCCACTTATAATATTCTACCTGAAAGCAGCGTTCATATTGGCTGCTTGGCTCTAAGACCACTTATAGTTCTTACAAAGTAGCTAGCTCTAAAATTTTAAATGAACATTTACTTCATTTAAAGTGGGTTTACAGCCATTTCAATGGCAGATTTGAATTCCCCGCACAAAAATGCACAGTGTGACGAAAAAACAAACCTCTATTTTTTTTTTTGAAAATGTTTAATAGCCCACTTATAATTCTATGATCTTCAATTGTTTAGAGAATAAATGTCATTAACACACTAATACAAAGCTTAGGAGGATTAAAATAGTGCCTCATAGCTAATTTATTTATGGCAAGCGTTATGATCTAGCTTCTGCAAGAGATTTATTCCGAGGAGTGTATGCATAGTTTGGTCGGCAGAAGTATCAACTTGATTCAGATATATATATAAGTATTTCAAAAGTATTAAATCTTATTATCCTAGAAGTGGTCTCCTTTATAAACTACGGTATATGTGACGGTTTCAATTAGAGGACCTTTTAGGGGAATACAAACACTTTGAAACTAAGCCCTGGTGTAGTATTGACGCCATGTTTTTTCTTTAGTAAAAAAAAATGTGTATACATATTTAATTATTTGCAGGAGGCTAGATTAGATTCTACCAAAATTAGTTTAACTAATACCATTTATTATGTTTAAGATAACATAGTAAATATTGCATAAGCTATAGATTTATTTATTTAACTATTAAAGATCCGCTTCAGTGGCCACGTGGACTTACGCGATACTCTCGTAGTAACTAGATTGCTGATGACGGGGAAATCAAGGTTCAAATCCCGTTTGTGTAAAATGAGGGGTTTTTTTAAAAATGGTTCTCCCCTCTCCCTCCCCACACAAATGCGGGTACACTTCCTAAGAATAATTTAACCTCCCTATTCCCTAAAACCATTAGCGTAACTAGTACATAATAGTATAACTCAAATGGTTGGTAAGACGCGGTTCTAAAATAAACTATTAAATGTATTTATATAATAATATAAACCTTATTTTGATAGTTTGATTTGATATACTAATTGGAAACATTTTACTATATAGTATTTATTATCACCACGTCTTACCATCTGTTTAGGTTGTACGCATATATGGTACTTACTCTAATGTGGTAGAGATAAGGAAGGAAGCATTTAAGAGGTAATTTACCCGCATTTGCGTGGAAGGAGAATGGGAGACCATTTAGGAAAAATCACCCACGGTAGACCCGATCTAGTCTAAAATCCCGATATCCCCGTGATTTACAGGCCAGTCTAACACAAGAGCGACGTCTTAGACCATTTGCCCATTAAAGTGGGTGACAATATATTCTGTTATTTATAGGTATTTATAATATTTATCAAAAGTGACAGCTGAAGAACACATGACTGGAAGTTTGACAACACCAACATTGTTAAGGTACACTTTTTAACTCCGGGAAAGTTTCTTCCTATATTCATGAGATTGTACCACTATCCCGCCTCAGAAAAGCAGTCTTTCTTGCTCTTTTTGTTCATCCAACTATTCGCACGCTCTGCACAAATCAATACTAATGCGCTGGAGGCTGTCAACGGTGCGACGCGTCGGAATTTGCGCGGGCCATTGGAAACCGCGCGTCATTACGTTTACCTCATAATATAAACAGGATCTAACCCTATTAAAGGGACTAATAATGGAAGTAAAGTCTACATCTCCTGAGACAGTGTGAGCTGTCATCCAGTTTAAGGTGGCATGGAAGGAAACACAAGTTAATATAAATTGTTGTTTTATATTTTTATCATAGTACTTTTTTTTGGCCTAAATAAGTTCAACTTATTTCAGTGGATACATTTATATTAATTTTCTACAAATTGTTATTTCATCTGTTACTTGAATATCTTTCATGGGAATTGAGTAAATTTCTTAGAATTTTAAAAAATCAAGATTTTATTATAAAATACATAATCTTTGTTTACAAACAGGCTGTTTAATGTAATGTATCATGATTGTTGTAAAACGCTTCAAAGTTAAATTGCTTAAAATCTGTGTTTTTTGGGTTCATACAATCTATACAGTTTTTAATGGTTTAAACTCAATTTGAATCTCAAATTATATTCGATCAATTTAAATAAAACAAATACAACCTAGATTATCTAACATTTTAGAAAACATTCTAAAAATGGTTGAAGGTAAGGAGTGGTAATAATTAAAAGTATATAAATATAAATATATATAAATTGCTCTAAAAATATATAAAAAAAAATTTATAGATTAAACCATTGCTAAATCGGTAAAAGTACTAAGTGAAATTACAAGTTAAAATGTATAATTTAAATATACTTCTGGTGAAAAAACATATTGTCAATATGTACATTTATATACTATTATAATGCATCATCTATACCATAAACGATTTGATGAAAAGTATAAAACATAGGTTGACACGCTAAAAATATTAATACAAAAACTTTTAAGATACACTATAGTATGGTACAAAACAATGCTTTAGGTCTTAATATGTTTTGAAATAAAAGAATACAATTTGAGGTTAACACCTGGCAAACAAACTTAATGAAATAATTAAATGATGTGGAATAATCTAGGTCTTATCTGTTTCCTTGTCCCATTACTCCTTTTTGATATCCAGCACTGGAAAGATGCTGGATTTCTTCATTTCAACATGTTTCAGTACTATGTTACCATAATCATGGATACTGCAAACGAAATTAAAGAAGCCTGAAGATAAATTAAGACTTAAAGTTATAAAAGAAGTCTAGTGAATTACCACTAAACAGATATAAATTAGTAAAGAGTAAATTACTAAACAAACAAACTTACTTGAGTAATTGTGAAAAACACGATGTGTTATTATGACGGCAAGATGTTAACTAAATTAGGTGTGGTCTGAGAAAAAGTATGTAAAAACAAAAGACTTATGATAAGTGAGCTATAAAAGGTAAAGTTTCCAAGACCACGGTGTAAAAATGTTAGGTTGTGAAACTACTATTGAAACCAGTTGAGTGTGGAATGATCTATGGAATCAAGGATGGATAAAATTATGGAAATGAATGTGGAGAGGACGTATAAGGTATCTAATCTTTTCAACTCCGGCTCGAACTGGTCATTTTCTACAATAAAAAGTAGAGCAGGATAAACGAGGTTACAGGATTTTAATGTTTTTGGGTAAATGTTTTAATGTGTTTACAAGAATGTGATTTGAAAACTTTAACTGTTCATTGAGAATTAATTTTTTATTAAATAAAGTTGCTTGATTGAAGAAATTTTCAGCTGTGTTTAATTTCATGCGCTTATGAGATAAGTGAAGAGGTTTCATACATTGGTCTATTGGTTTGGGTTGATAGTTTGTGTTTTTAGATGGTCTGCAAATTTTGATTTGTTCCTTTTGTATTTATAATCAAAATGTGCTCTTTATAACGAACCCTAAAACATTGCTCGGTCTTGCCTACGTAGACACTATTGCATTCACAGGTGAGTTTATAAATTACATTTTTATTGTATTATAATTTTTATTTAAATTACTGTTACAAGATTTTTCTTAGCTGTATTGTTAGTGGAAAAAGCAATGTTAGGATTGTGCTTTTTGACAATATTTGTGATATGATGAGTTTCAGGAGCAGTGTAAGTGAATTTAACACATTTCTTCTTTTGATTTGAGCGGTTTTGGTTTTCAATAATAAGGGTAGTAGATACATTACTGGATCTTATTTTGTTTTTTGTTTATTTAGATTTTGTAAATAGTAGGGAGAGAATAACCATTATTTGTGGCTATTAGTTTGACAGTTTACTAAATATCATACTCAGCCAATCCATTATAAGACTGATAGCAAAAAGGAGTAATGGGACAAGGAAACTGATAAGCCTAGATTATTCCACATCATTTAATTATTCATTAAATTTGTTTGGCAGGTGTTAACCTCAAATTGTATTCTTTTATTTCGCAACATATTAGGACCTAAAGCATTGTTTTGTACCATACTATATTGTATCTTAAAGTTTTTGTATTAATATTTTTAGCGTTCAACCTATGTTTAGACTTTTCATCAACTCGTTTATGGTCTAGTTGCTGATGCATTATAATTGTATGTAAATGTTCATATCTGACAATATGTTTTTTCACCAGAAGTATATTTAAATTATACATTTTGACTTGTAATTTCACTTAATAAATCTACCAATTTAGCAAATGTTTAATCTATAAATTTTATTTTTTACATATTTCTAGAGCAATTTATCCTAATTCTTAACTTTTAACTAGATTATTATTGTTAAATCATTGAATGATTAGTAAATAATAAGTGTTGTTTCTAATAAATATATTTCCCACTCTTACTTAATTACTGTATGGCATTAGGAACTTGAAAGTTAATTGCTACTCTTACAAAAGTACGCCATATATACCTATATTGAGCTAGTTCTATCCAGTCCACCTCATTACACTATATCCCTATCTTTAGCTAATCCCGTTCAGTCCTTATCCTTACACGCTATATTTTTCAGGTCCATTCTATGCTCTCCTCCCATTTGTGTCTAGGTCTTCTCAATCATCTCTTCGTTTTGGGTTTGGAAGTCAGTACCCTGAACACGGTTCTAGATTCTCCAGTCGCACTGCATGTCATGTCCACCATAAATCCATGGGAATAGATATCTCAACAAGTCTTGTGATGAGTAGAGAATATGTAACTACTCATTATGTAGCCACCGTCACTCCCCAGTATTCTTATCTTTTTTGGACCAAATATCTTCCTAAGCACCCTGTTTTCGAGCACCCTAAATCTGTTTTCATCATATAAGGTAAGAAACCACGTTTCACTCCCATAGAGAGCAATCAATAAAATTTCCCATTCTTAGGTAGAATAATTAATCTTACATTAATAAGTTTCATCTACACTTCTACATTGTTGTATATTACAAATTAAGTAAACACGATCTAAAAGATGTAGCTATTTTAACTAATTAATATACAAGGGTTTTCTTTAATCTACGATATAAACCAACATTTGGCGTAAACTACCCCCATTGGAGCAGATAAATAACAAAAGGGGGTTCTCAGTTCATTCATGTGAGCTGTCACACCTCACCCATCCACAACATTACTAGAACAGCCATCTCTACTGAAAGAGCATGACGACATAGAGGGAAAACTAATTAGAAAAAAAAAGGAATATCTCTGAATGAAACACATGTATTTATTTAGCTACATTCCTTAGACATTTTAATTCACATTAGTTGGCACATTCATTTCTTAAGAGTAAGCAGTGCTATTAGTACTGGTCATGCTTGAAGAAAGGGTTGTGCGTGAAGTGGGGTTTTCTCTAGCAGCACCGAGGATGTTATTGGCTAGTTGGATGTCATACATCACATGATTCATCGTCAAGTTTGCCGATGAGCTTGCCGCATTGACTGATGAATTCAACGCACTAGCCCCGGCACTCAGCGCTGCTGCACGCTCTGTATTCTTCGCTGCATCAATCGATGTATTCATAGCAATAACCCCATTGTTCGCTAAGCTATACTCTGCATCCACATCTGCATTCGCTATACTCCACGCTGCATTCAACTTTGATTGTTCTATGCTCGACCCTGCATTCACTATGCTTGCTCCAGTATTAATACCCGATTTTATGGCTGAAGAGATGTAATCGAATATGGACGGTTTAGAAGTGGCCTCTGAACAAGAAATAGAGCAAAAAATAGCAGTGAAACTTCTTCAAATACAATATTTACTGAGGAATAGTCACCAGTGGTTCGGAGATGGTCTTATTTCATAACATGGATATCTTCTCAAATATAAACTTTAATACTTTATTTTGGCACAGTGTCTTACTACCCATCCGGGATGTATGCATATGTACACCCTACTAACTACGCTGATGTGTTTGGGATTAGGAAGGTTGAATTTAGAGGAACTGTACTATCATTTTTGTGGAGAGAGTGTGGGAATCCATTATGCCATGTTACCACCGATACAGATTTCTAAAGCTATAAAACTATTGGTTAACTTTTGCTAGCCCCCTTTTTTTTACTTTCTTTCGTTTTACCAATCATCTAAAATACTTGCACATAAATACACTATTTTGATAAGACTGAGGAGTGTGGAATATAAGGAAAGTTTGACTTCATTTAGTTGAAGAGAGAGGGGAACTATATTTAGGAAAATAGTTACGAGTCCACCAAGTCAATATGTAAGCCCCAACCTTCCAGTCACTTTCAAAATAGGCTAAACATGACTGATACCTTTTCTTTCCACAGACCCGCAGTGTCATAATTTCATAAAAGTAAATTGTTTCTCTAGTGTAGTTTTTAACAGTTTTATAGAATTAATTAATTTAAATGTCTTTAAGGAAAGATATTCTCTGTAGCTTCTCTTATGAATTTGTAGGTGAGATTTATTTAGTTAATTAGTTAATAATACTAGTATATATGTGGAGCATGCAAACATCTTATTAGAAAATACATACTGAACTTAAGACTTGAGACATATTTATAGTAAGATAACCTTTTTTGACTCAAATATATTTGGTTGAAATATGTCTGGACTATATAAAATTTTATTTTATATATTTTTTAAATTCTTATTTTATATGTTTGAATGCAAATACACCTCGTTTACCTTGAAAGGTAGCAGTCTTACATTTACCGATTACAATATGACTCTTTTTTTATAAGCTTATCCATAGTAGAGCCATGTTACATTTAAGGGTAAGTGAAGGTGTATGTATATGTATGAATTCACTATGGCTCATTATAATCCGAGCCATAGTGAATCCATACATATACATACACCTTCACTTACCCTTAAATGTACTAGGAACGGGGAACACTGGTACAGAAAAATTGAGAAAGGAGAAAGAGAAACATCTTTGTACACAAAATATCATAGGAATAAAATTAATTTTCAAAGACCAAAATTAAAACGTATATAGTATATTATTTTGTTTATAGCTAAGATATTATTGGTCTTATAGAATTTTATTTCAAATAAATGTTATCTTTAATAGTACTACAACTTTACCATCATAAACTATTCAGTATATCAAATAGTTGCGGAGAAATGATGAAAATTGGAAAATTTTCCCCGTGTAAGGTACCCTCAAAGTCATTTTCATAAAAATTTGAAAGTTGCCATCTTATTTATAATAATAGGCCTAATAATCAGTGTCTAGATATAAAATTTTATCAAAACTGGTAGAGCGAATTTCGAAAAAATTGTTTTTTTTTCTATTTTCACTCTTCAGTAAACTACCCTTAAATTTAGGGCTAGATATCTAATTCCAAAATCCCCTCAGGAGGACCTTATTAAAACCCCAGATACCAACCTTTAGCCCAATATTTAAAATATTTTCAGTTTTAGCCCGAGATACAGACAGACCTATGACATTGCGAAATAAACCTTTTTGGTTTCAGGGGGCCATGAAAAGTCGAAATTTATCAAAATCTTGAGCTCGATTTTTTTGGAACTTCACAATAACTTACTTTCTCTCCAAGGTGTCTAGAGAAAATAAAAAGGAATATCACTCCATGAAACAAAGAGTTTGGGCTTCTGATAATTTATTTAGCTACAGTTACATTCTCAATAATTAGTACATTAATTTATTAGGATTAGGCTGTGCTGTTAGTGCTGGTCGCATTTGAAGAAACGGTAGAGTTTGCAGAAACGGTTGCGTTTGCAGAAACGGTTGCGTTACCTGCAGCTGAGGTGAGGGTGCTGTTAAAAGCAGCAAATGTGCTATTGGCTTGTTGGATGCCTGACGCCAATTGACTCTGTGCTGCACTCATCGATGAATTCAACGCACTAGACCCTAAACTCTGAGCTGTGCTCGCTGCACTCATCGATGAATTCAAAGCGCTAGCCCCAGCACTCTGTGCTGCACTCATCGATGAATTCAAAGCACTAGCCCCAGCACTCTGCGCTGTGCTAATCGCACTCTTCGTTGAATTAATCGCTGAATTAATCGAAGAATTCACTGCACTTGCTCCAGCATTAGCCGCACTTGTTCCTGCATCCACAGCTGCACTCGCTGCACTCGATCCTGCTTTCACTGCTGACGTCGCTGCATTAGATCCCATACTAATGCCCGATTTTATGGCTGATGAGAAGAAATCAAACATGGACGCTTCAGAAGTGGCCTGTTTACAAAAAATGAAAAAAATTAATATTCAATTCTCTTCCAATACAGTAAGCCTATGCAACTATAAGAGGAAAAAATAAATCGATTCTAGGAAATTAATATATTACTTAAATAATATAAAGCATACATATTTATGAAGTGAAATCCTATAATAAGACATGCAAATTAAAGTTAATTTGTTTATTTATATAATAATTATAATTTAAAGTTAATTCATCACAAAGTTTACTAAGTGCTTATCTTAGTGGCACGGCCAGATGGATCTACTTGAGCTTTGAAGAAGTTTTGTCACACTAGCATGGCGGAGGGATTGAAAAACCATCACTCCCTTAGTAGAATGGTATATTTAACTTCAATACTCATTTAATGTACACCATTATTATTTGACTTAGCATTGTGAGGTATTGTTTTAACATGACCATTAGTAATTTCATCTCCACGTCTTTCTGTCCCTATGCTCAGATGTTTTTTCTTTTATAACGGACATATTATGCTTGTTCCAATTTTAAAGAAATATGGCCGGGACATATTTTGAACTTGGAACTGATGATATATTTGATTTAATCTGGCTTTACAGTTCAACATGGCAGACACTCAATATGTTTTTCTCTTACTAGTTCATCTCACGCTATTTTAATTTAAAATTTTAAATAGTTTATCCAGTATTTAAGGAATATAAGTTTTAAGTTTTGACATGGGATTGACTTCTCAAACCACGTTGAACAATAGTTATTATTATTTATAATACTGTAATATTGACTGTATTTTGCATTAATTTGTTTACATAACTAGATCACTGAGGAAAATTATCTACTTTATATCCAAGGAGATATAATATCAATACTGTAGTAACAATAAGACTATTACATCATCTTTAACATATAATGATATGCTTGATATTTTTTTAGTGAAGGATGTGATGAATATATTTCACAGTTCTACTTGTTAAGCTGCTTTATAATATACAAATACTAACAAAATAATATTAAAAACAATTAATTTACATTCTACTATTTGGTAAATCTCTTGTCTTGGATGTGGTGGTTAGTTTTTCCTGTAATTATGTTGATAAAAGCCAATAATAAGCGTAAAAATAATTCTAGAAGAAATTTAGACTGAAATTTTAAAATAAATAGAATAAAATTAATTTCATTTCTAGTCTTCAGAAATTTTTGAATATCTAAAATTTAATATATGATAGTCAGTTTGTGTGTATGCATGTTAACATTATAAATACAAAACCAAGAAAACTAGGAAAATAAAAACTTTGAATAGCTATTTAAGGAAATATAAGAGTTTTTAAAAACTTGTATATCTATTGAAAGCCTGATACCTTGGAGCCGTGTTTCACAGCCTAGGTGGTACCATCCCCCAACGGGCCCTTTGATTTTCAGGGGGGCAGTAAGGTGGAAACGAGGGGCAATAAGATTTTTATGGATGTTACAGCAATAATGTTATGTTATTAATAACAAGCAATACATTATTTAACGAAAATATCTTAAATTTATTTTAATATTTATGTTCTATAATCTTAACGGTATGTTTAGTTACTAATGTCTATAAACATTTAACATAAGTTATGTTTCAACGTGGGTTTTATTCATACGGATTGTAAGCTATGCCATGAAAAAAGTACCTATATATTTACTTAGTATATACAATAATTATTCTGTTTGAATTATTATTATTATTATTATTATTGTAGTGTACAATGTAACATGAATTTGAGGCTGATATCGCTGTATTCAGCCTAACCATAAATTATGTGAGGCGGGTTGGAGTGGGAAAAGGGGTAGCTAGCATCCAACATTAAAAAAGGCTGGGGACAACTGCTCTAGACTATGAAACCACTGGTAAACGTTACCAATAATTCTTAATAGTTTAAAAGTTCCATAAGTATTAAAGGAAAGCTGAGGTTGTGCAATTTGGGTTATATATACATATATATGTATGTATACTATCATAAATGTTTCAATCGCAAAGATTTAATCACGTGATCACAGGTGTGTCATACTTATAAGGTAGCAAAAAATACTCCTAATCATATTCATTAATTAATAAAATAGTATTTTTTAAAATTTAAATTCATAACCAAGAAGAAATTTCAACCTTAAAACTAGAGAGATTTCACAAGATCACAAACCCCACCCAGATAATGTCGGTAATTCTAAAATATCATGAATTATAAAAATAAAATTTAATATTTTATTATTTGCTAGGATATTTCTAGGATATATTTTGGTTAAGTTGATTTTGCCCATATAATATATTGCTTGAATTACATATTAAATATTATTAAAAGTTAAATTACTTTGTTAACTTGGTATATTTTTTATAAACCTTTACTTAGGCATTTATTACTATTCAACAAAAATTTAAAATTAACGTTTCAATCAATAAATTACGTAATAGTTTAATAGGCCTAAAATCACTAGTTAAGTCTATTATATTTTATTGTACATTATCTATAGTTTAGTTATTTATTTCAAAAGCCACAAACACAATAATGCATAGAGATAATGATTTGGCATACAGTAATAAATCTCTGGAGGCACTAACTTAGGGTTATAACATATTACGCTGAAATTTGTTTTTATGAATTTGAATGACTCAGTTAATAATATATTTTGTTTAAAATTTTCCTATGACTTACAACATAATAAAATATATTCAAGCACTAGGTTATAAATATTGGAAACTCACCAGCACCACGGAGACGACCAATAAAGTAAAGTACTTCATATTGTAATGGAGATGTCTGTGCCGGTTGCAGTTGTAGATGATTGAGTGACTTACTAGAAATATTCTGTCTGGTTTTATAGCCCGATACACAGCATCTCACATACGCACTACAAGTTTCAATATTTGAACAGAAGGGGGCTCTCGAAATGTATCCACCAGTTTGTAAAATATGTTTTGTTTCCTTGAGATGTCTTAGGGAAATGAATTACTGATCAAGATTGTATGCTAGCCAAGGACAGGTTGACACAGGTGTATAGTGAAACAATACGATTGTTTATTTAGACCATAATAAATTCAATTGAGGTGATATTTCTTTTAACCAACTATTGACAGTAAACATGAACCATACCAGTGGGCTAACCAACGTCAAGTTGGTCTAGTGAGGTTTGCCTCTGACATGGAGGTTGAAGTTCGAGTCCTTTGGAGGGTGTTTATCCCTAAGATGTTACCTACTCTCCTACTCTTCAAGAAAGTTTTATACTTACTATACACTCCTCGTCATTTCACTACTAGCGCATTTAAGTGAGAATATTCATCAAACCGGATCAGCAGAAAGAAGCCTTGCAAGAAACGACCTAGAAATGGAGGTGCAAAGTGGTTCCGTTTATTTATTCGGATTATTTGAATGATTTTAACAGAAAATTTAGTTTCTATTAATTTTTTTAAGTTTCAATAAGATAATTGGTTTAAAAAACCTCTTTTAACTATTAAGTATTTATACAGGGTGTTTCAATGAAAGCGTGCAAAAATTAAACAGGACATAGGGAATGCACTAACGAACATTTTGAGACAGAGAACGTGTGGACTAGAAAGCCAGCTAAGGGGGATATAGGCCTAAACATGTGGGGGAGAGCTGAAAGACTATTTCCTATGGGGATACCCCTAATCACTTGTATATGAGACCCCAGTGGACACAGACTTGGAATTGGTTGCCAGGTACGAAATCGTAGGTTTCCTCCGGTTTGTCAAATATATGGTAAACCTTCTACTGTACGCAATGTTACAACTAAATGTAAATAAACTACATGTAATGATTGGCTGTAAATAAACCGTTCATCAGTAACAGTGTTAGACATGTTTAGGCCCATATCCCACTAATCCGGCTTCCCAGAACACACGTTCCCTATCTCAAAATGTTCGGTAGAGCAACTCCTATGTCCCGTTTAATTTTTACACACTTTTACTGAAACACCCTGTAATGACGTTGTTTCTAACACAAATGACTCACGACTACTACCAGCTTGGCTTACAATTTAAAGTTTGGATTTAGAGGAAGTGTACCAGCATTTTTATAGTGGGAGAGAGTAAAACTTATTAGGAAATAATACTCCAATATATCAAATTTGGATAAAAACTCCCCGTACACAATAGTCTATTTTATTATTAGAGTGATACCTTAAACCATTAGACAACTGGATGGTTATTTTTATAACCACGTCTTACTACCCGTTGATGGTTAATTGACGTTTATTCTAACTCTAAAATATTTTTTAAATCCTTACAATCACAACAGCTTCTGTATTTTGTTTACCTTAGGTAGGTAAGTCCCAATATACATCTGTCAGTTTGAGATTAGATAAACATTTATTAATATTATGTAATCCACTGATCCCTTAACTTTTTAATGTCACGAACCAATTTTTGGAACGACACACTTTCGCGATTTATTACACTATAACATCTATTATTGTTTCCGGCCTGTGGCCTGGGTCAGTTTTTAATTCAAACCATATATTTTCCACTACTGGCCTGCTAGGCCTGTCGTAACTTCATATGCTTATAATATAATTTAAGTTTAGGACAGGCACACATTCAGTCCCCGGACATTAATTTATCAACGTGAAAGGGTAAAACCACATTCCACCAATGATAATTTTTGGCCATGCTGGGAACTGAACCCGTGACCCTTAGTTTAGTTGGCAGACACGCTACCGACTGAGCTAAGGTTCAATTTCATGACATATCTAGTTTTGATTGAACATACGAGTACACGAGCATTAAACCAATATGGCAATCATTTAGTTAAAATAAATTTAATATTTAAAACCAAATATTATCCAGCCCACAAACTTAGTGCACAAAGGAATTAAATTCACTAAGCGTGCAGTCTTTGTCTAGGAGCGATAATAATACAGATGAACTGAAGTAATATACATTGTTACAGAAACAAATTAGGACAAAGAGCTTCGCATTAAAAAAAATCATAAATGAAATAATCTACTTATACAAAGACTTATTGATCCCTGTAATTAGCCTCTGAAATTTTAATTTTTATAAAAAATCATTTGTTTATAATAAATATATATTTTAACCAACTTGTAAATTTCAATTTTTAAGTATTTTATGATTATCTGAGTTGGTCTTTGTACCTGATTACAAATATTCCGATGGTCTACCACAGTCAGAAGATTTTTTTTGTATTAGTTTTTGAAATTATTCGCCCCCTCATATTTTCCAAACTTTAACTATAAGATATAAAACTTTATTATTTCTTATTTACCTGGTGCTGTCAATCCACATTCCTGCAAAATGTCCAACTTCTGCAACACTCAATTTTGTTTTTGGTAACTTTATCAAATTGCCATCCCTCCATTTCCCTACTTCCTCCACTTCCACTCCTTTTGCCCTATTCACTGACCCTTGTTTTGAACCTAAAAAATGTAAGAATCTTCTTTTTGATTGGAGTGGTCTCACTACATATATGTAGTATTTCATTTTATACTATGTAAGGCATCTTTACTTGATTAGTTTTGATATTTTCTTTGGGGAGCCCCTCTCCTTCCAACTCCTGGTCTTTAATTTATAAATTACATTATTTTACAGAGTGTAGAGGATTGCTCTTAGGTATGTCTGACAAATATTAATCTTATACCACATTGAGATTTAGGTATAGATTTTTATATAATTTTTGGAAATTTCAAAACCATCCATTTTACTAACTCCCCCTATACATTTTAAATACTATTTAGGAATTGTTTAGGTGTTTGGCGTAGTTCAATTACATTCCCATCAAATTTTAAAGTTCTGTCTCACCTAAAAGTTGTATTTTTTTTAATACCCCTACCTTAACCACCACCTATTTCTTTAGTCTCATTAAAAAAAAATTAAAATAATATATACTTATGGCTATTTGGAGTGGTCCGTTTACCTTCTTGCCAAATAATACCACACTGGAAAGTAGTTTTTTAAATATTGACTTTGAACATTTTGAAAACCCCCTTCCTCATTTCACTAAATCCAATTTTGAAATTTCATATTTTAGGAAATTTTTTTATAATTTTATGTGGTACCTCTATATGCCTGCCTGCCAAATTTAATTTTATAATTCCTATTAAAGGTTTTTTATATTTATAGACCCCTAATTCCTAAATTCCAATGTTGAAATCTCCCACTTTTATCCACTATCATGTTGTTTGAGATGATCCTTCTATCTGTTTGTCGAGTTTCAGAGTCATAGGAGTTTCAGAAATGTAACGAACATATCATGAGAATGGAAGGAAACTTACTGACTCTTATACAGGTCTATAGACGATCTGGTTTGCCTGTTTTTCGCACAGGGAATCTGTAAGGCTAAACCTTAAATTATTTATAAATGTTGATCCTTTATTGACATAATTAGTCTGACAAAAAGTGACAGGTAGATTTTTGAAGGATGTTCAACATCCGGCTGCCAATTTCCTTAAAAATGTATACTTGTGGAATACCAAGCTTACCAAGACAATCCAAAACCAATCATGCCAATCAATAAATGAATACAGTTCTAATTTTTATAAATAAGCATTATCCAACCCATAAACTGAGTGCACAAACGAACACAATAGTGGTCTAAGAACGGTCATAAGTTAAGTAAAATGAAATAATACACATTTTATTGAAACATATTGGGTCTATGGTACGGTTTACCACACATATATTCTTGCTCATTTACTCAAAAATGGATATAGTTACTTAAAACAAGTAATATATTTGAAAATAAGTAATTAATATTGTTGCAGAAACACAATATACAAACTAGCCTATAATTCATTCAAAGAGCATACATAAAATAATATAAACTGTTATAGAAACACAAATGAAAAAAGGAAGATCTTGAAACACCAAATAGGATCACAATTAACTCCCCAATCACCGAACCTACATTTAAACATTTAAACTTGCTTCTAAGTTATAATGGAAACTTTTGGTTTTATAAAAAAATATATTTCAAATTAAATTTCTTATTATTTTTAATAGCCCTTCAACTTTGAAATTATAAGTAATTTCGTACCTCAAAGAGTCGTGGAAATATGGTTAAAATTTAATGTATCTGTTAGTGTAAAGTACCCTCTAAGTCATTTCCATCCTTAATCCTAAGGTTCCATAAATTAATTCAAAAACCCTCTGGGAACCTTATAAAAACTCTAAAACGCAAGTCTCAGAACGATTGGTAGACTATACTAATCTCTAGGGTTAGATACAGACACACAGACAGATATAAAACATCACAAAAAACACTCATTTGGATTCAGAAGGTCATGAAACGTCAACATCTTTTAATTTTTTTTTTTTAAGATCGCAACTACAAAATACTTCTTCTGTCCTAGTTGTTGGAGAAAGTAAAATATGACAAAACAGTTTAGCAAATAAAGTATATATATAATAGATTGTTACTAAGATATATTGCTCCCTACAATAACTTAGCCTTTTTCAATTTTATATCTGACCATTTTTTTTCCCTAATCATGTCGGAAATGATAAGTCCCCTAATTCATGAAATAAAATTTCAAAGTTTTGGGGTAGTTTCCAATTGAATGGAGTGGTATTTGTTCTTGAGTGAAAGCTTTCAACCCCACCAAAAATGGTTTTTGTTTTGTTTATGTTTTCTAAATTCTTAGTCTCCTATAATTTCCAAAATTATGTTATAAAATGTGTCAACTTTCATATATTCCTAATAACCTATGGTCGTCCATCCACCTACTTGAGAAATTTCAATTATCTACCACACTATAAAGTTTTTTTTATCTATAAGACTAGAAAATGTTGACACCCCCTTCTCCTTTCAATTTACTGTCCCTTGTTTTGAAATTCAAACGCTTAATAAAACTCAAACCTATCTGGTTATTTGGAGTTGTAGCTCTACATGTTTAAATAGATCAAAATTCTACTAAACTAGAATTGTTTTATTCAATTAGTTTAGGAAATATTTAGGGGATAGTTCAACCCCCTCATTTACTGGTCCTTCATTACGGATATAATTTTAAAATAAATCAATTTATTTTTTAACTCTTTGAACGGTAAAGATAAGGTATTGTAACCTTAAAAAAGATATGACCCAAGAAATTTGATGGATGTCGACGTTTCACGAATCCTAAAAAGTGGTTTTGGCATTGACGTTTGTGTGTGAGGCTGTTTAACCCTAAAATTAAGAGTAGTTTAGTAAAGGGCGTAAATGTCCGTGTCCCCGCAATTGTTTGAGATACGAAATAGCTTATCATTGCAAAATTGCAGAACTACTAAAAATAAAAAACTTTATCTTAGTTATATCCTTATAAAACAAATATTTTATGAGATATTGGCAAATATGTTAATACATTTTTGTGAACTTTAATTGTACAGGGATACTACTTAAGTTTTAACGTAATAATTCTCTGACGTCATAGATAGATTAAATAAGTAAGACTTTCAAAAAGTTCGTGTTCTTTTTCCTTTATTCTCTTAGGGAAAGTTTTTTGTACAGCAGTGATCTATCTCTATCATTTTAGACTCAATAGTCAATATTTACCTTTTTTATTAGTCTAAATTTATAAATGAGAAATTTAATAGTAATGCGATAACCATAAGATGTGCAACATCTAATAAAATGTAGAGAATTTTAACCTCAAGTCAAAATTTAAATACGAAGTGTTGACCCTTGTAAACCCAATATTGATCTTTTTTTTTGTCCTAATATACTAGTGAGGACTTTAATTCTTTAAAAATAAAATTATAAAATTTAAAACAGTTTTACATAGGTATTACGCAGTTTTTGCTCGGGTGTATGTTATTTCGTTTCACAAATATTAAGATATTTGAGTAAAAATTTCCATTTATAAACAATAGAGTGAGAAAGTCCATGCGGAGTTCCATACAATTTAATTTATTCCCAGAAGCCTATTTTAAAATTGAATCTAATACATTTTTTTTAGTTATTTGGAGTGTTTTAACATTCCTACCGAGTTTAAGTAGTTTTTCTATTAGTTTAAATACATAATTATTATTTTTTTATTAATTTAAAGAATATTATGTTTCAGTTATAACTGTACTTAGCAACTATAATAGCGAGGCTACTTATTCCTTAACTTTTTTATATCAAACGTTTTAGCTTATTGTTTATTGCTCAGGTTAATCTATTAATAATAGACGATGAGATTTTCAGAGGAAGGGGACAAACTTAGGACGACTATAGTTTTATTAATAAAACGCGATTTAATTATCTGTCCTAAATTTTATGTTGCCCATGTAAACATCTCGAGTTGAAAAACATATCTTTTGTCTTATACCA
This sequence comes from Timema podura, assembly GCA_033556935.1. NCBI lineage: Eukaryota > Metazoa > Arthropoda > Insecta > Phasmatodea > Timematidae > Timema > Timema podura. Next base: position 49,923,337 of record JAVRXN010000004.1, on the reverse strand, counting down.
TATCTTACAAACGTATATAACTTCTTTCTATGACTGACATCTGAATTTTATCATCCTCTAACCGACAATCTAGTCTATTGAAATTCTGACAATTTATACTATATGGCCACTAGTATGGGCTAATAGTTATTAAGTGTATTAATGATAAAGAAGAATAAGCTTCTGCTATTGTACAAATCAGATGTTAATTTTAATAACATAGTCGCCTAAAGTAAGTGTGTGCATACTTTGACACAGGAGATCAAGAATCTTCAAACTGAAGAAAGTGATTGATTGTTTATCATTATTGATCTAGGTAAATATTAAAACTTTTATTTGGTAATGTACTGATTTTGAAGTTGAAGAGTTATAACTAAAAATTGTTACGAAATGAAAAGAGGTGCGTGGCTAGATCCAACCTGGAGTTTTCTGATAACTTTTTATGAGTTTTTTTCCCCAGTGGACCTACCTGGGTGTTGAGATGAAATTATGAGCTTGATCATCACACGAATACATTCTTCTTCTGCACACGTATAGCTATTCACAAAGTATAATTAGTGATCAATGAGTTTACATTGCCGTAAATTTTTAGAGAGTATTGAGCCACGGTGTTGATCGTCTACTCTTGACCCAAACACTTTGCTAAAAGAAGAAGAAAAAAAAATCGTAAAATACAGACGTTGGCACATGTACCAACCTAACAAATATTGATTAATTTTATCCAATGGTGGTAGTGATAATTATGATATTGATTATATAAAATAAAAAACAATAAATATCTATTTGAGTAAACAATGATGAAAATAATATTAAAATCATAAAATATAAAGAAATAAATACTAAGTAGTACCTATAAAATACTGTTTTCTTGGATGAGGGGTATGATCTGCTCCTACCCTACTACTAAAAAACTCTACACTGGTTGAGCTTAAATTTCGCATGGACATTGCTCGAACGTTCCGTTAACATATAGGCTAATTAAAAGTACTTAAATACCGCTTAACCTAAAACCCCATCCCCACTTCCCGCCCCCTTCCAGCCAACAGATGTATCTCTTGAACCATTGGGGTTAGAGAGTCGCCCTTCGTGTGATGGGTATCCAGGGGTGCTAAACTTCTAACACCCCACCTCATAGCCCCCAGACGTATCCTCGTAGCCACTGGGGAGACAATGTACTTTCATTGTTTAACCATCTGTAAATTAGTGAACTGATACATACTAATTATTGACATACAACAAATCAGGCTAGGCTAGTGGCCTGGTGAATCACTAGTTGATACTATTTTATTGCGCACATCGTCCTATTAACCTAAGAGCTTGGCCTAGCCACAATTTTATACTAATGAATTTAGAACTGATACCCGAGCGTTGAAGTCATTTTAGGAATAATCATCTTAATTACAGGATAATTAAAAAGTACCCGAATTCAGATTTAGAAGGTGTATTTAAATCAAATACATGTAGACCTAGTACAATGAAAACGTTTTACATTTAAACCTTTACTAACATTTACAAAAGTCACTGGAATTGTTCTCAATCGGGTAAAAGACACAAATTCACCATACGGCACATGTTTGTGGATACTTTTTTGATTACTTCAAGGGAAATATCTCTCACAGCTCTGTTGATGTTGCTCTGCAAGTCCTGCAGCGTTCTAGGGCCGTTGCGATACGCCATCGATTTCATATAGCCTCGGTGATTAAGGAATCCAAATATTTTTCGAGTTTAATCGATCATTGAAGAACTTACGGGTCACCTCCATTGTTTCGTTGAACGTGTAGAATGTAGCATTATCATGTTGGAACAAACAATAACGTATATTAGCTTCAAACTTGGCTACAAATTGATTGATGATGTCTGCGTACACAGCTGACTTAAAAATCATATCGAGAAAGATAAATTATCTTACAATTCACCTTATAGACATGCTACACCTCACTCCAACTTTCCCCTGGTGAAATAGGACATCATACAATGAGTTTGAATTAACTATAGACCAGAATCTAAAGTTCAAATTGTTGACATGTTCATTTAAGGAAACCAAGCCTCACCACTGAAATAGGTCATGGTGAGCTGGTTAATCATACTGTTGCGTGTGAATCTTCTAAACAAATTGCTGTAGGTGACACGCTTTTCTGTATACATTGGGAGTAGCTCTTGAACTATTCGAATCCAGTATGGTTGCATATTACTACACTTATTAGCCCTTTGACAGGCTGAATAAAGAGTCTTCTGAACATGCTCCATAAGCTAGGACGTTTAAACAGGTGATAAGCTGCCTCTAGGCCTATCCTTGAAACTACCAGTGTCGTGGAAACGTTGCAGAATAGTTTTCTCTGGAATAGAAGCATCAGGAATATTCTCTCAAAACAACTGGCTGCAACATTTGTAAGATTTCTCCGCAAAATAAGCTTCCATCAACGCGACCCTATGATATTGCGTGAGATTTAACGTGGACTGACCAATATTTCTGGTCAACTCCTGCGAATGCGTATTGGCAGGGGTAATATTATCACTATAGAACCTTCGCTAAGGTCCCGTATACAGACCACAAGCAACAATACTCGTCTGTATTCTCTTGTCTTTGAGCAGATAATTTTCAAAATTACAGTTCAGGGAAATATGAATCATCTAGTACATCTGGCTGAGGCTAGCGCTTCAACCTCCCCGTCGCCTGCATTCCTAATACAACTAAACTGACGCTTATATTTGGTTGTCTGCAGAAGATTTAATCAGGTTAGGGATTAATTCAAGTCCGCAATAGTCTGCTCAGTAATCACCAGTCACCATTATTCAAATATGAACACGTCATTTACTAAGAAATATATTAACATTTTCTTGACCGATTTACCCTATAGGTTTAATTTATAAACTACGCCATATTGAAAACGTGCAAGGAAAGTTTGCTAAATTTTACGGTAAATGGTCTGTATTTTGGTAACCACTTAAAATAAGCTTGGGCTATCACCAAATGTGATCCACTGACTATAGAAGATAGTGGTAATTTCAAACATTTCTTATATATAATTATAATTACAGATTACATTAACACTGTCTTTATTTAAACAAATCTTGTTCTAACTACTACAGTCTACAATACATTTTAAAATTTCTTTAATCAAAATTACTGATTTTGCTTATTTTTTATAACTGATAGAAAAAGTGGGTCGTGTTCAATTTTACCAAAGTAGCATAAATATTTCAAACAAATATTTCCTCGGTTTGAATAAAAAATAATAATATAAGTAATATCACAATAGTTAGCTAAATATGAGTGGAGGTTTCATAATTTGTATTTTACAAACTCTTAAATTAAATATACATTAACATTCAATTATTTTTTTAAATCACTAACAAATGGCAAATAAAAGTGATGTAAAAATCTCTAGAAATCTTTTATAATCTAGTTTTTACTTTAAATTATATACTCTTCTTGTAATAACGAATAGTTTAATTTAGCTAACCAAAAAAATCTATCGTAAACGTGCTCAAAGATAAACTAAAAATTAGTTAGTTTATTTTTTCAAATACCTATGAAAGCTTAAATCTTAACTAATCTAAATTTGAATCTCAAATAAAATTCAATCAATCTAAATAATACACAGAACTATGTCAATTTAGATATTACTGATTTTATCTTAAAATAAAAAAATTTTGATTCTGTAAAATATATTTTCCATTACCAAGGCATAGTAATTAATTTTGTATTAGAATGGTCTGATTGATTTATCATTTGTTTGTGACAAACTAAAGACACAAAATTAAATTATTTATTTTTATTAAATAGACAGAAGTTCTTGTCAATATGCACTGAGACAAATATAGGTAGGGACTATAACATCGCAGACATGGAATTTTCATTTTGTCTTGAATCCAGGCTCAACACCAGTAATTTTAGTTCAGAAATGGGAGTTTTGCTGTGATTCAATTTCACATAATTGTAGTATTTCATGCGAAATAATGTATTTTCAACAAAATATGGGGCTCTGTGAAACTTGTGCCTAAGTCCGGTTACAAAGCCTGTCTGTGATGGAGTGGCCGTGAACTGACGTCACTATATGTTGATGATGTAATGCGCATCCCAGTTTGGAATGGGGTATTTACAATCTTCTCAGTCAACGATCTATCTTTTACCATTTGGATGGAAACAACGCAACCTGTGAGGGGGGACATCGTCCGTTCCCGCCAAGGGCAGCCATCTTGTACTATTACTCTCTGTAGGTACTGAGTGATTTTCTTTGCACTTCAAGTTTAGTTATATAATTCTGAAAAATTAAACTAAACTTTAAGACATTATTATTTCAAGCGGAAGTGAAGTTTAAATCATTTATGGAAGATTATGTGAATGAGCTACTGAAAAAATGGGAATAAGGAGAATATGTGCAAGTGTTCATATCAACCCAAGCTAAAAACTGTAATTCACATGGTTATAGATTTATTTGATCACCAGGCCTATAACCAATACAATAATATAAAATCATCGTTATTGTTACAGTTAAAATTTTGTAAAACCACTGAACAATTATAGGTTTAAATAAGTTGAACTAGTCTTTAGGGTAGGCCTATTGCATTAAATACCATTACTGTATATTAACAGTACACTCATAAAACATTTTCCCAAGATCATGGATTAAGTATCATGCCATTTGTAGAAAATAACAGTACTTTCCTGGCTTTGTTCCAACACACATGGGCTTGCAGCTAAGACATAATATGCTATTCCCATTACTACTGTTAAAATCAATTACGTCAATTCTGTAACGCGTTAACATAATTCAATTCTCGTACTGAAAACACACATGTACGTGCCAACCATAACGCATCATGGAATAATCCCAGTCAGTTCTTAATATCACCGTTTCCAAGCAGAATTGGAAGGGCATACGTAATTCCATGTATAAAACTAGAAAATTTATTTCAGTGTGTGTGGTTAAAGTGGGGAACTCTGGAAAACAAGCCTCAGTGGAGCAGAAAAGTATCGAAACAGGGACTCTTTATTCATTAAAATGAGATATTGCACCTCTACTTTCCTGCATGTCATTAGGACACTTTAAGAAGATGTTGGCATTCATGAAAAAATAATAATAATAAAGGAATTTAACTCAAAGAAACAAATATTTGAAGATCCTGATAGTTTATTTAGCTACAGATTCATTACATTTAAATTCACAATAGTTACCATATTAATTTATTATGATAAAGCTGTGCTGTTAGTGCTAAACACGTTTGAAATTGTAGCGTGTTGAAAATGCTGTTTAAAAGTTACACAAAAAAAAGTTTAACTTGATGAATACAAGAACTAATTCTAACTAGTTCTAATAATGTGTAACTCACGGTGAGTTCAGGGTGCCAGGAAATGCCCAAACTTCAGGAAAACTGCCCCAGCTGACTATGCCGGGACCATCAGCAGAACGACATCTCACCCGCAGGCCCCACTTTGATGAAATGTCAGAGCTCTTTCTCTCTGTTCCCCCCACAGTCTTCTAGCACTGGTTGTCATTTGGCGTAATTCCACAACTTACCTTCCCCACTTCTATGGCCAGGTGGAAACCCTCTCAGAGTACGTCAATTCTGTGTGTATATAACCATCACTCCTCGCTTCACATTTTGGATTCTCTTTAATAAATTCAACGGAGGAACAAATTTGACGATAATCTACATCAACAAACAAGCTACTGGTGACTTCAATGTGTGAGGTGTCGGTCTATTCACCTCGACGCAGATGAAGCCTCCTCTGAGACTATGAGTATTTGAAAGTTAGAATCAGCATTAGAGTCGTAGTACTCTTTTTTTAGCTATGTCCATAAGACATAGCTTTTTGTCAGAATGTCTGACATGTTTTTCTATGCCCTTAAGGCATAGTTTTGATTTTTAGGGTTTTAATTCATTTTCTCTGTCCATATGATATAGTATTAAATGTCAGTGTTTCTGACATGTTTATATATGCCCATAAGGCCTAGTTTTTAATCATGGTCTTTTTTGCTCTATGCATCTTGGTCCACATGACGTGATTATTATAAATATTTATATAAGATTAAAAAATGGCCCATTCCATTCGAGTTTAGGTGTAATTTTGTATTTAGTGTAGCACACCACTTGAGGCGTACTCGATCTGATTATGAAATTGGCTCCAAGAACCAATAAAAGGTGGTTGTTTGAGCGATCTGTTTATTAAGATTAAAATTAGATTAAACTGTAATGTAGTTCCGGAGGACCAGTTTTAGCCACACTAAAACAGAGGTGGGATTTGACCGTTGATAAATAATTTTTTTTTTTTTGGTGGAGCTTACCTTTGAGTGACGTCTTTGGCCGGATATCCGGGAAAATATGCGTTCGATGGTCTTATTCCCGAGTAGGTTCTTCTTTGTAATATTAATTTGCGAGAGGAGCACCCCTAAACACTCGCATTTAATGAGTACATATTATAATATGGAAACACACAGAGATTGAACACTATTAACATATTATACATACATAGTCACGCACTAAATCATTTTTACACGGAGTTTTGGAGACGTTCATATTCAAACAAAATAGAGCAAGAGAGGTTTACCAAGCTGTGACCGAGATTGGTTTTCAATTCATACACTGTCTGTTGAGTATCACATGCCACGTGTAACAGGGTTGACTAGGGGAGAAGGAAGAGGGTAAAGGGGGTAGCGAATTCCAAGAAATCGGCAGGCACGTAGAGTAGAGTGGGGGTAAATAGAGGAGTAAATAGCCAGTGAACGGTACCTAACAACGAGCAGTATTTTTAAGTAAAAATAGCGAATAATGAAATATTCAACAGTGGTGATAAAAACAATATTAAGACGTTGTAGCCATAATAACACTAGTTTATGTATATCTAGTAGGCTTTTATTGCAAGCACTTGAAATTGTATCAGTCTGTAATGATTAGATTTCATTTTATCGAGCTATATGTTTATAATATCTCCAAATACACTATATGTTTCTTTATTGAGTTTGTTTGTTGTGTTAGGTGAAGCCTGATAACACACTAGTTCCTTTACATTATTTTAACGTTTCGACGTGGACGTTAATTTGATCGTGGGAATGGCATGGGGTATATAGACGTTCTATGATCTCATGAGTCTACAAATTAGTTTTCATAATGTTATATATGTGTCTGTGATTCCACTTAAAGTCAACACTACATTATTGATTGGTCTGAAACTGATTTTCTAGGGTTTTCATTAAATTCCCCATAGGGGAATCATGGTCGGTTTAAATTAAGATGTATTTTACAAATGGTTCTCCACGCTTACTACACTCAAAGGCAGATAGAGCTCCTCTAAAGTTCAACCTTGCCCATAGTTATTCCACTGGCGTGGTTAATGAACGCATATAACCCAAAAGGGTGTTGAGGTGCCTTAAAAATGTATTATTTATTTTTGCCAATATGGTATAAACTTTAGAAAACCTATGTTAATTAAAAGATTCAAAATAAAAATAAAATACAATAATACTAGATATTCTGGTAGTTAAAGCAGGAATAAATTGGTAATAAGACACATAATCAAATTAATTATTTTTAATTTTATAGATTTAAATTTTAAAAATAAACAATAAACTAATTAAACAAGTAAGGAACAAATTACAAAAATTAGAAATATTTTATAGTTAATTACGTATAATGCATATGATATAGTGTTATTAAGTTTGTCTATCTATTTTTTATTATGGTTTAATACTAAAATGTTACAATTTTAGGCCAATTTAAATTGACTCGTATGTTGTTAACGTTTTCAAAGAACTTATCCATTACCATGTGTGCTGTGAAAAGTATCCACATATTTTTTATTTCAATATTTCCATTAGCTTATGTCAAAGATTTGATAACAAATTATCTTGGTTTAAGTTAAGTAAAACATTTTTTCAATCAACAAATTATAGTTATTTTTGTACAAATATTGTCAGTTTTACATTAACGATTATACCTGTCAATTTAAGTGAATACGATGAAAAATGTGTTATTGAAATATTCAATAGTTTTCGTCGTCAAGAAAAATGAGTCCCCACATTGGAATTTGATCAGTATTAAAATGGGGCCCTCAGTTCACTCAAGCGAGCTATTTTCCATCAGCCTCCCATCTTGGGGTTGGAAGTGTAATTTCCAAAATTGTGGATTGGGATCTGCCAACGTAGATTTTGCGTTTATAGCACTAATTGTATTGTTAACGTTGTTAAGGTGTGCTGTTGGTGGAGCTTGGGGTTATGGCACTAGATGGATTGTCAACGTTTGTGAATGGCTAATAGTAGTGTGCTGTTGGTGGAGTTTGGGGTTATGCACATGAGTCACTTTGAGTAAAGTGGGGGGATTGGGTCAAACAAGTTTGAAGCTAAAGGTGTGTGTTGGTGGGTTTGGGGTTATGGCACTAGATGGATTGTCAACGTTTGAAGCTAAAGGTGTGCTGTTGGTGGAGTTTGGGGTTATGGCACTAGATGGATTGTCAACGTTTGAAGCTAAAGGTGTGCTGTTGGTGGAGTTTGGGGTTATGCACTAGATGGATTGTCAACGTTTGAAGCTAAAGGTGTGTTGTTGGTGGTGTTGGTTATGGCACTAGATGGATTGTCAACGTTTGAAGCTAAAGGTGTGCTGTTGGTGGAGTTTGGGGTTATGGCACTAGATGGATTGTCAACGTTTGAAGCTAAAGGTGTGCTGTTGGTGGAGTTTGGGGTTATGGCACTAGAGGATTGTCAACGTTTGAAGCTAAGTGTGCTGTTGGTGGAGTTTGGGTTATGCTAGATGATTGTCAACGTTTGAAGCTAAAAGTGTGTTGTTGGTGGAGTTTGGGGTTATAGCACTAGATGGATTGTCAACGTTTGAAGCTAAAGGTGTGTTGTTGGTGGAGTATGGGGTTATGGCACTAGATGGATTGTCAACGTTTGAAGCTAAAAGTATGTTGTTGGTGGAGTTTGGGAAAGGCATACTGCTTTGAGCCGAAGGATTTGAGCTAGTTGCCGCTGTTAGAACTTTCTTGATCTCACTGTCCGTAAGGCTCCATGTGGAAACTCCTCTCCTCCTCCAACTTTTGAGATTTGCTACAGAAAATGGCGAGTAAGAATTTGACATAGAGACTTCAAATACGGCCTGAAACAATAAGTAGCAAAGAGTGATATATATATATATGTACATTTGCATACACCTAAAATCATTCTAAAATTAGTAATCCGCTCAACACCATGTCTATTGACTGATTATTTAAGGGATAGGGATTATAAAGGTATATTAATATTAAATATAAGTGAACGAAAGTTTAGGACAGAATGTATGCACCTTTCATAATAGTATTTCTGCATGATAATCAAACCACATTGCGTCAGCAATGCGTTTAATTATTGATTCTCTACACCTAGTTATCAAATAGGTCTTGAATATGTCATGTTCTTCTTGAAATTTGTGACGTTATTTTTTCTTCTATTTATAAATATTTTATCGAGCCCATGACATCTATTCAAGAACTGTGGAGATTAATATGTGTCGAAAATTAAACTAAATGTATCTATTGGAGCATTATTTTTTATTCTGGCCCAAAAAAAATTATTAACACTTCAAAATACTGGTCCTGGTATGAATTTACTTTCATCCTACCCTAATCTACCCTCATTAGCTAGGGAAGGGAATAACCCAACTCTATTTTAACAAAAAGAGTTGAAACTCTTATTTTAAGTCACAGATTATCTCATCTATTTGAGACTGGCACCTTATACCATCGTTGCTGGTTATTGAAATAAAACAGTTTCCAACACGAGCCGTCCTTAAATGTCAAGGAACTCTTTATTAGCATTTTGTGTCTAAGACTGGATATCATTAATACTATAATAATATGTGTGAAAAACAAAATAATAATGCTAATGCTATATTTAAATAAATCCTTTAATGATACAAGTTTAGTTTGAAGGGATGTGGAAGTTTTAGATGATATGTAGAAGATATATTTATTTATTTATTAGCATCGCGTCCTTACTACCCTTCGGGTTATACTCTTAAGTATAATTACACTAATGGATTAGGAATTGTAAGGTTGAACCCGCATTTGCGTGGAGGGAGAGTGGAAAACCATTTAGGAAAAGCGACTCCCAGTTCACCCGACCGAGTTTCGAACCTCGATCTTCCCGATCCTTGGTGGTCTGGCTCAACACGACTGGCGCGTTAGCCAAATACGCCACCGACGCGGGTGGTAGAAGATATAGTGTGAAAGTAGTTTACATTTTAATATCACATTTTAATCATTTCCAAATAGATAAAATTTATTAAGAATAAACTTCGGGATTCAAATATGAACCAAAATTTAATTCAAGGAACCATTATAGATTTATTAGATTAGTCATAAAATTTTTTAAAATTCCAATCAACTCATAATTATCTAATTTTATTATTTTGTTGCATACTCTTACACAACAGGCTTAACTGACCACTTCCATTCTGGTGTAAACATATGGTTATGTTGTATTTTATCTTTGTTTATTTATCTTCAAATAATAACAATGCCTGATGTTGCCAAATGATATATATTAAATTTTAGTTTTTTCATTTATTTGAGTTATTTAACGTGCACTTTCTGAAGCGACTGATCATATCAGAACTAGACTTATAAACTAACCTAAATCTAGAAAAGAAGTAATCATCCAGTCCCTTTCGTTAATTCATAATTGTGAAAGGGTAAACCCACAATTCACCAACGTTAATTTTTTGGTCATGCCGGGATTCTATCAAATAATTTTCTTATCAGTAAACATACACTACCAACTGATCCAAGGTGTCGGAATATATATTAAAAGGGATTTTCAACTATATTAACCCAAAATTATATTTTTTTACCATACGCAGATTTCAATTTATTTAATTTTGTCTAGAAAGGTTAGAATATAATTTTTTTTAAAATTAATATTACGCCTTCTTATCTTTTACCTCATTCTCATTATGAAGTTTTAACAGTTGCACGAAGGGTCTCTATAAAAATAGTTAATTATTAAGGGAGGATGGTTGATATTGCGAGTTAAGGACCATGTTTTTACAGTTTTTATATTGTTATTATTATTTTTGCAATTGAATGAAATATTTTCCAGTAAAGACTACGACTTTAAATTTCTTCGTAGAAAATGATCCATAGTTCTTGAATGTCTGTGAAGGAGATCATTTAAAAAACTTATTAAATGCTTATATGCCCATGACAGATATTTAAAAACTGTTAAGATTAATATTTATAGAAAAAAATGTATGCTTCTACTTGAGAAATATTTTATCTCATTAACCAAAAAAATTGTTTACAATGTAAATTTAAAAACATTTAACATTACTCGCCTCCTTTTCCAGTAAACTTTAAATAATCCACGGCAGTCAGTCGTTTTAATGGTAGGCCTAAATCACAAAGCACTTCATCGTCGGGGTGTCTTCACGGTGTGGGGGTGGTAAATTAGGATTTACATAGAGCTGGCATATTAGTTTGAAAATGAAAATATGATTTATTTTGTAGTGTACGTGTTTTAAATCAAATAAAAATACATTTATTAGTTAGATTAACTGACAATTCACGCTCAATTTCCCTTACTTGTCGTTGTAATTAAGAAAAATTATAACTAGAACCAAGCATCCAGGTAGTAACAAAAATTAATCATAAATATTAATCAATGTATTAATTAAACAATGGCTCTAAAAGGAGGTACGATACTGATTAAGAATTTATTAGCCTAAAATTAAACTTATTAAATTTAAATTCAGTAGATGTATTGCTTAGAGCTTTGAGGACTCTAAACATCTTAAAATCTCTTAAAGCAGCTAAACACTTTCTTATAATTAAAAACAAAAGAAGATACAGTATTATTATGGCTATATCTTTAGATTAATTTATGTGCTTAGTAATAATAGTAGAAATATGGGGTACCGTGGAAATGATTTAAAGCTAAGGGTGAAAATTTCTAACAAGTTTATAATATTAAATACAAGTAACATTTAGCCTTTTTAGAATTCTTTTAGTTATATTTTCACAATCGTTTGAATCTAAATCCAAATTTCTTCATTCATACCTGACTGAATGAATAAAGTTCGGATGGGTGTCGACATTATATGGGAGAAATGAGAATAAGACATATATTTATAAAATACCGATATACTAAAAATGTGTTATGGAATTTTTATGGAGGAAGTTATGTAGTTATAATAATTTAGTGACAAAATTAATTTTCAATTCATTTTGGCGCAATAGATTTGTTATTTCAAAATGTATACCCACAAATCAAGGCAAATCTTGAAAAAAAGATTAAAGATTTTTACGTTACGTGCAATAGTATTTAATTGTAAATTCACGTTTCTTTGTGTTTTTTTATATCAATAATCTAGAAAAGATTTGAGATTTTTTTTTGTTTTCTAAGCAATTTTTCAAAGTTTACTCATGTTCTACGTGGAACAGTGTTTTGTTTTAAAAGTAATTTATATAATTTATAAGCATCTTTATATATATTTTCCTAATTTATTTATTTGATCGTGTCTGGACTACATCAGGTAATTATATTAAAATTAATTGAACAAATTTTTAGGTTATATTCTGTAATCCATGATAGTATATATATATATCAGTATATATATATACTAATATACAATGTACACGTTTTATAAATATATACGTTACGTGAATATTAGTATATGTGTAAAGAAGGTGTTTAATAATCTCTCGATTGTATGGCAAAAATCCCAGAATTTTCACTATACATCCATAGATATTGAAGGGTAACTGGTAAGGATGGGCTACTCAGAAGGTGTTCCATCGTACGAGGCTCTCTACATAAGCAGGGTCATTCATCTGGCCCACGCCAATGTATGAGGTTGTTCTTGCATGTGGCACCATTTGGCACCGGAGTATGTTAAGTTTTTTTCAGGTAGCCAATTCCAGTTATGATCCATCAGGAAGTTTTTCTTTTTTGTTTCCCATTTGGAATGGCATTTTCTTATAGATGTTGTTCCTACTTTGTTTCTTTGGTCGCAGCTTTGGAGGCTGCCAGCGAGTGTGTAGACTTTATGAAAAATTCCAACAATTCCCATTGGGGTCCCCAAACTGGGAAGTGTTTAGAAAAAAACAAATTATAGAAAATATTGGAGCCAAAAATACTCAATAAGCTGAAATTTTGCACGAATGTAAGCCCCTAGCCCAAAAGGGTACGAAAATAATTTGTTGATTAGAATTAAATTGGGAGAAGAGGTCACAAAAAAATCAGAGTCTAAAAAATCTTGAAATCCAGAAGACATAGGAAGCTTAAATTTTTCAGTAATGTAACCCCTAACTAAAATAAGGTTCAGGAAGGCTTGGTGACAGAATAATCCCAAGTATCTCCCGGATTTATAAAATGCCAAAGTTGGAAGAACCTTAAAGCCCAGAAGACCTAGAAATCTGAAATTTTCCAAGAAAGTAGTACCTAGCCCAAAAGGGTGGAGAAAATATCCATGTGGCAGCCTCAATATTTGTATATTTCAAACAGTGTAGAAAAAATCTTGAATCCCTGATGATTTAGGAGGTTCAAATTTTTAATGCCGCCTAAGCCAAAAAGGTGCGGGAATACTTGGTAGACGAAAATTCCTCTTGGGGACCCCATATTTGAGAGTTCCCAAAAAACCAAGGTAAAAAAATTTCAAATTCTGGCTGCGAATGGTATTAATGAGAAATATATTTAAAATAATAAATACTATCTAAATTAGATTAAATTATTTTGTAAAATACATATTCGTATCTTACCAGCACAAAAGCGACGACCAAGGTTAAAGTAAGATAGTTCATGCTGAAGCTGTGTTTTGTGTCAGTTGGTTTAAGTTGTGGATGACAAATGATTTACAAAGATGCTTATTTTAGTTTTATATCTTGAAATACTATGTCATAGAGTATTGAACACGTACAAAAGTCAACAGGTTCGTGCCATACAAGAGCGTAACAAAGATAGCATATTACACATTCAGGGAGCTAGCTGACATGCACATTGCTTACAGCTTTAATGGGGCATGTGCTAAGATATTACGTGACCTTTAGTTGGCTGAGGCACAACATATATTAGTGCCAATACCGTCATCTAGCAGTAGCGCCACTGCAATACTAGGAAAGTGGTCTACACATCAGGTAAAACTTCAACTATTTTAAATTCGATAACATCCTACGAGAACATCACTGACAATGGGTGATTTATAACAATTTAGCTGCAACTCACTTCGGTGGCCCCATGGTCTAAGGCGATACTTTTGCAGTAGACTAGACTGCCGATGACGGGGAGATTAAGGTTCGAATCTCGGTCGGATGTACTGAGGATGATTTTATCAAAACAGTTTTACACTTTCCCACCCCCCAAATAATGGTACATTTCCTATAAAATATACTTACTTATCCCTAAAACCACCAATATAATTAGTATATAAGCGTATAGCCTGAACGGTTAGTAAGAAGTAATATTAAAAAGGTATATATTTACATATTGTTACAATAGCACCATCTTCTACCCCATTTCATTTTGGCACGCTCACTCAAAATCATTATTATATATATATATATATATATATATATATATATATATATATATATATATATATATATATATATATATATATATATATATATATATATATATATATATATATATATATATATATGTGTGTGTGTGTGTGTGTGTGTGTGTGTATATATATAATAGATCTACCGTATTAATTGATACACTATCTACAAAATTTCGTTCTACCTTCGACCTTGATGTTACTTTTAACTAGTTTAGAGCCTGGAGCACACGAGCGCAAATCTACTCCACTGTTAGTATCTTTAGAGCCCAATATGCTCTATCTGACTTCTTTATTTGCTTCATTCACTTACTAACCAATAAGGAGCCAAATGGTTCCTTCACAATTACGTCACACTTCACAAATTTATTATCAACCAACCCACGAGAAAAATTGTCTAATGTCGAAAATACCACTTTATTTAAAATTTCTAGTGAAAATACGAGAAATTTTTCTCTTACCAAACGTTTTTCTTATTAGCTATCAATCACAATAGAGTTTGAACGTTCCTGTGAATTTTCAGTTGACATTATTATGATATTGAACTAGCAATTAAATACCAGGCTTTGCACGGGTGAAATATTTTAGGTTGAAAATGGTAAAATGAGATAAATGACCAAAAATATCCATAGGGGTGAAAAGTAAATATAAATAAATTTAAAAAGAAGTGTAATGAATGGTAAGGAACCCCACACCGACTTTCTCATTACATTGTATGAATATAGAAATATTTACTCAAAACTCGTTATATTTGTGAAATGAAATAATATACACTGGCAAACCTGAACACAAATTACGAGAGACTTCCATAAAAAAAATTTTGACTCCCGGTTTTATATTTTATAATTTTCTTTTTAAAGAATTAAAGTCCTCATTTTTATATTTGGAACAATATAAAAGATCAATATTGGATCTACTAGAGTCAAAACTTCGTATTAAAATTTCGACTTCCAGTTAAAATTTTCGACATTTTATTAGAGGTTGTACATCTAATGGTTATGACATTGCTATTAAATTCCTCATTTATGAATTTTAACCAATAAAATAGGTAAATATTTATATTGATAGAGGTAGATCATTGCTGTACAAACATTTCCCCCAAGAGTTTAAAAGAAAAAGAACACAACGTTTTGAGAGACTAACTTATTTGCTTACCCAATAGCATTATAGAATTATTGCGTTAAATTTAGGTAGTATTTCTGTACAACTAAAGATCACAAAATTGTATTGTTATATTTGCCAAAATCTTATAAACTATTGGTTTTATAAAAATATATTTTAAATAAAAGTTTTGTATTTTTAATAGTACTACAATTTTACATTGATAATTTATTTAGTATCTCAAATGGTCACGGAGATATGGAAATGTCCGCTGCTGAAAATTAACCTAAAATTCATTTTCATGAGAAAATAAAATAGTAATTTTGTTTATAATCTTAATCAACGCCTCGATACGAGTTTTAATCAAAACCTTTACGGCCGATTTTGAGAAAATAGATTTATTCTATTTTCACTCTTTAGTAAACTGCTCTTAATTTAGGGTTAGACAGACACACAGAACGATGGCATTGCAAAAAAAAACTTTTATAGGGTTCGGGGGCTCATGAAATTTCAACATTCAACAAAATCTTGAGTTTGCTTTTTTTTTACGATCACAATATTTTCTCTACCTTTAAGATAACGAGAAAGTAAAAATGGTTAAGTATAAAGAGGTAAGAAGTGTAAACAGGATTAAGAAAGTAAGAGGATCAATAAGGGTAAAAAAAATGACAAAAGGTGTAAGATTTTGTTGGGGTAGAGAGAGTGAATAGGATAAAGGTGTAAAAGGGCGAAAAGGTTAAAAAATGATTTTTTTAGCACTGGATCGTACTAACCCTTAGGGTTATAAGGTTAAATAAATGGTACGGCACACCGCACAGACTTTCTCTCTCTTTCTATAAACTCCTAAGATTTCTGAACGGAATAATGTACATTGTATCATCACCACTCCACATAAGAACACGCATAAAATAATATACAATGATATAGAATCAATGAGAAAAGAGGCGCATCTTTGTCAACCTAAGAGCATTTCAAACAGTTTAATGTCTTCCACAAGGGTCAACCTTCGTATTAAAATTTCGATTTCTGGTTAAAATTTTAACATTTTATATGGTGTTGCAGATCTTCAAGTCATCGCATTGATATTTAATTATTCATTTATACATTTTGACCAATAAAAAATGTAAATATTGACTATTGAGTCTAAAATGGAGATAAAAACATTGAAATGCAAACATTTCTCCTAAGAGTTTTTAAGGGAAAAAATAACAAAACTTTTTTAGATACTTATATTTAATTACTCTAGGGCCCTTGGAGAATTATTGCGTTAAGACTTAAGTAGTAAAATGTTTACAACTAAAGCTCAAAAATTGTATTAATATTTTTTGCAAATATCTCAGAAATTTCTGCTTTTATAAAAATATTTGTCAAATAATTTTTATTTCTGATAGTCCTACAATTTTGGGAATGATAATTGTTTAGTTTTTTCCAATAGTTGTGGAGATACGGAAAAATTAAAAGCTTCTGTAAAGTTCCCCAAAAAAACATTTTCATAGGAAAATGAAAATAGCCAGTTTATTTTAATCTTAATCAACGCCCAGATTCCCAATTTAATCAAAAAACGTTTAAATAGATTTTTAGAAAACCAAATTTTTCTCTTTTCGGGCCCCTTTAGTAAACTACCCTTTTAAATTTTTAAATTTTTATAGACACACAGAAAACGGCATTGCAAAACTATTTTTTAGGGGTTTGGGGGTCATAGACCCTCGAAATCCATCAACATTTCAGGTTAGTTTTTTTTTTTTTGTCGCAATACTTAAACTTTAATTCCAAAAAGGGTTTAAAAAAAACAATAATTTTTCGTATAGATTGGAAAATTATTGATTTTATTAAAAAATATGTTTCGGGTAAAATATTGTATTATAAATATATATACATATTTGTAATGCTAAGTAATTTCATATCTTTAAATAGTTTCCCCGGGGCTATTTAAAAAAATTTAATTGACGCATCAGACCGGAGCCCTTTAAAACCATTTTGCCGAAATATTTAGGGTAGCCATTTTGTTTTGGGAAAATTTATTTTAAAGTTTATAAATGAAATTTAATCAAAAACGTTAAAAACCCATTTTGAGAAAATCGACTTTTTCTCTTTTTGCCCTTCAGTAAAAATACCCCTTTAAATTTTTAAATTTTTAAAAGACACACAGACAGACGGGCATTGCAAAGACTATTTTTTTTGGGTTCGGGGGGTCATGAGACGTCGAAATCCATCAACATTTTAGGTTAGTTTTT